>NDFZ01005123.1:69273-202864 GCA_002192655.3 Mamestra configurata | reverse complement strand
ATCATCAAATGACTTCTTCCGCTCTGGGTGGAGCGGAAGGGCGTGTCAGACTCTTACTGACTAAAACCCATCCGTGTTCCTTCTAAAGCCCTTTGCGTTCCAGGGCCGCGGTGACTCTTTCGAACAAATTCCGCAACCCTGGCAGGCTCTGGCCCTGGCGGGCCCCGTCCTCTTTGCTGACATCTCTTTGAGGCGCGCGTGAAACACAACGCGCCATCGACCCGGGCCTGGTGGTGATCGGACAGCGAACCACCCAACGCTCGCCGTCCGCAGGCCCGCGCCTACGGTGGCCGGGGATCGCCCTGCGACTCCCGACGCCCGGGGCGTCTTCTCCTGTTTCTTTCGTTTATCTGCGAATCTTCTGTCAATCTATGGTTTGACAGAATTGGGGCCCTAAAATCAGTCAAAGGTGCTTGCTATGGCAAGCCTGGCAAGACTAATTTTAGGGCCCCAATTCTCCTATACCTTCAAACAAAAATAGTTTTGCAACAACATTTACTTGCGCTGCCCTTAAGCCAGAGGCCTCTTCAACAAGTTCCGTTATTATACAATTTAAAAACATCTTAACATCCACACTCATAGCATAATTATTTTCAAGGACTTCGCCATCGTAACCAAAAAAAAGCACAAGTGCCACGCCCATTCTTCACACCGTCATTTTTGTCATTACATAACAGTTCTTCTATACAAGCTCGTTCATTTATCAATCCGCTCGTAGTTAGAAAGCGATCGTATCTTCCTCCATCCATCAGTGGTTTTATCACCTTGTTAATTTCACTTGGCACACGAACTTGGCTAAACGGTTATTTCCAACGTTATAATGTCTATATGTTTATATTGTTGTTGTTAAGGACAGTGCACTGTTAATTCTGCGTTTTCCCACGGCTGCTGCGATTGCCGCGTGATTTTATTACGTTTGTCGACGAGTTTCTGTGTTAAACGATTCGTGAGATTAAGACGTATTAATTAATACTGTTTAATGGCAGTACTTAGCTATCTGTTTAAGGTTTTCTTTATTCACCTTCTTTTCTTATAAAAAAATGCTGTTCGTTGGTAAGTCCGTTACTTGAGAATCAATCGATTTTTTTTTGTTATAGCTTTATAAGGTTCTTAAAGTTCTCAACAACAGTTATATTATGTGCATCAAATTGTACAATAAAATTCCGAGTACCATTAAAACATTACCATTAACTAAATTGTAGTTTACCAAATCTACTTATTAATAAATGTTTTTACAGTGTACCTGAGTTTTTAGATTATAAGTTGTAAACCGGTAGCAATGATACTTAAATTAAAATTTAATATTTCAATTTCAATTTATGTGGATAATTTAATTTATTTTTAATTTTTATCAATCCATTTTAATTAATTTTGACTGGTTGCACGAATTTTGACTTGAAATGATGTAATTAACTTCTATGACTAATTTGCACGCCGAAATTACAGGCAGAATATGAGATTCGTAATTATTTTGCTTAAGAACTTTCTGTACCTTATTTACGCAAATAAATAAATTACTTACTACTTACTAAAGAAGTTGCTCGAAAATTGGAAAATTCTGTAAAAACTGAGACTTTCTGTTTTCACAGATAATAATAATAATATATTTTATTTATATTTTTAAATGTTTTTTTTTAATTATACAGAAATATTTAAAAATTTAACTAATATGTAATATACAATAAATACATGGAATAATAATAATAATAAATAATTTATTGGACCAAAAATGTTGTACAATCAAACACTTACGAACAACTATTATGCAACAAGAACAAATACATATTAGAGAGTAACAATCGTGTCAGTAGTATTTGCATTGAATTCTGGTACCCAAGGAAAGATTTAACTTGTGTTATGGGTACCAGGATTCTCACGCTAGTTTTTTACATCATAAGTTACATCAGATGGTCACTTGCTCAGCGCAGAAAAGATTTGATCATTCCTGTTTTCAAATCAATAACCTTTTGAGACAAAAGCAGGTGGCAAACAATACGCTCTACGTAAAATCATTATCCGTGTAAACGTGTTACCTACGTTTCCATTGTACCGAACCACTGACGCGTATTATATTGATTCGCGTGGTATATCAAGCGTGTTATGTGCGACAAGTATTTATTTGTAGTTTTGTATAAGCAGGTCCTTATCTCATCATCATCATTCACTTGCCCTTACTCAATCTATTTAGGGTCAGCAGCCATATTATGACGTGCTAATGCCATCCAATTCCGATGATGTAAACGGGATAGTGCTATTCGCTGTGTATAGCTCCGTCTCCCTCTTAGAGCGGAATCATGATCGTTTTAAGACTTCATAGTAGGGCCTCTGGTCTCTGTAAGCGGTTGGCCTACAGTCAGATCATATTCTAAACAAGCTTCTGCCCGCGACTTCGTCCGCGTGGAATAGGTACTTGGGGCAGTCAATGCTACTGAACAGAGTAAGAATAGGTAGATATAGATAGTTTAACAAATGTTCGACGTGATTCTTTAAATTGGCATAACTTTTTTATTTATGAAGCGATTGACGTGAAACAACACTAAATGTTAAGTGAAACCACATCTAAATCGCATAAGCCGTTTCTGAGATTAGCGTGCACAAACGCACAGACAAACAGACAAAAATTTCAAACAATCACTGTTTTTTATTAGTGATGTTCTTGATCAGTCGTCAACTCATTAGTCAGTCTTTCGCAGTAGTCCATCCATGGTTTCTTTGGACTTCCTTTCCTCATACAGCCTTCGACATCAATACTCGAAACTGGCCCTTACTTATTTACAGCATTTTTCAGTACCTTAGCCTTTTAATTATAATGTTATCGAGAATATAATAACTTCGAGAAGGTACTCAAATACTATTTAACTCACTGTACTATAGCTACTCAAATAAATGAATTGAAACAATTTAAGTATGCAAGGTCAAGGGTATTTTAAGGCAATTTGAACGGTTTAAGTATATGTTTTTCAACTTTGATTGTAGAAATATTTGAATCGTTTCCTTGGCAAATATTTATTTGATTTTTCATAGCCCATAGATACATTTTTGGTTTGATCTTTAATGTCCAGAGTAACTTGTGTGTTACGTCATATTTAATGATTATTTACCTACCACTAACGATCACAAACATTTTTCTTCACTTTGTTTGGACAGATGGTATTAATGCTGTGTGATAAATGTGTTGGCTCGTCCTCTGAATGTACTCGGCGTTTATTACTCACCGCAAATAAAAAATATGCATTGCTTGTTTTTGTTCAGGAGTATGAGATTCATAATGAATTCTTTCTTCAAGCTGAATAAATAATTCACTTATTCATTTTCTTTCTGATTATTTACGAACGATCGATTGCCCTTGCTTACAGCAATTGAATGTTACATCTGGATCAACAATGACAGGGTCCTTTTCAGGACCCTATATTGTTCTTCATCTATTTTTTTTGTTACTTATGTGGACATTATACAGAGTATTATATATATCAGGATACGGGTTTAGTTAAATGAAGCCTTCAATTTTGTGGGGAGTTAACTTAGTTTAGACTAGGAATTATTAAGAGATATGTTGCACAAATCGGGCTCGCATCTAAGGGTAACCTACGCTTTCCAAAGTCGGTCTGAAGATGGGTGACCATCAATTTCATATCGAGACCCCTCCGTGCCTCGGGAAGCCTGTCAAGCTGTCGGTCCCTGATTTCAGACAGTCATTTCGGGCAGTCTGAGGCCCAATCCTAACTACCAGAGCTCTTGCTGTAGCGGTATCATTGCCGTCACATGAAAAACTATGAAGCGAAATTTCTGCGGCAACAAAAAGAACCGCAACGCCATCTATCCTGTCAGCGACGAACTGCTAACGAAATCCTGCATCGCGCAAGCAAAGTTCTCTGTGCGATTTGAAAATATACAACAGTCCGAATATCAACTATCGGGAAGTTGCCTACCAGGCACAATAACCGTCTGGTCGGAGGATCCTCTCTTTTCAAAGGAGGTGTGCGGGACTTTACTCTCTGTTCCACATAGCTCTATATTTCCAAGGGTATTTTAGTAACGCTGCTGTATTAAGCTGCTAGACAGGTTTATTTTATTTATTTATTTGGCTCACCAACAATTGAATGCATGTGTACAAGGATGAGATACATCAAATAAACTAGTATAGACCAGTGTACCAATTTCTTACAGGTAAGCACATCATACATTACAATATTGTCGATTGATGCTGAACAAGGTTCGACTAAGCATTATGCATTCGATCTGCTAGTGAAAGTATTTCCAATACTTATTTATTTTATTAGCGGCTTCTTGTAAATTGTCATGCGTAAGATCCCCGGACAAGCAAGTCTGCTACGCAACACTGCGGTGCAGTCCAGTAAAGTATTTGTGTTAGTACTTTCTCACACTTGAAAGATATGGTTTGTGAGGCGTCAATGTGGCGAGGCGCGGGAAACTTACGCTGCTCAATAAGGCTTGTATAAGTTCTGATGTGAGCTTTCCATAGTGTGGGAAAAGTCCAGAATGTTTTAGTTTTTTTTTAGGTACCTGTTTTGGTAGTTCTGTTCGCTCTAGAGGTGATATATGCACCAGGGCGTCGGAAGTCACAGGGCGATCCCCGACCATCGACCCGGGCCAGCGGGCTTGCGGACGGCGAGCGTTGGGTGACTCGCTGTCCGATCACCACCAGGCCCGGGTCGATGGCGCGTTGTGTTCACGCGCGCCTCAAAGAGATGTCGGCATAGAAGACGGGGCCCGCTAGGGCCAGAGCCAGTCACCGCGGCCCTGGAATGAAAAGGGCTTTAGAAGTAACACGGATGGGTTTTAATCAGTAAGAGTCTGACACTCCCTTCCGTTCCACCCAGAGCGAAAGAAGTCATTTGATGATTTCCCACCCTAAAAAAAAAAGGTGATATATATAGCTGTATTTGCACAGGTGTAACTTCGTCTAAAAGGACCAATAAGTCTTCATGAATATGGTCACCTGTTTTTATTTGTGGCTAGATATGAGAAAATCTACAAACAAGGTTCTGGAGCAACCACGTACCGACAGACGCAGCGTTAGGTGGACCGGTGACCAGTTGAAGACCGTGGGAATCCGCAGAATACGAGTAGTACAGGACCAGGCATAATGGCGACGCTTGGGGGATGTTTTTCAGCCGAAATGATGAGGAGGGAAACAAACCGTTTTAAATGTTTTCATTAGCGTAGTACGCTGAGCCATAATTATAAACATCTAAGCTAAGCCATAAAGCTCTATAAATAACAAGCAGACATTACCAACTGTTTTCTTTGATAATTATGAAGCATGAATAATTGGCCATCTTGATGATTATGAACTTCCTCGGTGAAATCGGTCCAACAGTTAGGTTTTCAGACTTGTTAAATTAACTTGTTTGACGTTTTACAGCTTACAGAACTTATTAAAATATAATAAGTTATTGCCACTTCTTAAGTGAAACTTGGCTGAACCGCTATCCAATATCAATGTGTGAAATATAAACAAGAACAAAATGGGCGGTTGTCTCATTCTCATTAATATTAGTTGAAATTAAATAAATAATCATTTGTGTTAAAGTTAAGAGTGAAACTAGAAATCATTTTAATATTTTTAAATGTTTTTTTTTAAGAAACATTTAAAAATGTAATTAAAAACCGGCCAAGTGCGAGTCGGACTGTCACACGAAGGATTCCGTATCATAAACAGAAAAAAACATAAAACATAATCTGTGAAAATTTCAACTGTCTTACTATCACGATTCATGAGATACAGCCTGTTGTAGTGGAGAAAGCTAAAATACAGTCTCATTTCGACTACTCGCAATCAATTAATCTGTTCAGCCTTTTCCAACTCTGTCGGGGTTAGCTACCTACAGGTATCTGAATACCAGCGACAACTGCTAATCTGACCTCCACAACCAGTAACTGGGTGACATGATATACCTTGACAATACTGGTATCAGATCTTCAGACTTCTGACAAATCAAAATGGTAGAATCCCATATCTTCACACAGCGTATGTCACAGGCACTTTTTTTAGTAATCCTTTTCGGTTTTTTTTTTACTACAGAGTGCCCACAGGTACACCGTGAAACTGTCTTTAAATATTTAAGTAACCCACCTTTTGAGCCAGCTTAATTTTAGCTAGCGTGTTGATTATGCTCGTGTCTTCTCTGTTATAAAGTAGGTTTTTGCCCTTCAATCAAAATCAAAAAAATATTTATTTGCATAAATAAGGTACAGAAGGTTGGTAAAATGTACAAAATTGTTCTCTTATTCTGCCTTAAATTTCGGCGTGCAAAAATAAAGTAAAGTAACATATTCTATTAAATTTAATTATATAATATATATATTATTATACATATAATCATAATCATGCACTCATTAAATAGATAATCCCATTAAAATTGTATTAGCAAATTAAATAAATGTCATTATAATAATGAAAACATAATTAAAATAATAATCAAAAATGTCAATAATGGGAGACATACGCCACACAATAATAACAACAATAATAATTTAAAATGACCGTGCAATTAACAAAACTTACAATTTATTATCTAAAAACTCTTGTGTACTATAAAAGCGTTTTTCAATTAAAAACCTCTTCAAATTGTTTTTAAATTTAGAAAATGGTAGCGAATGAAATAAGGTCTTACAAAAGGGACTTTTTTTTTTAAGAATGGGAAATCATCAAATGACTTCTTCCGCTCTGGGTAGAGCGGAAAGGCGTGTCAGACTCTTACTGACTAAAACCCATCCGTGTTCCTTCTAAAGCCCTTTGCGTTGCAGGGCCGCGGTGACTCTTTCGAACAAATTCCGCAACCCTGGCAGGTACAATAGGGACTTACAGGTTCGTCTTTGTTATTTCTCGGGACCCTGGGAACCACGGACCATTGAAGCTTACGAGGGGCCGTAACCAACTCGCAGAGACTCGTTAGTCGTTTTCGATGTTATGAAGCAAAAGTTCATATTATTTTTTATTACTTACAAAGGTCTACACAGACTCCCAGTATCCCTAAAGTAATAAAGTCTTGTACAAAAACAGCTGATGAATACAAACAGGCAATTTGGCAAGCCTCCAACTGCCTCGGTGGTCCCAACCGTCGGCCACTATTGATTTACCCACCCCCGATTTGTTAGCCTAAAAAATGTACATCTTTTTAGATCTGGGTTGTAGCAATTTTCATGATTTTCGAACACAATTTATTTATCAAGTTAACATATTGAGCAATTTCTCGAGCAACATTTGATAGATTAATGGATGAATATGAATCTTGTCCTTCAAGCCATTAACAGATTATGTTATGATTGACGTGGGAAAAATGGCTGAAGGGGCTACCTATAATTATCATAAGGATGATGAAGAATTGTTATAAGACTTCGCTAATTTTTTCGTGTGCCCACAACTCCCAGCCGAGTCATCGTAACATGTAGCGACGACTCGGCTGCGAGATGTGGGCACACGAACAAATTATTGTTCGACCCATATGCTGAGTTCTGGACACCGAGAGTGCTACAAACTGGAATCGTCATGCATCTCCATCATTCTGCTGCTCCTTTCCTATTATTTGTTTGAGATTGGCTCAGCACGTTTTCTTCTTCCAAACAGGTCCATCCTATTAATGTTCATATTTAACAGAATCCATTCTGTCTTCCTGTACTCTCAACTATCCGTACTCCTACTTCAAGACAAGCATATGATGTACAATATTGGTAACAATTACCTTATCATTAAATAAACATGCCAGAAAGCAGTGCCTTGAATTTAAATCAGGGAAATGGCGAGGAAGAGGAAGTACTTAAAATGTTTGTTGCTGATGACCTCTAAAGGATTAGCAAGTCAGTCATGGCTTTTTAAAGGAAAGGTTTAAATAATGGGAACTGTGGGCCATGGTCTTGAACTTGGGATTTGATTGACGTCAAAATCTGTAAACAATATTAGTGACCTTTTGATGATTTCCTTAACTTTTCCTTTTGTGTTTCTGTTTGGCACAAGTCTTGTTTAGTATTCCGTTGTTGTTGTTTTTTACTATTGATAGGCACGCGTTTGACCACTATCTCACCTGATGGTAAGCGATAATGTGGTCGAAGATGGAGCACGTTTGCCTAGAAGTAACCTATTCACTCTTGACTTAAAGATTCCCAGGTTGTAGCTATCGGGAAACACAGACTGGCAGGGAATTCCACTCCTTAGCTGTTAAAAAAAAATTTAGAGTAAACAGGCTTCTTCTGGGTAAGCTCGCTCCATCGTCGACTTTGTCTCTGTCATCTATGACCTAGACTAGAGCCATGAACAAGCCCATCTCAAATAAAAAAAACAGACAAGTGCGAGTTAGACTCGCGCACCGAGGGTTCCGATCGAGTCTTGATTTTTTTCGAGTATACATTACCTACGAATACATCAATGTTCGTCACGGTCATTTCTTCAACCAAAAATATGAGCTTGTATTCGCATTTTTTGTATACTTATTATAAAAGAACAAATTCCTAATTTTCGGACTTTTTCCTGTAATTATACTGTAAGATCTTTCTTCTTGGCAAATTTCAGGACTGTGGCCCTATTGGTTTTGATTCCCTTGCGAACGTCAAGTAATGCGCCATAAACGGAGCTTAAACACCCTTATCTTTAGATTGCGTTGACTTAGAAGTTTGGTTTTTTCACTGCTCCAAGAGGTAGCTGTTCTGAATACTTGGAGTTAATTTCAGCTTGATTCCTTTACGCCTTGCTGAGAAAAAAGGTCTTGACAGACAGACGGACAACAAAGTGATCCTATAAGGGTTCCGTTTTTGCCGACTGAGGTACGGAACCCTAAAAAAACAGCTTTCTACTAACCCAACAGGTGTAAAGAGCAAAGAACGGCGCTAAGTACAAAACTACAAATACGCATGTGATCGTTTTGGCATCAAATTAATGATCATGATGTATCGTAACTACATTCCGTGTCAAATGCTTTCTGCTATGATTGATATCTGACTCATCTTGTGATTGATTGGTTATGTCATACGGTAGTCTGGCTGTACAAATGGTGAACATAGGTTCTACACTATTTAATATTATAAAGAGGAAAAATTTGTATTTTTGTGTGTGTGTGTGTGTATGTTTGTAAGGAATAAACTCAAAAACTACTGTGCCGTTTTCAAAAATTCTTTCAGCAATGGATAGCTACATTATCAGCGAATAACATAGGCTATATTTTATACCCGTACTCCGACGGGAACGTGAACTACGCGGGTGTAACCGCGTGACGTCCGCTAGTTACTAATATTAAGAGACACCTAAGTGCACCTAAGATCGTGGCTAAATAATAACAGTCGCACGGGTCGATCTCTAAGGTTAAGCAACGCTTGCCGAGGTTTGTCTGTGGATGGGTGACCATCTTAATATACCGAGACTCCTCCGTGCCTCGGAAAGCACATTAAGCATTTGGTCTTGGCTGTCGTTTGTAGATCTATGGAAGTCGTTACGGATAGTCAGAAGTCAGATAATCTTACAACAGTCTTGTCAAGAAGTACCGAGTTTTACCCAGTTAATGGGTTGTGGAGGCCTGGTAGGCAACCGCTCCACGAAAATACTGGTATTCAGCTGAATCCTGTTTGACTGGAAGCCGACCCCAATATAGTTGGGAAAAGGCTAGGCGGATGATGAGGAGACACCTAAGTGCTGCAAATAGACGGAATTGTTTATAAGAGTAACTGCGGCACTGGAACGCAAAAGGCATTTGGAGGAATACGGTTAACCAGTAAGAGTCTGACTCTCCCTGCCTCCCGCGCCGCCCTGATGGGGAGAAGTCATTTGATGATTTCCCATCCAAACAAAAAAAGGAGACACCTAAGTGAAGAACTTCATGAAAGCGTACCAAGAGTTCCAATGCTTTTTCTAGCGCCGAAATACAGTTTTTTAACTACTTTAGTAGATCTACTCCTCTGTAATGCAAAGTCAAAATCAATTCATTTATTTCAACTAGAGTCTAGTTGAAATAAATGTCAGTTCATTTATTTCAACTAGACTCTAGTTGAAATAAATGATCTACTCCTCTGTAATGCAAAGTCAAAATCAATTCATTTAGGTATTTCAACTAGAGTCTAGTTGAAATAAATGAACTGACGTTCAATAGTGCCTTTTAATGGTCTAGTTACTAGACCGCAAGCGCGTGCCCTGTACGCCAATCGTCACAAATATGTGACAAAAAGTACGGCGAATTTGTGGCTTGGCGTCGGGGGCACGCCAATGCGTTTATGTTCTGGCGTTCAAAAGGTTAAAAGTCACTTTTGAACGTCAAATTTACTGTTTGAAATTAAAATATTATAGTGACTCTAGTTGTCCATTCGCATAAAGTAGATTCTTATGAAGAAGAACAGACAAGAAACTCCATAGTTACTCTGCACGCATGGGCAATAAAGATGTATTTTTTTTTATTAACTCAAGAAGTCAACGTTCTTTTAATTTTCTATTTTTAAACAGATCTTTAGGTATTTAGGTAGCAAACGTATCATGTGGTCTAAGGAAAAACCAGTAAAAAATAACGTTCGATATCATAGAAGCGTCTCGAATCACTTCATGATAACAGTTACAAGTACCATTGTAACGTATTTATCTGTAAGATAATTACGATCGCAATTAATCACATTCCTCGCAAATTAATAAGAAGCTTACACGATACCTACCACTCGCGCTATCTTTCAGAGAATGTAAACATGAAATTCTTTGTAGCAGTCGTGGGACTAATTGGGAAATTTAGAAAATGTCTATTTTTTTTTTGCTTTGCTGATAAAATTTTAATGTGGAATTAAATCAATTTCGTATCGTTTCTTTTTCCTCCTTTCCTGAATTTTTTTTTTGGTAATTTTGGAATACCAAAATTTTTTTTTTCTAAGCAATCTCTATTCTCCCACGGCTGAGCCAAGGCCACGCATCCCGTTGTGCTGCCTTCTTCGTCCAATCTGTCTTCCGTAAAAAAGATAGCAAAAAAAAAAATTAAATAAATTTAGGAACGCATAAGAGCTATGCACAGCAATGGGGCTGAATGGACTGATAAATGTCAATAATAATAATATGTAAAGAAAAGTGAATAAACGACATAATAATAATAATAATCTATTTATTTCAGAAATAATTCCATATTCATACAATTTTTTTTAGCACATTTGCTACTTATAAAATTATGTTAGAATACAAATACAAAAATATTAGTAACATAATAACATAACAACTATTTTAGTAGACATTTACAGTATTTACAAGAGCATGTATAATGATGGAATGTCTTATTTGTTCTACTTACAATAAATTGTGTAGGTATTAAAATATTTTGAAGCGCAGCTGTCACACGTGATTCTTTACAGATCAACAAGATACCAAGACAAATGAATAAAATACAATAGGAATTACTCGTAAAGATATTTGATGACAGAAAAGTTGCGATACTCGTTCATTTCAAGAGGTTATCACATGTTCAGCTCAGTTTATCATATGTACGCCAGTAAATTTAATTTAATATGGCCTCGAATTTGAACTATTAAATTGTATTAAGTTATCATTCAGTATTGTCGTATTTATAAACGTGCCAGTTTTGGTATCTGCAATCTCCAGTCAGGAAAATATAAACTTGATGTAAAATTTAGCAGCCATTTGCAATTTGTAGAACCAAAATGTTCTCGTAAACTCTGTTTTTTTTTACTTATTTTTCTAATGATACATGTTAATCAAGTAATTTTGTATGCGCCGTAAGTTTCTAAGAGTGAAGAGAGAGAGACGATACTGCAGGTAAGCAGTATCGTCTCTCCTTCTCTCTTTCAAAACCACCCAAAGGTTGTCTTTAAAGGGCCACCCTTAATGTTTTCTTCCTTATCTTTTCTGTAACTTATACCTCAATGAAGTACATAATGAAAATATTCTAATATTACTACTGAACAAATGGGAAAGTTTGGATTGATGGATGGATGTTTGTTACTCAACCACGCCAGAACTGCTGAACGGAACTGAATGAAATTTGGCACAGAGAAAGATTGTTTTCTGGAATAGTACATTGGCTATAATTTCCGATAGTCACGCGAGCGAAGGCGCTGGCAGAAGCCAGTCTACTCTTTTTGTCAAGATTTGTCTATATTCCTAGTAAATGCTACAGGAAATTGCATACCGGTAGCAGTTTCAGCTTCACTTACTCCGCAATAAGGAACTCCACAATCGATTGGCCCAGCAATTTAATATTATGTTAATACTAATTTTCATAGCTAATTGTTTCTTCGAAGTACCTTTTAGCAATAGGGATATTTCTGACTAATAGGTGTATTAGTTTGTGAGATCTATCTCAACTTTATCACTTCCTAACTGCTTCATGATTACTGCAATGAGAGTCCACCTTCCTGCAAATCTAATAGTCATCTTCCGGCCCCTGTTTCATCTTACTTGGGATTGACGCAGCCACGTTTTTTTCTTCTACCTTGTCAACTTCCACTCCCGTTTTTATCGCATCATACCTCATTTCATACATATCATTGGTTTGCGGCGGCGTGATGGGCAGACGAAATTTGTTGCCATCGCGGCACAAGAAAAGTGGGGACTATGCTCAGCAGTGGGCGAAGTCGAATGTGGATGTTGGTCTATTAAAATGTCTAAGTAAATATCTTATCAAAATACTTATCATCTAGTCAGTTTTCAAAATGTCCTAACTTCAACAACACCAACAACACTGCTATGGCACCTAACATTCAGGCACGCGTCCAAGCAAGGCTGTGCCAGAAGAACACGCATGAATGACGAAAAATTAATATGCTTTCATCGTTCTTTGCGCACGCGCTCCCAGACGTGCCAAAGTCCGAGGTGTTCGGTCTGGGATGACGCAGGCGTTAGAAGCCGATCTTAGATGGTATGCGCTACCTGTGGATTTTAGGCAGTTGGTTTTGGCTGAAGTTTCAGAGTTTCTTACTCTTCTACTGTCTGATTAATTACGTTGAGGGATCCAAGAAAGGGCTATGCTCGGAGTTTCCTTGCGTGCAAGAGAATCAAGGTTACCGATATAGCCCGAAGGATAGCCAACTTAAGTGGCAGCGGGCAGCACATTGCTCGCAGATCAGATGGTTGATGAGTTCTGGAGTGGCGACCGCTTGCCGGAAGAAGTAGCGTGGAAAGGCCTCTCACAAGGTGGACCGATGACCTGGTGAGGGTCGCGGGTAGCTGATGGATGCGAGTCGCACAGGACCGGTTGTTGTGGCGACACTTGGGGGAGGCCTATGTCCAGCAGTGGACGTCTTTCGGCTGATATGATGACCAAAGACAGTTTAATCGTTTCTCCGGGACTCACTATCATCTATCACTGTAGATTCTGGCTCTCAGAAGATGATGTGATTGGGCATAGTGCGGCGGGCTCGACCCAAGGATATGAGCTGTATGGTTTCCTGTTCGGTAAATATGAGTTCTGCAGAAACTACTGAAAACATTATCATCAATCTTTTCTTGTTACTTATCGGTGGGTTTTCTAAATCTAAAAGGGAAGAGAACGCTATCAAATGATTAGTATAATTAATTTAGTACCTAGGAATTTTACCAGTAAGACGGGGCCCGCTTGGGCCAGAGCCTGCCAGGGTTGCGGAATTTGTTCGAAAGTGTCACCGCGGCCCTGGAACGCAAAGGGCTTTAGAAGGAACACGGATGGGTTTTGGTTTTGGATTTCCCATTCTTAAAAAATAAAAAAGGGCATTTTACCAGTCGGAAAATCATACTGTTTCATAGTAGTTGGTTAGATTATACCACTGCATGTGTAAGCGGGCACACCATTTATGCCTGGAGGCTTAATGAGTTTGATTTACTTGTTAATGCTTGAGTTTGTTTGTTTTTGATGGCATAATGGGGTGTGCTAGCTAAAAAGTGTCAATTAATTTCTTTTAAAATTATTTAAGTACATATTATTTTTCTGTGTCATTTTTTGTAAACTTACTTTGCATACTACTGTATAAATTCAAGTTTTTAAAACTTAACAGACAGATGTGTTGCTGGGGAGTTTGTTGCGCCACTTCTTCTTCCCAGCTAAAACACTAGGAAGTGGTGACGGGCGGGCGTTTTGGAGGACTATCTTTATGTAGAACTTTGACGTTCAAAAAGTGCTGGCACTCAGCCTAATTTGAATAAATGAATTTTGATTTTGAAAGAACACCTGCTGGTTTGTTACAACATGCCCTCAAAATATTTAGTTGTAAACTTTCCTATTTACAAAACAATAGACGTAGCAATAGGGTAAATTGCGGTAGCTTAACGTATTAGTTATGGTCACTATTTGAAAGTAACGTATTGTTAATACTTAAGACATAGTAGGAACCGTTAGTGAACTAAAAGATCATGAATTTGTTAAGTACGAAGAAACTTGTAAATTGTGTTTTTGCAGTGATAACTTCTTATGGGAGGGTAAACCGTTTCGTAACGTAACGCGTTACGGCGCCTGTCTGTCTGCCTTCCCTTTCTCTCACGCATACGGCAGCGGTAGCCAGGCTCTTCCTCTCTCACTCTAACCCATTGCGCTAGTCGTATTTCGGACAGACGTTTCCCATATTAAATAGTTCAACTTAGATTAGTTTAAGTTATCACTTCAAAAACGTGTGCGTCTAGGGACGCCCCCTAGACGCACACGTTTTTTTTAATCTTGTTGATTTGAGACGCTTTCTCAAAATCATACGATCCTAATGAGAGTATTTTTATCCAAAGGACCATTTGAGAGTGCTCAAACACAAAATGCCAATCTTCTTTGTAATTCACGCTTTAAATTCCTTCACATTTTCACTTCGATATAAACTTTCAATATTTATCAATAGACTAAAGTGCTCTTGTCCAACAGTTTTAATTTAATCGCTTCAAGAAAGATACAGGCAAGTGTTGGTAAAGCCTCAAGACCTAACCAGTTTTCTACTGCTAATGACAACCCGTAAATGTCAATAGGGGCACCATAGATAATGGTAATTAAATGTTATTTTATATACTAAACGAGCATTGACCTATGTTTGATTGGCGCCACCTGTCATTGAACTATGGGTACTGGGAACTTTAATTAGGCTCGTGGCTAAGTAACAACTGCCACACTGGTTGGGCTACAAGGTTAAGCAACGATTGCTGAGGTTGGTATGTGGATGGGTGACCATCCATAACATACCGAGACCGTTCCGTACCTCGAGAAACACGCTAAGCCGTTGATCACAGTTGTCACTTACAGATCTTTGACGAGCGTTACGGGGCAGATGCTTGAAAATCTGTCATCAGCTGTGCAAACCAAAGGGTTCCGTGTCTTTCTCATTATAAGGTTGCGGAGGTCAGAGAGGCAGTTGCCCCATGTTAAATATTGGTATTCAGCTGCATCTGGTAAGACTATAGAGGTATGCAGAAAGAGAGTAAAGTCCCGCATCCCTCCATTGAAAAGGGGAGGATCCTCCGACCACATGGTTGTTATATGGTGGGCAACTGCCCGATAGTTAATATTCGGACTGTTGTATATGTTAAAATCGCACGGAAAACTTTGCTTGCGCGATGCAGGATTTCGCTGGTAGTTCGTCGCTGACAGGATAGATGGCGTTACCGTTTTTTTGTTGCCGTACAAATTTCGCTTTTAGATTTTCATTGGCATTAATGCCGCTACAAGACTAGAAGCTATCCCTAACATAAGCTAGGCTAGATATATTGATTAATTGATTTTTAGGGTTCCGTACCCAACGGGTAAAAACGGGACCCTATTACTAAGACTCCACTGTCCGTATGTAAAAAGTACTTTCCCGGTGATAATTATTAATGTAATCTTTATTAATATGCAGTTATCGATAAAATATGTTAAATTATCCAAACTGGACCTATCGCAATCGTACACAACACCTTAACTTTATCAAAATCTGTATGAATCAAATATTTAGGATTTACTACACTGATACAAATCGGGGAATTGTTGTTATCTGCCTAAGCAATTCGGGTAGATCGTGATTTGCTGTTTAGCAAAGTCATTTCAAAGATTTTTTAAATGAGAAGAAATTATTTGTCTTTAGTAGATACCATTTAACCATACTTTTGCCTTCGGCTTCGCTCGCGTCAGTACAGATGTTCGCAAGTAGCCTAAAACAGTCTCCAGGGTACCTATCTACCTGCCAGGGTTGCGGAATTTTTTTCGAGGGCTTTAGAAGGACCACGGATGGGTTTTAGTCAGTAAGAGTCTGACACGCCCTTCCGCTCCACCCAGAGTGGAAGACATTTGATTTCCCATCCTTAAAAAAAAGGGTACTCTATCTATCTCTGTACCAAAATTTATGAAAATCGGTTCAGCGTTTTTGGCGTGAAAACGTAACAAACAAACTCGATTTCGCATTTAAAATTTTAGTGAGGATTTTGATTCCATTATTTCGCACAAAGTAACTGCTGATGCCAAGTTTAACACAAAGATGTTTACCAAAACAGTTCATAAACTAGCTTGATCCGAAACAGAAACATCCCTTAAACAAAGAGCTCACATTTGACGTAAATATGTGAGCTATAAACGTATCACTTACGGATATGAGTCACAGGACTTAAAGGATTCACAAACGCCTCAGAACGGAGCGTAGTCACTCTTTCTTGGCGAATAAACTCAAATATTTATTGAAGTACGTACTTCAACCAGCTAGGGTTGTCAGGTCCTAAAAATGGAAAGCCTTACTTACTGATCCCTTAGTTTGGCCCGAGGTAGTAAGTTTTAAAATGACATTCATCATCATTCACAGCCCGAGTTCGCCCACTGCAGGGCGTGCATAAGCTTGTCTTTTCTGATGCCAATCTCCACGCTCCTGTGCCTACCTCTTCCTGGTTCTGCCCACGATGGCAGCTATGCAATGTAAAACTTCTTCTAGCCGTTGGACGCCACTCGGTTACTGCCTTACACTACCTATCATCCTTACCATGTGACCTGCCCAAATCCAGTTGAGTTCCATAACTTGTTCTCCGATATTGTATGTAAAGCCTAGTTAATCTCGATAAAACTAAAAAGCGGGATAGGCCGGACACCGTCTTGTTTGACCGAACACGCATCGAAAAAGATTCCGGATGCTAGCAACCCTACTTCAAAGTTCCAGCCAGGGCTGCCTCAAGCCCGATTTGATCAAATCGTGCTCCGTTGACACGTGATTGGTTAGAGTCCGGTTTGAAATTCTCCAGGTACTAAGTATCCAGTTCACTTGGTGTACGAGGAATGTAGATATCCTTGATTGTAAGCTACAGGAATGCAGGATCTGTATTGGCAGAAAGTTGAAAGGACTAGAGACAAGAGAACCAATTTGGGTTACCGTTTTAGCAGACTGTAAGGGCCGGAGTCTGTATTTGGAGTTAAAAACATGTCGAATCTTGCTTTAACGCCAAAGTTTGACTGATAAGGCTGGAGTAAAGTACAAATATTAAACTTGAAATTCTTCAATTAGAAATCGAGGGTAAGACTTGACGCAGTAATGACTGCTGCAAAGGGCAGTGTTGAGGGAATATCATCGACATCAACTCACCGGAGAGACATAATGTATGTAGCTCTTCTACAAGCGTCACTACATCAACCGGTCTTGGAAATCTCAGTGTTGGAAGAGATTCCACAAGATGGATCGATGACCTGCAGCCTGATTGCGTAATACAAAAATTCATGCAATCGGGCGCATAAGCTTTCATTTTGATATTGCAACCCTTTCATTGCGTGTTTTACGATGTTGAGCACACGATTTTGTAAACATACGAAGCAATGGGTCTTGCTTGCCATTCGATCCACAGTGAATATGCAATTTTATGAGTAACACAATTATGGTGCTAGTCAGGGCAGCTAAATGCGATAAGCACAGGAATGAATATTCATAAGTGGAAATACTTTTCCAATTTTTCGTAAAAGTTTCGTCAAATTGATCGTAAGAAGGGGAATAGACTACTTCACACTATATAATTTATAATCGCGCCACACTAATATTATAAAGGCGAAAGTTTGTGAGTGTGTGTGTGTATGTTTGTTACTTCACGCGCAAACGGCTGGACGGATCTTGATGAAATTTGCACAGATGTAGATTATGGTCTGGACTAACACATAGGATACTTTTCATCCCGGGAGTATGTTCCCTTGGGATAATTTAAAATAAAAAAATAAAAAAAACTGAAAAACTAAAACTGCCAACCCCTAGAACGTCTCGTATATTCGCGTCATCCTCAAGCCAGACAACATAAAATATTGACTCTAACATGCGTTTTATTTGCTTACACATTGGTGTACATTTGAATTAAATACAATCTGCCTGAAGTCTGCTATATCTTTACTGGCGTATGGTAATTGGTTTCCATTTGCGCTTTGTGCCTTTACTCTGTGTACTGATTTGAAGTCTATTCAGACATTTCTATTGTTGTCTCAATCTGGTTATGTTCATAGTAATCTGATAACTGCGGGTTGAATTAAATCCATTATCTACTTAGATCATAGTTGACAATTTTGACAGTAAATTCCGCAAATGGAATGGTAATGAATGTTTGAATGTTGCTACAGTTTGCGTCAAATAACTTTGTCGGTCTGAAGTTGGCTACAAGTGCTGCAAAACTTTCAATAGTCTTGACCAGCCAGTCTCCAGCTTTCACGAATAGAAAGAGCAAAAAACGAAGAAGGTACAGACAGCACATCAAGTTACCCAAAACTGTCAAATTTTCCAAATCAACCTTGAATCTAATACTTGAGCGAAAAAGTTGAAAATCGATTAAATCAATTTGACAGTTTGTTGTAACTTGATGTGCTGGCGTCTGTACATACAAATTGTACCCGTGTGAAACCGGGGCGGGTCTGTAGTCTCATACTAAAACAGCAGTGTACGCTATCCTTAAAAAAAAAAAAAAAATGCCATGCGCATTGTAAAGCCTGATTTCAGAGCGGTATAGTGCTGCAATATTTCGAGTAAATTATTCTGCTGTCTTTTACATATTTTTTTTCCAATCTAATAATATTCTGTTTTTCGTTTTCAGGTAAGTTCCAATCATGAATCTTCTTAGACGTAGTAATAAGGGTAAGTATATCTTTTTTTTATTTTTTTATTTAATATGGGTTTGCTCTTGACTCTAGTCTAGGTCATAGATGACAGAGACAAAGTCGACGATGGAGCGAGCTTACCCAGAAGAAGCCTGTTCACTCTAATTTTTGAAGAGATTAGGGTTGTATGCGTTCGGAAACACAGACGCAGGCAGAGAGTTCCGCCTGCCAGGGTTGCGGATTATAAAAGACGTTTGGAAACGTTTAGTGCGAATTGGTGGAATAGCAACAAGGTAGGGATGGTAACTTGCAGTGCGTCTAGATGTCCGATGGTAGAAGGGGGCCGGTGGGATGAGATCGTGGAGTTCCTGGACACTCTCCCCGAAGTACANAGAAGACGGGGCCCGCTAGGGCCAGAGCCTGCCAGGGTTGCGGAATTTGTTCGAAAGAGTCACCGCGGCCCTGGAACGCAAAGGGCTTTAGAAGGAACACGGATGGGTTTTAGTCAGTAAGAGTCTGACACGCCCTTCCGCTCCACCCAGAGCGGAAGAAGTCATTTGATGATTTCACATCCTTAAAAAAAAAAAAAAGGCAGAGCTCCACTCCTTAATTGCTGTGCGCATTATATATGACGTTTGAATCTTGATAAAATCTGACGTTCTAATAAAAAACACGTTGAAATAAAACCGACCAACTGAAACAGTCTCCCAATCCTTCAAGGTCAAACAGAAGAAATTACAAAAAACCTTTCTCTATTTTATTTTTGCAAACAAAATCTTGGCTCTTGTGCCATTCTTAAACGCAATATGTATCGTTCATTGTTTACATCGCTATCTTGTATCTAGCTGGCATATCTGGCGGATTCGTAACGTTACCGGAGTGGCGTCTAGGGACCGTGCCAAGCGCTTTGTAGGTTGGCATGCCAAATAGGTAAACTGGGTAGAGGAGACTCTACACTTGTTGAGAAAGTGGTCAGTATTTTGTTTCGAAAATTCTTGTGACGTAAACTCTTACGTAATTTTAAAGTACGGTGACGAGCACGGGCCTGCAGACGGCGAGGGCCTGCGGACGGCGAGCGTTGGGTGGCTCGCTGTCCGATCACCACCAGGCCCGGGTCGATGGCGCGTTGTGTTTCACGCGCGCCTCAAGGAGATGTCAGCAGAGAAGACGGGACCCGCTAGGGCCAGAGCCTGCCAGGGTTGCGGAATTTGTTCGAAAGAGTCACCGCGGCCCTGGAACGCAAAGGGCTTAAGAAGGAACACGGATGGGTTTTAGTCAGTAAGAGTCTGACACGCCCTTCCGCTTCACCCAGAGCGGAAGAAGTCATTTGATGATTTCCCATCCTTAAAAAAAAAAAAAAAAATGGTAGGGTGTACGCGACTATTAAAATCTTAGGTCAAAGGTAACAAAAATAGATTTTTTTGCATATTTTTGCAAATATCTCGTTTCCTATGGTTTTTTTGCTATTTATATTTATTATCAATATTGTAGAGGATTAAATTTCCTACAACCTTGTTGCAAAAAAAAAATATATGTGGAATCGTTTTCGAGATAGTAGTAAAACACGCCGTGTAAAGTTTATTAATTATTGACAAATACATAATTATTAATCATTTTAATTTCTTATTAACTATTACATCATATATAATTTTTATTTTCATTAATTAAACATCTATCTATTCAATAACACTTAAAACCGATTCCTAAAATTAAAAATAATTAAGGTAAAACCTTAATTACATTTCAATTATATTCTCATTTCCACTAATTACATTTTAAATAGAAAATAATTGATTACATCTATAAAATCTGGATACTGAAAACTGGAATTATACCTGGAAATTAGCTTTGGAAAGCAAGTTATAAATTTGGTCCCGGCTGTCATTTGTAGAACTTTGACAGTTTTGCCAACCAGCCTTGCGAAGTCTAGTATTAAGTCGTGTTACTTAGTCGAGGAGGCCATAGAGGCAGTCGCTGCATGTAAAATACAGGTCAGTTCAGTACAATACAATTCAGCAGAATCTGGTTCGATTGGAAGCCGGCCTAAACTTATTACAAAACGCAGAAAACGTTTTGGGAACACATTCATAGTGCGTACCTACACCTAAGAAGTGGAATTCTCTGCCAGAGTCTATGTTTCCTCATAGCTACAACTTGGGAATCTTTAAGTCAAGAATGAATAGGTTACTTCTAGGAAGGTGTGCTCCATCTTCAACCACATCATCGCTTACCATCAGGTGAGATAGTGGTCAAACGCGTGCCGTTTTATAATGTTATGTGCCTAATTAATATTAACGAAGCAAGACTGTAAATTTTATCATGATTATGATGTGCATGACAAATGACATTGATGTAATTTCGTAATTTCATGATATTAATGCATGTACTAGAAGTATTTGCACGACTGATAAGTCGAATAGTGAGGCTAAAATTATTTTACCATGTTATTGTAAGTACCTATATTCTGGCAAATAAATAAATTTCATTTCATTTCATCAATAGTAAAAAAGACAGGACTATTCAGAGTTAACCATCGACTCAAAAAGAATAAACCATAAATATTTGGGTACAATTCCATACAGCTATATTCTTCATTGCTGTTAAACTGTCGCACGATTTGGTTGTAAATATGAAAAACAACAAATACATAAATATATTCGTGCTGCCATGCCATGTCGACGATTAATGGAGTCCGGCACGAATGGATGAATCATACACATATTTTATCGATCAATGGTGGTTACGTCCTCATTTCTATTGTAAAAGTGCAGCCGTCGCGTGAACGCTACACTGTCAATAATAACTACTACGATCCAAACAAAATGAACCTTCAGTTCATATCGTGGAGGTACAAGACAGAAAAATTCTGTGAGAACAAACGAACCAATCTCCAGGTGGCAACGGTAACTAAGTTTTTACCAGAAAACCATCTAGGTTTCAATTGAAAACATAAATAAACCATGTTGACTGCAACTGTAGCTTTGTATCTAAAGTTAGAAACTCATCCGCAGGTTGTATGTATGTAACTCGGGCTGGTTTCCGCAACTCCACGACTAAGCGCGTATTTTACGTGCAGGTGGGACAAATGTGTCATTCGATCCACCCCAGCTCCCCAAGGAAGGCCAGCAACGCCTTGGTGTTACCAACTATCTCACAGAGGGTACCTGGGTTACCGAAGTACTTAGCCCTGTAATCAGCGACTAACGGGCAGCTTAGTAGCAGGTGTGCTGCTGTATCGTCCTCCTCCATGCAGGCTCTGCAGAGTGGGCTGTCAGTGACTCCTATGACATAGAGGTGTTTATTAAAAGACTCATGGCCACTTGTGACGGCTGTGACTGTACGCAACTACTGTTTAGTCATCCGCAGGTTGTGACGAAAACCAATTTCCATCAGAATATGGGTTCCACAAGGTAACACACAAAAACCGTGTCGAATGGTGTGTAGACTCCTTAATATTGAACTTTCGTCTAAACATCTGTAATGCTAACGACCTGCAAAACTTTGATAAGCGGTGCGTTGAACCGAATTCAGGCACGAATGATGTAGTGCATACGATGTGGATCAATGGACCCTGCTTGTTATTAATTTCAGTTAATTGTTCCATTGTTCTAAGATTAAAGGCTGAAACACATTTGCTACTCAACGCTACGAAGACGCGTGTTTGTTGGGTTGTGGCGTGTGACATATCTTTTCCAGGCTTTAGTTGTTACACGTCAAATCATTTTTCTTTCTATATTAATTGTAGGTAGGTCATTGGCTCAGTATTGTTTGTTGAAGGTTGAAAACCTTTTAAGTATTCACTTTTGTAATTCCCTGGCTAGACTTAAATTAATTATGCTGTGAATAAGGTTAACACAATTTAGTTGGTTTTGAACTTGCTTTCACTCTCTAGACGACGATTCTTCGGACAGTTTTAATCCTATTACGGTATTTTAGCCAATTGTGTCCCACTGCAGGGCAAAGGCCTCCCTTTCTTCCTTCCATTCCTCCCGGCTTTGGGCAAGTCTGGACCAATCTGGCCGATAGGCGTCAAGCTCGTCCCGCCATCTTCGCCTGGGTCTCCCGCGATGTCGGGTATTTTCTGGGACCCACATTGTGGTTGCTTTAGCCCATGAACCGTTCGACATACAGCAGACGTGGCCGGCCCAGTCCCACTTTAGTTTGGCTGCTTTTTGTGTAACGTCGGCGATTTTTGTTTTGGAACACAGCACTGTGTTCCTAACGGTAATTGTGAGTAATTAATGAGCATATAAATAAATAGGGCTTAAGAACTCTTCGAGTAATACATTGAGAAATTAACACACCACCAAAATACCTCATTCCGATGCCGTCTTTGATCTCAAAACAAACATTCTCAAGTGCAATAACGTTTATCAAAAGACAGGTGCTTAAATATCACGTAGTTATAGCAAACATTTTTGAAATTTGACAATCGTCATCGCTGAACGAACGACACTTGGTCCAGGCCCTCTTAGGACCAGCCATTAATTAAGTAAAAAAATAATAAAGCAACTAGCGGTCCCAACAGAATTTATCCTGCCCAAACGTTAGCTTGTGTCACCATCTACCAGGTCCAATTGTGATTCTAAACTATCCATTCAGCTCAAACAAAGTTCTTTTATACTGTGTGTGTAACTATTTTTGGTGTAGAGACGCCAGCACACCAAGCTACCCGAAACTGTCAAATTTTCCCAATCAACCTTGAACCTAATACTTGAGCGATAAAATATATATAATAAATATATCCTGGGACAACTCACACACGGTCATCCGATCCCAAACTAGGCAGAGCCTGTGCTATGGCAACCAGACAACTGATAAACATACTTATATATTTCTAAATACATAAATATTATAGACAAATACACCCAGACACAGAACAAATGATCATGCTCATCACACAAACATTTGTCCTGGGTGGGAATCGAACCCACGACCTCCGGTTAAGCAGTCAGGGTCACTAACCACTCGACCAACATTCCAGTCAAGTCAAGTCAAGATAAAGTAAGATAAGTAAGTAAAGAAAAAGATCAAAGAAATTTGACAGATTGTTCTAGTTTGATGCGCTATCTATCTATTTATCACAGTGACAAATTCGCGCCAACAACCGTCAGCAATAACTACACATTAATCTCCACGAGTTCTGCATCAACGTAAATCATAATAGGATCAGATTCGCGACACGTGCTTCCGTCCCCGTGCTCCGCCCCGTGGCAGACAGGGCCGTGGCCTATCCACCAGTCACGCACACCTAAAGCTGTTCATAGAACTGGGAAACCAATTTCCGGGGTAGCAGCATTGTTAAACAGTTTTCGATTTTCTACTTACTTCTGTACTTTATTAATTGCTTCTACGTCTTATGTATACCTGGTACCTATTTCGATTTTTGATTATGGTATCAGATCCTTGGCACAAGCCTTCGTCCCCGTATCAGATTGGGCAGTGGCCTTTCCGCCAGTCACGTACACCTAGGGCTGTTCTATAGTTCGGAAACTGCCAATTTCCGAAGTACCGAGCATCGGTATTACCGGCATTATCGGGATTCGATATTTGAACTTATATCCAGTCTTGGGGTTGTGTGCTTTTAGCTTCATCATTTTATGTCTGCCTGGTACCTTTGTTTGACAACAATTTCTAAATAGGAGATTTATCGATTAGTATTTTGTGTACCTAAGCCTTATTTACTATTTGTCTGTGATATATTTAATTTTCTGTGACTTATATTACGTTTAGAATAAATCTCTTCTTCTCTCTGTATTTTTTTCTCTGATTCTTCTTTTTCCTTTCCAAACCAACTTTGAAACGAAAATGTATGCAGACCTTTAGCCTGCAATTAGAGCCTGCAATTTTAGCCTTTTATGTAAAGACGTCTTTAAAATAGAAAAACAATTCACGACCATCCTATTGGTATATATCTAGTCTAGTCTGGCTTGTATTTATTATTAGCTCCTAATGAGCCGCTAACGGCATTTATCTACTAATTATACCGTGAACTGAATACTATCTGAACTTTAAATGTCAAAATAGTGCGACACACTGCAGTGAATGATGACGGATGTCGGTATATGTCATCATTATTTTTGGACTTTGGTCCTAAGTTCCGCACGAGTTAGGTAACTAGGTCTAAGTGCATTATTGCATAGTATGACGTGCCAGGGCGTGCACGTTTGTTGACCCCGGTTGTCACGAGAGCAATATCTGCTGTAAGACAGCCTGTCTGGTGCTGGCAGTTGAAATATGCGCATTCTGTTACAAAATACACTATAACTAATATAAACCTTTAACATTCCTATTGCTGAGACACAGGCCTCCTGGCTCCTATCTATGAGAAAGAATGGGCCGTGGGCGTGGTAAACCGCCACGCGCGCCCAGTGCGGGTTGGTGGATGCAACGTCATGTCTTCGAATTTTTGGTCCTAGGACATTTTTTGAAGAAAGAAACTGCCGAAAACAGGGTAAATGACTGACTTAATCATTAGAAAGATCACGAACCTTCTTGGTGATCGGAATACATAAATCTGTAATTGAATATTGGGGGCCAAATACAAGATAAACCATTTCTTCGTACATGGCAATTAATATTCCAGTTGTAATAATATTATAATGTTGTAGTAACATTTAATATCGTTGCTTTTCGTGTATTCCTGTACCTAACGTAAAACAAATTTGAAATTCTATCCTATAGCCATTCTACTGAATAAACTATCACCGGAAATAAAACCTCCAGGACAGTCGACCACAAAATAAAACCTCCATTTCACGTCCGCATTAATCCCTGAAATATGCAAAAGTACAATCGGGTGCAGCGGCCGGCTCCGGTAACCCAGTTAACCCGTGGACTGTAATACGGGACGCGGACGTTGACTCGTTTATGTAGATGGCACTTCGTGAACGACTGTACATATGAACATACGCAGTTTAATGCATTTTAAGCGCTTTTCGAACAGACGAGAAAATGTAGGCTGTATTTTTTAAGCTTCAGGTTTGGAAATGTTTGAAGTATTTTTAGTCGGTTTTCGTGATGATCTGTGGGTTTGGCCTACACCAAACCGTCTGCAGTTTATTTGGTGCAAGTTTTCTTCTTACATACCTCTTTATCAGTCGTAATCTCAGTAGTTACCTCATTTCTTTACATATCATCTGCCACACATTGTTTCTCTGGTCAGCCTCTACTCTTAAATCTAAAATTTGGCAGTCATATAGGTTATCGACAAAATATGTTTAGCTATAAAACATAGAATGTATGTGCTCTGAAAACGCCCTGAAATGCGCTAACCCCAATAGGTCCTAACGCATCATTACACACTGCGTCGCTCCATTAGTCATTAGTTTGAAGGGACATACTTCATGTAACACATGTACATATTCAAAACCTGAAACAAAAGCCTACAGACATAACACTTAATGCAGATGAAAGAAAGCCTGCTGATGTAAACCATGAAGAAGTAACTTCTAAAATATTATGTAAGGTCACAAGTGCACATGATGCGAGGAACAAATACCAGGTTCCCACACGAAGGAGTCGAATACTAGATGCAGGCGTTGATAAGATTCGTGATATCTAGCTTGCGTCAGTGGGGAATTAGCAAATGCATTACTCGCATTTGTAGATGTTGAAATGGATCTTAATGTGGATGTTAAAAAAGACTTATATATGGTTTAAACAAGAGTTGATCTTAAGCCCAGTTTTATTTCGTGTCTTGATCTCTTATCTCGTTTGATATAAAGTGCTGGATGAGGTCTACGATGGAACGGGTGAGTAAAGATGCCTGTTCCTCTTGCTTTAAACTTCTGTACTTATACTAAAAGATATTTTGATTGGCAGCTCTTGATAACAAGCTTTGTGTTTACTAAGAACTGTTCCTGGCCCCTCTATTATTTCCTATTGAGACCTTATTCCAGAATCGTTTAAATTTCTATTCACTGCAGCTTATTTCACCCGACTAGCAGATAGATCCGCTGATAGTCTGTAAGACGACTCAACCGCAATCGATACGAGGCGGTTAGGACCAAAAACTTAGGCGCGGCCGAAAGCCTAATTCTCTTTGCGAATGTAGGCTCAGTAGATAAACACATGTATAACCAGATTAAGGCGTGGGTTAGGTCACGTTTTCCTTCACCGTTTGATGTAGTATATTTATATATAGATAACCTAGTTCCGTGACTTATGTTCTGTTTCTCTCGATTTTCCCCTTTATGAGCGAGGGAAGTACTAAATCAGAATACCAAGTTAGTTTACATAGCTTGAAGGTACTACTTGTAGGGATAACAAATTGAGTTAGTTAGCTTGAGTCCCTGTATTAGTGATTTGTGAGCAATATCAATCATACACTGGGCTTAATTCGTAGGATGTTTCTATTTAACCTTCGCTTCTGCTCACCAACCAAGACACATTGCCTAGGGCTTGCACTTGCTGTACAACCACATTCATAGTAATATGCAAATGTGAACAATCCTGGCCATGTACACAATTACAAACCTTCGAGTCGAAACAGCTACAAACATTTGTACAAAATGTTTCACGTACTTTCGCGCGCGGAACTTTGCGCCAAAGTGTTCCAAACGTTGGCTTTCCAACTTTCTTCGCTTTGATGTGCGCGAATATCCGACTCCCATATTTCAAATGCACTCAAGTCTCAATGATATGCCTACGCATTCGTGAGATTGTGCATTTGCATATAATAAGTCTTTTGATAGGCCATAATGTTCTGAAAATGATAATGTAATAAATCATAGGTGTTTTCATTTGAAATGATTTAATCAATGACAGCGCAAAATTTATCGTTTCATTTAAATTAAAGCTTAGAATTAGTGGTACTTCATGCGAATGCCAATTAAGACACATTTTCATTATCTTGTATCCTTTAATAAAAGCAAATTAGACACTAGCCCAGATAGTGGGATAAATGCAGAAAGATAATGCACAATAGTCTGAAGAAAAAGGTGCAGAAGAGAATCCCAAAACACCACATAGTAACCCTCGTAAATCGAAAGACGTTCTTGAAACATCTAAGGAATTTCTGCCAATTCACGTTCACGAAAACCAAACTCCAATACATAAATACCCGCCGCGACCAACGTATTCTGGGCCCTAGGGTCAGATTCTGACCGCGCACTTACGTAAACCATTGTCTCCACGTAATTAATTCTAAATACGCGCCTTATAGAGATATTCACGTCTTAGAAAGCAGTACATGATTCATAATTAAGTTCATCTGGTTTTACGTGGGATCAGTGGAAATGGCTTTGTTCGTTGTGTTTGACTTTGAGAACTCAATACTTGATACCCGGTGGCTTTTGCTTTAATGTAACTTCATTTAATATTCTGCTTGCTCTAAGAGGATTATGCTCGGAAGTATATGGGATAAATTGAAACGTGGGTGTTTGACTTGGTCCTTTGAAAGCGTAAAAGGACCAATCGAAGTTTTCAGTATCATGCTAAGCTTCGATACTTTAAGAGTATTGCCACATTCTTGTCTCTTAGTTTCCGGCTCAAACCGCTTCAAATTCCACTGATTGGAACCTTTAGCCCTTTTTAGTGCAACAGTAAGTACCAATATTGCTAAAGTGTTATTCGAACGTAATGTCTTTCTATAAATCGGACTCAGTTAAACTGTCATTATAAAGTCGCACTCAGGCTCAGTAATCCTGCTAGCCCTTGTTGCTATACACTAGTCTTATAAACATTACCTTTTACTGCTTTGAATCAATAAAGCTGTTATTTATTGCCCTGTACCCCACATCTAATTCTAAGGCTTTAATTCTGGTCTGCTCTTTGACACGGCTACGATTTATTCCTTCTGGATAATAAGGAGTGAAAGTTTGTACTGCATAGGTTTGTACAGAAAGACTAATTTATGCACATATCGCATCTAGTTTCAAAAACATTTCTTCTTCAAACTCTTGATGAGCTTACATCTGATTATAAATCAGCTTTAATGCTTACAATTCGTATTGAAACGATTCATCTCTCTCATCAGTAACTTTTATTCTTCGTTTACTACTAACCGTATATCTTTCTGCAAAACTACTGGCTTCTGATAATGAAGAGTGAAAGTCCAACTTTTAACACCACATAACTCCATAGGAACAAATCTGTACACATCTCCCATCAGTTAGATAGTTTAATTCCCCTTTTACGTCTTGATTATCAGGCGCTTGAGTCACGATCTGGTGTCAGTGTGAACTGTGACCTGTGACGTCATAGTGGGAAATGTATGAACTGTTATGAAGTTATTGTTTTAGTGCAATATTGTTATGTGCTTGCACTATGGAGTGCTGTCTTTGAGCCTCTGTGTTCATTAAACATCCGATGATCTATTTGTTGTCTTTCGACATGTAGCGGAGATTCCTCTTAAAATGTTTTGGGAGAACCGCTTAGCTACATGACTGTGTGTAGTGTAGAATATTTTGGTTATCATCTCTAAAGCATAGATTTTTGTCAACTCTTCGTCTGCCACACATCTTTATGCAGAATAGAAGCATTCAAGGTGTTAAACTTAATTTTAACATTAAATATTTTTTGTAATAGATAGATATCTTATATGATTTAAATCTAATCACCGACTGTCTCAAAAATATCTCGACCAAACAACTCGAGCGTACTCTAAGCTTGACGTTGTCATTTAAAAATAACACCACCACTATTTGCGTATATTTACGCGACACCGCGCCCACCGTCGTTAGCCGTCACAAAATCAACGGCTCGGACGAAATCGTCTGCTTGACGTTTATATACGTCATTGACGTCACTGTTGCTATGTTCTGAAAGCGTAGTACGAACAATGGTACTAAATAATAATATGTTACTGTTAAACCAGGTTTATCAAAGAGTAACAAAATTTTAGTGATCGTGTTTAATCGTTTTATGATTTTATGCGTTTCTTCTTTTTGACTAATAGAAATGCTGGTTTGATAATAATCACTGATTACTGCGAACCCGGATCACCCCACCTGGCCTCCTTACATGACTTTCAGCTGATGCAGTGCAGGGCTCAGTGTGTACTGTGGAAAATTGATTGTTCATTTCTCTGTCTTGCTCGTCCCTGTCTCCTTTGTAAATAATACTTGCTTCGATATTTTCAGTAAATTGAGGCTCCACATTATTTATGTCTGGAGAAGCCTTTCAAGTTCTTTAATTTAGCCTTGTCTTATGTCAAGGTGTTTTGTCTTCATTTCGTAAATTAGCTCTTATTATATTTTTGGCGACTGTCTAGCCATGCGTCTTGTCTCTACTGCTGATCTAGTTTCGAGTGGTTCATGACTTCATTCTTACTTGTTTCAAGGGTTGGATGAGAGTTACTGCTTTATATTGAAATGTATTGTCATAACAGTCTTTATCTATTACTAGCCGACTTTGCTCGCTCGTGGTCCATCCGATAGATATCGTGTATTTTTTTCTTCTAGCTATGTGTCAGTGAAGGTTGCGGAATTTGTTCGAAAGAGCCACCAAGGCCCTGGAGCGCAAAGGGCATTTGGAGGAACACGGATGGTTAGTCAGTAAGAGTCTGACACTCCCTTTACTTCCGCTCCGCCCAGAGCGGAAGGAGCCATTTGATGATTTCCCATCTAAAAAAAATGTGTTAGTGAAAACATTGTCGTAATCGCATCAGAAGGATCTTTCAGATTTATCAGCCAAACAAACAATTTTACCTCGTAATACGAGTAACATTGATGTAGAGGAGCATTAACACAATATCTGATGTAATACAAATTTTATATGTCACATGTGTTCTCCATTTAACATTAAAAGCAAGCTCTTCAATTGTATTTATTTCAATGAATAGACTCATTAATCAGACAAATAGTCTAGCACCGTCACGTCGTCAACAGTCGCAGTCGTTTGAAACTTGTTTAAATATTAAATGACGTCAAAAATGAGGATGTTTTCTGATTTATTTAAATGTTTGTCTCTGGAACTTGTTTTTCATAAGGAAAATGACGCAAAGTTGCTGATAAATCTTCTAACGTCGGGGTAATTTTATGTACAAATTTGACTAGCCAAACTTTTTAGACTCTTAAATGATATATGTCGCCGACTCGGAGTCACATGGATCCTTTTGAAAACTTCCAGAAACCGGAAAATAACTGCAACACTCACTTAATATCTTACCTTTTCATGAATTAGATAATAAATATTATATTGATGTTAGTTTACCTTCCGTAACCAATAAACAAAGAAAGATATAACTTGTAACAAAACTACAATAAATCTTTCTGGCCTAAGGGTACACGAATTGGCGTTGTGATCTTTAAAATTGAACACCCGCGTGTGAATTAGGTACCTATTAACTTTGGGCATTTACGGTCGTCAATCTGGCGTTTCCTTATTAATTTCGTTTAGTAATATCCTTTGCTGTATAACTATTATTAAATGCAGGTTCAGTAGGGACAAAAATGATAAAGACATGAGTAAAACAAACTGCTTTTGTGTTTTTAGTGTCTGCACTGCTAATAGACCGTCTACACGATACATACTTCCAAACTGAATTCCATAAACTTCTATAGAATTTTGTCTGTGCAACAAAAAGACCCACTATAATGCAATGTACAGGATTAATCTGTCCGTCGCGGTCCTCTCAGTAGGGTAAGCTTAATGTCTTTCTAGGTTCAGATTGTTAATCATACTGAACTGTACTTTCAATTCCATATACAACGTGATGTGGAGACATGAAAACCCTGGCAATACTGGTTAATAGGAATATTTTAAAACTATTAGAAATCCTGACACCGAAATAAAAAGAAACTTTTCAATTGCATAAAACGTCAAAAAACTAGTTAAGGATAGTGACTACTATTCTGACGAAATATTCCAAGCAGTCTGTTGCAGTCAGTGTCATCAAATCTGTGATAAAAGACAACATATTCATATGAACTAGTATTGCCAGTGTTTTGATTTATTGTCGTATCGTCGTCTCCACAGGTACGGTAGATAGGTTCAATAATTGAAAGGCAATACCCATTTTTTTAGCGGACGCCATCTTTTTCAGGCTTTTAGTCTGAAACCGTCAACGTCTCTTTAAAATAATTTATTCATCATATCGATCGCTGGAGTCTGTGATAAGACCTGTCGTACTGTATGGATCAGAATTTTGTTGTAGCGGAGATGAGAATGTTGAGATGGATGTGTGGAGTATCGAGAATGCATAAAGTGAGGAATGAGTTCAGTAGATGTAGTTTAAAAGTACCGCCAGTGACGGAAAAGATAAAAGGGAACCGCTTATCTTGGTATGGTCATGTGAAGAGGAGGTATGAAATGCAAGTAATTTAAAGAGTTATGAATATAAATGTGGATGGATGGACAGGGAGAGGGAGGCCAAAGAAAAGACGGATGGATTGTGTTAGGAGTGATATGAAAGAAAAGGGAGTTAGTGATAGCGTGACGGCTGACAGGACAGAATGGAAGAATAAAACGTGTTGCGCCGACCCCAAGAAATATGGGATAAGGGCAGGAAGATGATGATGATGATATTGATCGCTGGTGAAGCGGGAAACTCCTTGATGTGCATTACTAATTTTGTTCATGATAATAACGATCAATTTGACGGCAATTATAATTCATCTTGAGACTTCTCTACTTATGAGGAGAAAAATATTCCATGTCTCAATCAAAAGAACCTAAACAAATTCTTGGATTTGAGTTAACTATAGTCATTTGCGTACCATTAGTGAAGGCGATTCAATAAACGTGTTATTTATTTATCTTTCTTGTTATGAAAATAATAGGTCCAATAAAACTAATTACATACTTGAATGCATTTATTCCCAACTATGGAGTTTCTTGTCCGTTCTTCTCCATAATAATCTACTTTTTGCGAATGGACAACTAGAGTCACTTATATTTTAATTTTAAACTGTAAATTTGTAAAAGTGCCTTTTAATGGTCTAGTTGAAATAAATGAATTGACTTTGACTTTCACGATACACTATTATATCTAAGATATCTTCATAAATTATATCAATAATCATGCCTGCCCTTCATCAGTTAACAGTGTTCATACTATCAGTCTACCACGAATTCATTTATTATTCCCAGTACGACTTATTAGCTAATAGTCTAAGTGTTAATCACTTTATGGTTTTCATCACGCGATATAAAATATATATTATCTTTCTCATCGCCCGCAATATTTATGTTAAAGCCGTCGACAAACATCGATCCATCGTACAACAACTGTTTTGCATTAACTCCATGTCACAGTATGTTAACCTGAGTTGATACATGCAAGCTTTAACCTACATCGTTCGGAGATTCATGGTTATATAAAAATGAGTGGTGTTCAACTAAAACTGGAGCACCCGACAGAAAATAGAGTGTGAATCTTTTCAGACTGTGCTAGGACCCGGAATACCTATACAGGCTAACAGTATAACTGCTCAGGCTATTATAAAACCTGAAATAAAGGCGCTAAAAGGTCAGACATTTTGTAAAGATCAAGAAAAGCATCACGATTAGCCTGACCTTGACATACCTCTCCACCAAACATTTAGAAAACTCAAGAGAACAATCCCCATAATTGGATAAACCAGGAAAAATCCAGCCCCATCCAAAGCAAAACGGTTCTGTAATAGCGTCGGGATCACAAAGACCTTTCCGGCACTTCAGACGGGACAGTAAAACAGCTGGTGTGACATAATGGGGACATGGCCTTTGCGCTCAAACAACGGTGCACGATGACATAACATATGACAAGGAGTTATATTTATCACAATAACGCAGTTTGATAAGAACGCCATAATAGACTATATCGAAGCTAAGTTAGAACACAAATTTATTCAACCAAGTCTCTTTGGACTGAAACAGGATACCAGTAAACTTTATCAAAGACAAGAAGGCTAAATAATTCATGTTCATCAACCTACAAGCCTCTGACATCATCATTGAAGTGGCAACAGATCACAGAGTTGAACCGGAAAGGAATTACTTCTCCCATGTCTAACAAGACCCAATAAACTATCAACTACCCACCACTCCATCTTTAAACTCGTTGCGTTTGCCGTAAGTAGTTTCTAACGGGAACCGATTACTTTTAACCTCGTCTCATTTCTGCTTACATTGCTGAAGAAAGTAATTTCGATTAAAAACTGGATTAGAGAATTTTCTGGCATATCTGCAATGCTGTTTGTTACGTTATCTGTGGCTCTGAATTCATTTAAAGCTCTTATACCAGTTATTTTAAGGTCTAGTCTGTCTTTGCAGCATCTATTTTATAGCCAGATATCTTGTGATGCCCCAAATCTCTTATATTGTCATGGCAATATGCATTTGAATTAGCATTTAAATTCTCGACGAAATAGTGTCGCTAGATTTATAGACAGCTTTCTATTTACCCAGAGAGAGCAGTTCACAGATTTAATGGATGTTTATCAAATTCTAATCGACCGTTTATAATCTAATTAACTATGTACTGCAAATGTATTTTGTTGTTTATGGGCGCGTAAAACTTAAATGATTACGAGTCACTATCGGTCAAAAAGCTAAAGACCTACGTGTTAGTTTCCTGGCAGACTGCGAATTTCTCGTGTCCAACCTGTTTGCACGTTGTAGCGAAAAAAAAAAATAGATTTCCCCATAGAATAGTGAACTTTAAAATGTAATGAATCAGGGCTCATTTTGTATTGATAGGATTAGTCGTTCGAAAACCAATTTCGCTCTCAACAGTCGGCGCAGTACTCAGTAATAATTCAGTAAGGCGCGTGACTGCGCACATGAAAGACGTGTGCACTACGTTCGGACGGAAAATAAATCTTATTATCCGCGGCGATCGTGAATTTTGCGAAGTTTAATTTTCGTTGAACGAAAGCGTGATTCAGCTTTCTATTTTATTCGCATATTTAAGTGTTAGTGCTTGGAATATCAAAAAAATTGGATTGTGGTATATCTTCTGTAACGTGAGTTTTACCGTGAATTGGGTAAATCCCTTTACTTGTTTGCAAAACATTGATTGTTGATCACGTAGGGTATTTCTTACTGTCCTTTTGTACATGAACAAGCTACCCTATTTCCTATTTATTTAAAAATTATGATGTGAGATAAGAAGCGCTCGTGACAGTTAGGTAAATCTACTAACATAACTTGAGCAAATAACAATTAACGATGTAGTGCAAATTTCCTATGAGTTTGTTGTACAAATCAGGTGCACGGCGTCCATGCTCTAATTTCAACATAAATCGATTTCCTAATGGATAACAAAGCAAGATATTGTTAAGGTTTATAATGTTTGTTTATTTATTTTCATAAATTTGAAAGCTGTCACCATTATTGGTTATTTTTTGTGGCTAACCTTTGTCTGCACGACATTCGAATGGGTTTTTTTGTAATTTTACTAGTTTCAAAAGATTAGTCCTAACTTCGTTTGGCGCTGATATTTATGCATCAGCTACTTAATAAAATGCATCTTAATTTTATTTATTTTCTTTTACATCTTCTACAAAAATTAACATGAAGCATATCATGTTTATTTTTTTCATTTCAACCTCGATTTTTAGTTGATCTTGTAGTAATTCAAGAGTGCAAATATTTACTTTGTTTCAATACGAGATGGAATTAACCTTGAATGATTTTAAGATTTAGTTTGTAACACCTATGAGAGAATTGTATAGCTAAACTAAGGTTTCTTTTCAAAATTGTGTCGATCCTCAAAATTAATACGATCCGCATTGGTGCTTGTAAAAGAAAAAAAAAATAGTTAACCATCAGCAAATATTTCACCAGGCAACAATCGATTCACCGGTTAAATAAGAGCAAATCTTGATAAGAAAAGCGTAGCAAATTAAAAAAAAAATCCACGCAAGTTCAATAAACATTATTTAAAATATTTTTTCTTATCTCACATAATTTTGTTTAATACACGATAGGAATAAATTCCTCTCTAAACACCACGTTTAGCAAGCTGATTGGAGATAGCAATAAGTTGTTATCAACAGGCATGCGCAACCCGTCACATAATATACTTATTATCTATATTATAATCCATTAATGGCTTATTATGACACCTATGACAAATCACTGGATTTTCCTGCTTTCCTGAAATACCTGAAAGTGTGATGTCATTATTTTATAGAGTTTTTTTTTATTATATACTAGTGGCCCGCCCCGGTTTCACCCGGATGTTATTATTATTTTTTTTAATTTAAATCGTAATTTATTTCGTTAGAACCTTCTTTTGACAGTAAAAAATTTAACATAAAAAAAAATTGCGAAATCGGTCTAGCCGTTCACTTCTGATGTCGTGACGGGAGATAGGGATTTATATTCATATGTATAGATTATTTTACTTTTGTTAGTCAAAGTTATATTTTTGGTGATGCTAAATCGTGCTATCGTAAAGATTTTTCTGGTGGTCTGAATGACTGAAAAGAATCATTGGGAAATTAACAGTTTATGAATCTTTCAAAGTTTATTCTGTTGACATACTGAGCTAGCTTTAACTTATCGATTGGCCACTGATGATGAATCTTAAATGCGTCACGAGCGGTCAGAGGGTAAAACATCATCTTCGAATCCTGCGATATTGTCTTTAGCAAACCTACAACAAAGTTGGTTTTTGGAGCTACAAAATCTAGACCTGTCGGTCCTTGACCTTGAGTTGTTTTTTCCCAAGTGACGGTACAAAATTTCCATAAATATTCTAAATTATTCTTAGCCTTTATCTCAACATGGGCTAAGGCAATCATTAAGGCAGTGTTATTATGACATTTTAGCTGCCATTCCTCTTAACAGATATGAAGGCACACGTGTTTTAGTGTTTCGTATAAACACATCTACCAAAGCGTGTCTGAGTGGCTTTGACTCACTTTATTTTATAAATATTCTCTGCTTATTTTATCAAACTTCGCTGAAGCTGATTGTCACACCGGCTTATGCAACGGAACTATGTTACACACCAAGCAATAAAAATATGTAACATCTTACACCTTCTCCGAAGAAATGAAACGTAATCCTGATTAGTAATTTAATTTGTTCTTAAAAGTATTTGGTTCACCTTTCATGTGACTGACATGCTGAAAATGATCTTTCAACTGACGCAATAACACGCGATCATTGGATCCAGTTGACTTTTCTCATAGTCTTTCACAAACAACAGATATTAAAGACACTATCTTATTGATATGATTCATAATCATACGAATAATTTCATCACTCAAATTATGGAGAACTTCGTCATGATCATTGATTTTGGTTATCGGCGAAATATGATTCCTATTTATGGTTTAAGCGAGTATTATCAATACTGTACCAAAAGTATTCAAATTATCCGCTGCATTGCGTCGTAGGTACATAAAGGCACAATACTGACGTTTGAACCATCGCCCACAAGCTCGACAATAATCCACTTCCTCCAATAGACATTGTCGGTATTATACTAACAGTGCTATACAACGCGGATATGTAATCTCCAGCAGTCTGCAAAGGACTTAAACAAGTTGTTGGTAACAATAGTACCAGCCATGTCGCAAGGCTCATTGTCAATCGGGATTGTTAATTATACCCGGTGCTGAATTGCATGTTATCCTCGCCAAGTATTGACGGCTCAAGTTGGCTAAATTGAAATTAAGGCCGGTTGGCTCCCTCGCAAAACCCACTGTGTTCGTTATCGCCTGTATCGTTTTCCCCTTCATTGAAAGTACCTTCCTCTTCATTTGCATTATTGCATTTATTATCAGCATTATCAGCATTCGCTCTACTGCCAAAACCAGCGTACACTGGAAGAACTGGTCTTGCTCCAATAATAATTTGCAAAATATTCATTGCATAATAAATAATCTTTAAACAAGATTCAAGGCATACCAGCAATCTAATCCGTTGTAAATGGCAACCTGAACTCGTTCGGACTGATAGCTCCGATAGTATATTGACAGTAAAATAAATGAATAAGTATGTTGTAATGACTGGGCACGTTAGTTAGGCAAATATGGAAAGGGAAAAATATGCGACAGACAAAACAAATCGTCATGCCTGTCCAAAATTACGAGTAATAATGTTCTGAATATTGTAGAATGAACCAAACGAAGTAAAGGAAAATATTTTTACACTTGGTTTGTCAAAGGTGCACACGTCAAAAGCCTTTTGACCTACTACAGCCAGAAACTCGCCACATGAAAGATGAAAGAACTGGCGAAGCCCTAATGAGCACAGAAAGTTTCTTTGAGCAAAGATGCGGGCCGGGAAAACTCCTGAATAAAACTCACTTGCGAATTATCACACTTACGATTTTCACCCATCACACTTGCAGACAAGCTACGAACGGTTTAGCAAACCAATTCCGAGCGATACCGCCCGAAGTTTTGTTCACCCCTTAAGGCAAAATAGATTGACAATCATACAATACTCGAAATAGTTGTAGAAGGCGCGAAAGCCACCTAATTGACGTTTCACGGGCACTGTAAATCTGTATTTTCTCCTTGAAATAGAAAACTTGTTCGGTCGGCCCCATGGCACGATTTACATAGCTAGCGCCCACCGCGGCGTCGGCTGCAGCCGCGGTGGGTGTTGGACACAGCTTCGTAATTATTGTTAGAGAAATCTTTGTAGCACGAGATTATCGGCATTGTATGGTAAGCATGAATGTATGCCTGATTGAGTTACTCGTTTACCTTTGGAATGTTCCGAAACTATTTATTTGTCATGCATGTGGGTGCACTGGGGCGTCAGAAAGATCATAACCATTGCATTATGAATAGCCTGTCTCACTACCCATATACTGAGTTTTCGCAATATCTTTGCGTGCGTTAAAACAAAACTTCCTACAAACAATTTCATTATTAATATTACTTGTGATGATGTCCCTCACCTTTTCTTGATTATACATGCACTCCTGCGTTGCATTTACAATGCTTTCTACTGGTATTGTTTGCGTTGCATGTGTTTCATCATTATGTGCACACTGACTGACATTGTTGTTTATATGAACGAAAGAAACAGGTAAAACTACATGCAGATTTTTTTCTAGTTGTTTACGCAAGGCTACATACTTAGCATATTTAACAACTCATTAGTCTAGCGGTGGTAATCTGCGGTGTGCTTGACTTTGTCGGCTTCAGTTGAATCTTTAACCAGACTAAGTAGCTTTGCTTTAATTCCCACTTATGGTATCAAGTTTGTAGTATTCTATGCCATGCCAGGCTACAGGTCCAGTTTCACCGATTTTCGAAATTTGTTAATGATCTCTGCGAAAGTTCTGTCTCACTGTTGTCATAAGCTGTTACAATCTTTGATGATTCTGAAGCCCGTTTGTCTAGAAATAGATCGAACTCATTCGGTTTTAGCCACCGAACATCTAGGTTTATTCCACCGTTAAACCTTTAGCTATCGCAATCGTGACTATAATCGTCGTGTTATAACTATTAAGTATTTACGCAAGAAAATGTAATAAAACGTCAACCAGGTGCCGTAAACGGAGACATTTCCAGCAAATTCCTTTCACCGTTACTCCGTGTAATGTCACGTCTTCTAATCGCTGCGTAATCCATCATGTATAGCACCCCATTTGTTCTTGGACACCACTTAGATTAAGGTCAAGAAGTGTTGGACGCGTTCCAACTTCTATAACTTAGGTTGAATTGATATTGCCTATTTTGGAGGTTTTTATGTATCTTGAGAAACGACTGCAGTATTATGTAATATTTCAAGTTTTATTGCCCCTTCTACTTGCTTTTCGAATAGAACTTCTGAAGCCTTCGATAACTCTTGCTAAAATGTTCTAACTGCAAAAAGTATTAAATTTAGTTCTTCATTAACTGCTTATTAGGACAATATTTGAAAACAACAACGTTGCGGTTTAAAACATCAGCTGCATCATCTATCTTATCTAATTTTTTTTTTTAAATAAGCTTTTATCTTCAAGTCCTTTCGTTTGATACCCATATTAAGGAGGCTGAAAAAATGTAATCCGCCATCTTGGAGCGGCTTCCATATTTAATTTAGTGTGATGTTACTACTTTATCGTTTTGTACTCTTCGAGCCCTTTCATTTGATTCCCATATTTAAGGGGGTTGAGAAAAAATATTTAATACTCCATCTTGGAGCGGCGGCCATATTGAATTTTTTATGAAATTGAGTATTGCTCATTGTATTGACACCATGCAAAATTTCAGCTCAATTGGATACCAACAAAATAATCGAAAAATGGTTTGCAAATTTTGACGGACAACTTACATACATATTACATAGGAACGGTGTGCAAGTTAAACAAAGGTTGTAAAAAGAAAGTATAGTCTGTGTATACAATATACATAGAGCATTTCACGTGGGCAAGCCGCAGTGTTATATATTCAGAGATACATAAGCACTAGAATTCTAGATAAAGTTAGTTCTCATCTACATTCCAGTCAACACGGTAACACCTGATTACCCATAAACGACAACGCTATTAGGCGGTCTAGCTGGTAAAACACTGCATTTAGCTTATCTGTACTCGCAATTTGTTATGTTGAACCGAGCTGAATTGATTATGACACAGTATTCGCAACGATAACACTGACGTGATAAAACTTATCCTAGTGGCAGTGATAACATTTTTAGAATCCATACTTATATATTTACATAGTATAAAACAAAATCGTCTATACGCTTGTATCTTTTAAACTACGCAACGGATTTTAATGCGGCTTTCATCAATAGACAGAGTGATTTAAAAGGAAGGTTTATATGTATAACTAGCTGACACCCGCGGCTCCGCCCGCGTGAATGTGGAAAATTATCCCAAGGGAACATAATCCCGGGATAATTCATCTGAATCGGCCCAGCCGTTTGCGCGAGAAGAAGTAACAAACACACACACACACACACAAACTTACGGCACTTACTACTTACTGGTACAGATATAGATAAGACCCTGGAGACGGTTATACGCTACGTTTTTTGCGAAAATAAAACTTGAATGCATGCGAGGTCGCGTTTCTTAACACAAGCCTTTTCTCTGTTTGGGGTAGGTGAACTACAGAACTTTACCTGCTCCTATTCCATACTCCTTTCTTCTAGGTATATTCATAACATGACACATGCATGACACAATTGGGAGTTGATAGGCTGGTCATTCTTTTTTTTTAAGCATGGGAAATCATCAAATGACTCGATCCGCCTCCCTCTATACGCCCAGCGCGGATCGAGTCATTTGATGATTATACCGTATGGTACAGAGAGTAGTTCCGCATACCTCCACTGAAAATGGGAGGATCCACCTACCAGACAGTTGTTGTGTCTGGTGGGCAACTGCCCGATAGTTGATATTCGGACTGTTGTATATGTTCAAATTGCACGGAGAGCTTTGCTTGCGCGATGTAGGATTTCGTTTGTAGTTCGCCGTAGATGGCGTTGCGGCTTTTTTATTTTTCATGCGGTTGTGGTGTTTTTCATTGATGCCGCTACAGGCGTAGCGGAAGGAAGTTTCAGACTCTTACTGACTAAAACCCATGCGTAGTCCTCCAAATGCCTTTTGTGTTCCAGGGCCGCGAAAAGACTTTTTAAATTCCGCAACCCTGGAGGCAGGCTGGTCCAACACTCGTTTTGGTGAGCATTTAGTGCTACAAGACGCGCTTTTTTGCTATCTTGTTTGGTCTCCTTTAATCAATTAATTGCTTACTTCTTTCGTCTGTGAAATAAGTCCCAGACTAAATGTCTATAAAAAAATGGCACTATGCAGGGTTTTCGTCAACCGACAGCCTTTGGATTGCCAATTAGTATGAAGCAATCGCATTGCGCTAAAATAAACTCAGAAAAGCGGATTTGTTTCGGCATAAATACAGCTAGACTCGATTCATCGATCGGTTGAACAAATTCTGCATAACCAAACGCTCAAGGCACGCGCTATAGTCGGATGGAGATTGTACTGTTTTTTGACAACAGATAAAAATCGTTACATGTTATTACAGCCATTATGCTGTCAAACAAATTACATATTATGCCATAATAGGCAGGTATATAACAAAACGAATGCCTAAACTTTTTTCATGTAAGATTTAATTGCAAGTGAAAGTCTAGAAAGAATACTATTACTTTCAATGAATCGGGACTTTCTGTCTACTCAAACATCCATTAGGTTTTCGAGACTGAATAGTACTAGCTACCGCCCGCGGTTCCGCCCGCGTAAATGTCGGAAGTTATTCTAAGAAAAAAGTATCATATGTGTTATTCTAGACTATAATCTACCTCTGTGCCAAATTTCATCAAGATCCGTTTAGCCGTTCTGACGTGAAAGAGTAACAAACATTCATACATCCATCCGTTAGTAGGAATACGTTGTGCTATGTTTTGATGGAGTTCTTTCCTTGAGAATAATTTTCCTCATAAAATACTGTCATAATCCGACCGTGACCAAGAGCGCTGAAAACACTTGAGACATCTCAGAAAATGCAAGCTAGAAATTACTTTGCGAAAAGAGTTTACAACTTCGTTTGTAAAATAATACAGTTCACGCCTGAAATAACCTGAAAAATAACTTAGCCCGCGTGAATCTGAAATAATCTCATGCGAAATTACACTCGGAGTAAAAGTGTGGGCAGGGCACATTGCTCGCAGAACAGATGATTAATGGGGCTGAAAACGACGCAGGTAAACCCGATGACCTGGTGAGGGTCGCGGATAGCCGATGGATGCGAGACGCACAGGACCGGTTGTTGTGGCGATACTTGGGGGAGGCCTATGTCTAGCAGTGGATGTCTTTCGGCTGATATGATGATGATGTCGATAATGTATTTAGGTTATAAACTGTTTGCCAAATTTCATCCAAATCCACTCATTAGTTCTTGCTTGCTCTATATGTCCGTTCATCCATACAGCCAATTTTCCCATTGCTAATATTAGTCGAACGGTTCATGGGCTAAAGCAACCACAATGTGGGTCCCAGAAAATGCCTGACGACATCGCGGGAGACCCAGGCGAAGATGGCGGGACGAGCTTGACGCCTATCGGCCAGATTGGTCTACACTTGCCCAAAGCCGGGAGGAATGGAAGGAAAAAAGGGAGTCCTTTACCCTGCAGTGGGACACAATTGGCTAAAATATATAATATTAGTCGTAATCATAACTTTAATATTGTCCTCTCGTCCAACATGAAAATTAAAACCAGAACTTAACAATCTGCAGCCATGCATGCAACTGCTAGTCCAATAAAACACGATCCAACTACAAATCTCTCAAAGACCGCTACCCACAACACAAATGATCAGCACATGCAATTTGTTCTAACAAAGTCATAAACTGAGAGAGATTTCACACAATACGCCTACTAATACATAAGTTAAATGGACCAGTCAGAATCGGGGTCAGTCCTCGGTAGAAAACCTTGATAACTAGATTAGCCAGCCACTGTTTTAGGAGTTGCTATGTCGAGTCTGAGGTAGTGAATGCAGACTTTTAAGTGCAGTTTTGACATTTTTGTGATTAGCTGGTAGTGCTTGTACCCACAGTGAATTCTCGGCTATTCAGCGAATTTGGGGCTAATTTAATTGAGCTGTAGCTGTACGGAACTAAGAAGCGAAATTTGTACGGCAACAAAACGAACCGCTGCGCCATCTACGCCGAACTAACAACGAAATCCTGCATCGCGCAAGCAAAGTTCTCCGTGCGATTTGAACAAATACAACAGTCCGAATATCAACTATCGGGCAGTTGCCCACCAGACACAATAATAATCGTTTGGCAGATTTTAACGATTAATGACGAATACAGAACCTTCTCCTTTTTGTGAAGTCTGATCAATATTACATCATTCTCCAGAAATAAAAAGGTTTACTAAGTCTTTTGAAAATTTACAACAACATCGATAAATTCAGCTGAAACATCAAACCAGACAATGAGAAAAAGAAAACATAAATGCAAGCTGCAATGCCTGTTTAGATACAATTTTTCGTCTTCAGTGCAGACCATAATTTAGGATGGGCAGTAATTAAATTGTTTACTATTAAGAATCATTCATGGAAGCCTGGAAACAAGATGACATACAATTTATAAGACCAACCTAATTGAACTGAATCATTAATATCAATAATACTTAAATGACTTGTCATAACCTATACCTACCGTTTCCAGTCAAATTAACAACTGTGTATCGATTTTACTTATTGACTCAACGTCGAAGGTCACTCTAACTCCGTAATAAGTATATGTAAGTCAATTATATAATATAAAGACAGCACTAAAGTCAAGGTCGTTTTGTTTTAAGTAGGTTACAAGTCGTATTTTCACTGGAAAACCTATTATAAAAACATCTGCTTCGAACGATCGTGAGAGAATCTTATTGTTCTTCGACATCATTGTTAAATGGTCTAGCTATTGCTAATGCCTTAACTCCATCTCCGACAATATCATCGTCATCATCAACATCAGTTACAGTTGTCCACTGCTGGACACAGGCCTCTCTTATCGCACGTCACTCATCTCGATTGTCCGTAACTTATATCCGTACGTCATGTCCTAGGCGACCACTGAAAATCAGCGCCGTGCTGTGGGTCCCACAGGGCACAGCATTATGCTGAGTGGAAGCCCTTTTGCCGCAACCACGACATGCATCTTGTTTATTTATACCTACTCATACTTTTGTTATTTTGAAGCTGCCAGCTGCTCCGAGTGTATATGTTATATTGGCAAACTGCATTTGATAAAATGTCGAAATACTTCATTATGATTTCTAACTCTCGGCACACACATTAAGTTTATTTGACATCGATTAACAATTTCATCACCGTATCAACCATTGATGAGACGATAAATATTGATTTCAGTGTCTATATCCGGAAACCCATTTATTTAAAACATACGCTAGTACGAGCAAGCTCCTAATAAACTTCCAGTTACCTTTTTGTACATTCCATCGTTTTTTCCTGTATTGTCTTTACACTCCAGCCTTTTTTCACTCATCTGAAAAACGATCCGTGTCCCTTATTTTGCACCTCCATTTTAGTTTCTTTTACTTTGCCATCATCAGGAATAATGGCTGCAGTATCTTTTAATTTGTACTGTTTAATTTCTGGTTTTAAATTTACCTCACTGGCTGAAAAAGCCTCTTCCTTTGAAGTTGGAATCGGAATCAACACTTCTTTCATTATTCCACTGCATATTTACAAGGCAATTATGACTCATGAACGCAATGCAATCAAGCCTTTCTTTGTCGAGCGGTACCCCATCTTTTGCCATTCCTTCACTGCATATCTACAAGACAATATGACTCACTTGTGAATGTGATCATATCGAGAATTCTTCATCGTAATAATGCTTCCGTTCTTCCATATGGAGTGTAGCTTCAACGGTACTGATATGAGGTGTTACCGTTTGAAAGTTACGTTTGGCAAATAATGCGATTGGATTTGTTTAGAGCTCGTGCGAGTTTTCTAGCTCTTGGTCTGAACTCTGAAGACATCAATATTCTCATAGATGAGAAATGATGTGGTTTGATAAAAAGATTTGTTCAGTCTGCAATGGGTAATATCATAAATTCACTAGGCTTATGTCGCTTGTCTAGTAACTCGTGCGCACATTATCTTGAATTATTATTTATTAATCAATCAATAATAGTAATTACGGTCTTATCGACTACTAATGAGTCGCTTATCATTACGCAAATAACTTATACGCGCTTTTAAGAAAATACTAGAACTTCGCACATAATTTCTCCTTATCGTGATAAAGTTATGAAATTCTGAATTACTTACATATTTTAAGTCTTTCCTCATGCTTTAAAAGTCTTAAATCTTATTTTTTGTTTTCAAACCGTCATTTCTATTCCTCAGGTAAAAGCTACCTAAAATAAATACAAACAATAGTCGTTTAAAAAACTGACAAATATAACATGACAAATAAGTCAACATTATGAATCAAATGTACCAGTGCATAACCGCAACTTAGTCGATGCATTTGCTCAGCCGAGCGTGTTCTCTGTGTTTAGTGCCCAGAACACCAATATTAGAGCTTAGCTGTAATTCTACGCAAACTGTTACAGTAAACTAAAGACGCTTCCATGCCCCTCGCAGGTTTAATAGCAAAGCTGTCACTATTTATGACGGTGGTATCTCTATTGCTATTGCTCCACTTGACTACGATACTGTAACCGGGTATCGCAAAACATGCAATGCACCTTAAGACTAAGAGAGTAATGTAATTGAGTATCGAAACATGAATGGGAAATGTTTAGCGAATGATGGCTTGAGGAAACATGGCACAACATGCGACTATCCCACAAATAAAGTCTAAGACAGAAACAAGTTGCCAACTAAAGAAATGGCTGAAACGATGGAGAAGATAAAATGCCAGAAAGTGGTTTTACACTGAGATTCCTATTGATAAATGTCGATTAGCTGTATACCTAAGAAACACTGTTTACAGAAGCAAATGTATAATATAAAGGAGATATGCATGAGGATCATGATTATATCACAGACATAAAAGACAATATGAATGTCAATCAATTAATATGCAACCTTCTCGCTTCATGAGTCTACATATAAAGGATCATGTTACTTTGTTAGTGCTATCTACACGGACGATCTCTAACCCGGTTTTGTTAATCAAGCTTCTAATTGTGCTAACGTAATTAACCGTGCTATGCATAAAAAGAAACGTCTAAACACGGTAACTATCCAATCCATCTTACATAAATAAATTGCTCTAAATACTATCATCATTCAAAATAAGTACGTCAATTATTTCCTCTGCTACAGCTTTCACTATGGCCAATAAAATGGTTGTTTATATAAATTGTATTATGATTACACCGTTGTCGCCTTGTTACACAAACCATTCAACGGTTCATTCGTTCCTTCGTTCACTAGGTCAGCTGCTTCTGCGCCTGCGACTCGTAAAAGCACCGCGTTTGAATTGGGTTGAGTATGCGTGAGGAATTTGAGGATGTGATGTCACCGTATGTTTTGCATCATGGTTTGACATATACGCAGAATTTCAAGTAAATTAGCCTTTATATTTGTTTGCATAAAAACACTCGAAAGCAATATTGTAAATTGATGAAATATCAAGCACAATGTAAATATCATGAGGTTACAAGTTAATATTGAAAATGCATCTCACAAGAGTGTTCAAATATAGTAGGCAGGCTATAAATCAATATTGCTTTAATAAGCCAAGATAGCTTCTGAGAGAATTTGTCTACTGTAAATAACCATCCAGAGGACTTGCATGATTGTGTGTTTTCTTTTACAAATAGTTAGATGTTACTAAATGATGTGCTTGACCTACACTAAACTACACATTGTATGTATCCTTCAAACATTTTTCGTCCTTTGAAGCACGTGGTCTTTCGAATCTATGTAAATTATGAAACAAGTCCGTAAAATTAACGATCAAATCAGCCGTAACCAGGAACCAATATACAAAATATTTAATTAACAACCCAGATTGACCCATGGACCTCGCAGCCATCCACAATGGCTGTCACAATTATACCTGGCTGCAGATTTCGCCATGCTAAGACAATAGGTAGTAAACACTAATAAACAGTAGTATTGCAGTATTTGCAGCGACAGTTGGTAATGACTCGCCCACAGCTTGTGGGCGTACGTGGGATTTGACTTAGCACCGTTCGAATGCCGTTTCGGAATCCTTTTTGTGGTTATAATAATCTGGTGGTGGTATTTTCGTGGCATGGTCCTTCGATCCTAGTTTGTTCTTTTTTCCTAATAATAACGCCGTAACTTTACCTTTACTGGAAAAATGGGTGAAGGGAGCAGGCCGTCATCCACTATGCGGGCCCATTGCAGGTTGGCGGATAGGGTCTTCGAATCTTTGTTTCTTCTGTTTTCTGTACGGTGTTTTCCTTCACCGTTTTGAAGTAGAGGTTTTAAATATTTTCTAACAAGTGTCCTTCTGGCTTCTTTGCTGTGTTGTCAACACTGCTCCCACTCTTTCTTCTTGTTACCTTTAAAATGTAGAAATTCTCTGAGTCGGAAAATCATTATTGCGGGCCAGCTTTTCCCAGCCGTCTACCAGAAACCGCCTTGCTCAAACAAACTGGTCCTAAGATCGTTAACAAGCGCACGATACATTCGCTCATCTATAGTATGGCGAGATTCTAGTTTGATCACAGGTGTACCATAAGTCGAGAAATCTGCGCATAACAAATAAATTTCAACTTTAGTTTTGTCGTGAATATCCCTGATAAATTTCTTCCTCCGGCTGAGCGTGAAGAATTTCTATAATCATTCATCTAGATGATATGATTGAGAAACAAACTTCCTAACACATTTTCTCATAGTTATCGCCTAGGATTGCACGTCAAAACTGCATTCTCTACCATTTGATTTGTTAGTACCAATAAATTGCTTGTGGATTTTGATTAATTATCTGACTGTTCGGCTGCGGCGCAGATTTATGATTGCAAACGACTTCGGTCCCCCTTTTCTTGTCTAAGACCTCAAAATCACCTGTATAATGATAGTTATTTGTATCGTTTTAGAGACTATAATTCTTTGTTTTGCTTTTACAAGTTTTAAATATGTCAGTTAAATGCCGATGATTTTATTGCTCTTTGATAAAATTCCTTTTTGTTGTTTCTGTTTATTTAGTCGCAAGCACGGCCATGTTGCGCTTATTGATTCTCGTATAAAGCTGTCAAAATTATGCACATGTGTAAAATTAAATGTCCTTTACAAATATTAAAGGACATCAACCCACAGTTTACCACCACTTGCAGTCGTATTTCTTGTTTTCTCATCTTAAATGACACTTAAGATGAGTTTTAAAACTAAGCGATCCTTTTCCAATCATTAGTTGAAATTCTGGATTAATTAAATTGCCAATCAAATGTGTTTCTATAAATAAATTCACAATTAATTAGGTGAGTGTAACCAATCAATGTACTAGTGCCATTAAAGACATCCTCATTACACAAGTCAGAAGTAGTGTTCCGTTAGCCCATTGGCTGGGTGTATTTGCAAACCAAGGCTGTAGTATGTGAAGTTTTTCCACAGGAATAGCTTACGTTTTTTGCGACATTCCGACGATGCAGGGCGTCGGATGCACGACTGAACCTGCTAATAATATCTCTCTCTACCTAGTAACAGACTGTGGGAGGGATCAGCCGTTAAGAATCTTTCGAATATTTTATTACTTTTCCGATTTTTAAAACAAAAATCAATTACATTTCTTTTTTAATATTTTTATATATTCTTCATGGTTGTTTTATGTTTTGGAATATCCTTTACTCTTTTGAGATTAATGCCTTTTTAATTTCGTTATATATGTAATTTTGAAACATTTATTGATATTTTTTGTCGTGTTAAGGTGGATTTGGTTTCAAGTTTGGTAAGTACTCATAGAAGATAATGTGGCATGGTTATATAAAAATAAAAATTTACTTTACATAACTCACCTTTCGTGATGATGATGTTTCCTAGATGATGCGAACAATCGTGATGTATTATTGTACAATTCATCAACACAGGATGTAGACACGAACTATTAAACGCACGACATGAATATATTAATTACACAGTATTCATTACCACTTTTTATTGTGTAATCTGTATCGTCTTCATCAGCCAGATGATGCAAAGTGAATGTTTTTGTTATTGTAACTTAATCTGTTAGATAACCTTTTCTTTATCTATTTAAATGCATCTGTTTAGATTAGAAGTTGACACTCAAGTTCTAAAAATAGTGTTGCTCTTTTGTCGTTATTAGCTATAAAATAATTCTTTTTAATTCTCTAAAAATAATAACAAAATAGTCGACAGAATAACAACGCAATATCAGATAGCTACAAAAACTTATCTGATGATTTTAAATGTATTCAGATTTATCTGATTAATATCGAAACGCATACTTTAAGATACCTATTAATGTTTGAAAAACAAAGTTTTAGTTATTATGCAACCTTATTCAATCTCAAAAAAAAAATGATTTCGACCTAATAAAAACAAAGAAAAAGAATAACGCTAAACACTAGCAATGGATGCATGTAAAGTCAAATAATTCAAAAAAAAAAAGTAAAAAAATAAATAAAATCAACAAAAAATGTCGCCCCCCCGTTTCCATGTTTTCAAACGTAGTTTAAGTCAGCACCCTCACGAGCTAGCTAAGTATTCAACCTGTCCCGCCCACCGCGGCCGTTGGCCCCGCAGCGAAAGCTATAGTATAGCAGAAGCTTATAAATTGATACCAACTAAATGATCCGCGAATATTGCACCAAGTGCCAAGTTCTGATGGAAAACGAAAGTGCGTGATCGATGCGTCGTTAGGTCTCTGGTTAATCTTTGAGGAAGGTTGTTTATATTATATGTTTGGTATTGGTTATTTACTATGCATGGTATGAGGAGCTCGTGGCTAAATAATAACAGCCGTACGGGTTGACCTTCAAGGTTAAGCAACGCTTGCCGAGGTTGGTCTGTGGATGGTTGACCATCTTAACATACCGAGACTCCTCCGTGCCTCGGAAAGCACGTTAAGCCGTTGGTCCCGGCTGTAATTTGTAGATGTTTGGCAGTCGTTACGGATAGTCAGGAGCCAGATAATCTAATCCGAGTACCGTGTTACCCAGTTAATGGGTTGTGGAGGTCTAGTAGGCAGCCGCTCCACGTAAAATACTACCAGTATTTTACGTGGAGCGGCTGAATCCGGTTTGACTGAAAACCGACCCCAATATAGTTGGGAAAAGGCTAGGCAGATGGTGGTATGGGATGGATGACGTATCCTATCCTGTTTAAGGCCTGTTTCACGATATCCGGGTCGCAGCCAACTAGCTTAATCAGCCGTTTCATTAAAAGCCTAGCCTTTTCATTTAACCACGACGAACCTGAGTGACATCTTTGTTTTAATATCGTTTAGTGACTTGCTCATGTCACTTATGTCGCTGATTAAACGCCGCAGTTAAATGAAAAGGCTAGGCTTTTAATGAAACGACTGATTAAGCCAGTTGGCTGCGACATCCGCATAGCCACTGCTATTTTTTTTTAAGGATGAAAAATCATCAAATGACTTCGCGCTCTGGGTGGAGTGGAAGGGCCTCTTACTGACTAAAACCCATCCGTGTTCCTTCTAAAGCCCTTTGCGTTCCAGCTCCGCGGTGACTCTTTCGTACAAATTCTGCAACCCTGGCAGCATGGCCACTGCTTACTGTATAAATTCAGTAAAGAATTTGTATGAAATTATTACCCAAGTGCTTGTAAGTTAACGGCAACTTAATCATGGGTGGAGCAGGCCTTTAAACTTAATGCTAATTTTAATATTTTAAATGTCAAAGTTTAGGATAAACAGATGCATGGATATTTAGGTACTCTTTCACCGCAAAAACTACTTAAAGGCTTTTGAAGAAATTATGTCACTAGAAAAAATATAAAGATTTTTGGTACTTTGCTAGTCTTGGAACTTTATAATGTTCCAGTGCAGATTCCTTTTGGCATACTGATCCTAGCACGAGACCATAGTGAAAGAAAAAAATAGGCATGTGATACACCCATGATGAGATTCTGAAAAGTAGAATGGGCACTAAATCTGGCCTGTTGGTCGAGTGGTTTGTGACCCTGACTGCTAAACCGGAGGTTGTGGGTTCGATTCCCACGCAGGACAAATCTTTGTGTGATGAGCATGATCATTTGTTCTGTATCTGGGTATAATTTGTCTATAATATGTATGTACTTAGAAATATATTAGTATGTTTATCAGTTATCTGGTTGCCATAGCAAAGGCTCTGCCTAGTTTGGGATCGCGATCTTCACACATAAAAACAAAATGGGGCATGGTAATGAAGACAGATAAATATTGTTCTGCTTAAAAGTAAAACGAGGTTAAAAATCACGAAAGCAGCATCGTGATTCAAATTACAAAGAAAACCCTTTAATTTCTGCAAAACTAGACTACTAAAAGCATGTCACTCTTATGTCTCAAACTATCTTCATAAACAAGATGGGATGACCCATTTCCAAAGTCGACCTGTCTAGCTGGATAGTGGACACCCACCAGCCGATATACTATGCTCCACTTTCATACTACATACTTAGTAGACGTTCTAGGAATATATCTACGACTAGGCTTTGCCCCCGACTTCGTCTGCGCGCCCTTTCGCGCTCTCGGCAAAGGCAGCGTAGGTCTCTTGTCAGTAAAATTTTTTTTAAGAAATACAACCGACTTCCAAAAAAAAACTACAAAGTTAATTTCGGCAGTCGGTGTTTTTTGTTGTTTTTTCGTTTTTTGACACCGACTTCCGAAATTAAAGTTATCTCCGGCGTGATGTTATGTTATGAACTGGTGTCAGCAATAGACAGACATGAGATTTCAGCAATCCCAGTCCATTTGCTATCATTTATTGAGGAGTTCCGTTGCCTATCTCCGAAGTTCTTCATCAGATCTTTACCAAATTGAAATGGGACCACTCCGAGAAAGTACTCTTCCAAAAACTACCCAAATCGCTTCAAGTGTGCCTATAAAATCTTAAGAGTTCTCTCTATTTCTCCAGGATCCCATCATCAGACCCTGACTTGATGATCATGGGACCACCTGGAAAGTATACACTTTCAAACAAAAAGAAATAATCAAAATCGGTCCAGCCATCTTCGAGTAATCGGGGAACATACATAAAAAAAGGTTCTGACGAATTTTTGAAGTCGGTTAAAAATACTTTTTCGCAATTATTGTATCCGTTCTTTTAGAGATTACCTCTCCTACAAACACAAACAATATTATCTCTTTATAATATTAATTTAAATTTAGAATTTTTACAGCGTATAATATGGCTAAAAAGTTAGGCTTTCTGGATTGTAAACGCATTTATAATTTGAAACCATCGCCACAAAGTAAAGTATCGACTAAATTTTTATGTATTTAAAGTTGGTTTTTAATATATAGTATTGGTTGCATTGGAATTTGAGTTTTATCTCGTATGAAATTGAGTTTCTTGTTCCAAAATTTGATATTTATCTCCAATTCTAAATTCATGTATAGTCCCTTTCATTGTCACTTATTCCTGTGTGTGACAGTCTCTCCCTAAACTCGATGAGTCACATTGAAGCGTGGGTACTATAGTATCAGTCATTCATTCTCATAACAATCAATGGAGTACTAGAAATAATTTATAGTTCTCACGTAACTCTACGGGCGGCGCTTGCGCAGTCAGTTGTGCAGATTTATAGGCGCTGTAATTTAACAGGCAATATTTGTAGTGATAGTCAAATGGTTTTCCTATGTATTAGCTTAACGTCTTGGGAATGCTTTAATTTTGCGTACAGCTAGATAGTGGAATTCCCTGCTGAAATCTATGTTTCCTGATAGCTACAACCTAGCGATCCTTAAGTCGAGAAAGGATAAGTTAAAAGTAACCTAAAAAAATAATAATATGAAGGCATATTCGTATTCATTTATTAATTTTGTAAACACAGGGTACAATGATGTTTTATAAGAACCAGCCAAGTGCGAGTCGGACTCGCGCACGAAGGGTTCCGTACCATTATCTATAAAAACGTCACAAAAATATATTATAATAAGTAAGTACCTTAAATATTTATTTTTATTTTGTTTTTTTTTTTTAGTATTTGTTGTTATAGCGGCAACAGAAATACCTCATGTGTAAAAATTTCAACTGTCTATCTATGGCGGTTCATGAAATACAGCCTGGTGACAGACTGACAGACAAACGGACGGACAGCGGAATCTTAGTAATAGGGTCCCGTTTTACCCCATACTATGTACTTCTAGGCAAGCACGCTCCATCGTCGACCACACCATCGCATCAATAATAATATAATCTTCTTTAGAAACAGCGTGACTGGAAAAGCATAGAGAAACTGACACTAGGTACAGGAAAAATGCAATTGTGTATAGTATTTTCCCTGTAACAAAGCGTAAAGCTAATTATTCACGTCCACATTGCAACGAGAAGTCTTGAACTCACGACCTGTAGCTCCCACGGAACCATGTCGTTTCCAAACCACGAACTATTTATTAGCCCAGATACAACAAATTGTAATTTAACCAAGCTCCACTAACAGAATTCCTTTCGAGCGAGATCAGTTTACAGAATCTGCGTCACCCTAACGATATGCTAATACTATTCAATATTTCATAGCGGATAGATAACTGCGGTTATTAGACGGCTTCAGACACAAGGCAAGCTTTATTTAATTAGTTTATTGCCTTACTGATAACTATTCACTTCGATATTGGATAGTGTTGGGACTTGCGTAATACAATTTCGTTCGGAACCGCGCCACTAGCCGTTATGCGAATTTAAAGTGGCAAGTTTTCGGATAAATATCCGATCTGGTGGTTGTGTATTGCGTTTGTTGTTTAGTGGTTATTTGTAATGTTGTTTTCACATTAATTTAGTGTACTTGTTTGGCTACAGGGTGCTAATTATTTCTCATTTAGACTTGTGTAATAATTGAAGCTTGGCGCCTTGGTTGGTAGGATTGAGACTGCATTTGAATTATTTTAATTAATATAAGCTGCTGAAGTAAACGAAGCAAAGTTAAAGGTGTTGTAACACATCTTATACTATTACGGAAAAGAGTTTTTCTTTATAATAAAATAGCGGACGTCACGCGGTTTCACCCGCGTAGTTCCCGTTGGAGTACGGGGATAAAATATAGCCTTTTGTTACTCGCTGATAATGTAGCTATCCATTGCTGAAAGATTTTTTCAAATCGGTCCTGTAGTTTTAAGTTTATTCGTTTCATACAAAAATACAAATCTTTCCTCTTTATAATATTAGTATAGACTACAAAAACCATCGGGACTTCTTTTCTCAGTGCAGCTTCTAAAGATACACTAAAACTAATCTATAATTCAACAACAGACTTGCTTGATAACCAACATAAATATTTAAATGAAGATGAAGATAGGTCTATTAGTACAAAACTACATTACAGTATAAAATTACATTAATATTACTCTGTATTTTTATAAGGATTAGATAGTAATCTTCACTACTACGTGTTCCATTGTTTTCCGCACTAGATATACAAAATACCAGCTGTAACTGACGTTTATTTTTTTCTAAGTGATGCTTTAATTTGCATACATGACTGTTCAGTTTTTACAATTATTTATTTATTTATTTAAAATTAATGTACAATAGTGGTCGTATTATTATTACAAAGAGTATCTAATGTTTTTTTTTTGTATTTTTTTAATAATAGTCTCTGAAAGCATTGCTCCGATAATAAAACAATGTTTCAGTTAAGTATATAAAGCTCGCTAAATAACATCTCGGGATAATATTATATCTTGAACAAAAATGCACTTTTCCTATGAGATAAGCCATTGCGGCGAAAACTCACTATCTCTATTACTGTCTGGCAAAGCCTAACGAGTATTTTAAATATTTAATCAAACATTCCTTTAATAACTACAATTACCATAAATAAAAGCTGTCTAACCAATGTCGATTTATTGACCGATAAACGTAAATAACAAAGTGACAACACAATTTTCAGAACGGCTGTACCGATTCGTATCGTTTGCATTCAATTCCGCTATCGATAACCGATAATGCAGATCCAAATAAATAATAACAATTCGATTTGACTTTATCAACTTAGCGTATCAAATATCGTCATTCTCTTGTATTACTCTATTAGATTAGTCGTCATCTCGGTAGTCAATCCTTTTCTAGACATTATCTTTGTCACGTCCACTCAGTCCATCCTACTTTTTTTTTAAGGATGGGAAATCTTCAAATGACTTCTTCCGCTCTGGGTGGAACGGAAGGGCGTGTCAGACTCTTACTGACTAAAACCCATCCGTGTTCCTTCTAAAGCCCTTTGCGTTCCAGGGCTGCGGTGACTCTTTCGAACAAATTCCGCAACTTACCTATAGACTAAGATCAAAACTTTCCTCCTGAAATTAACTGAATTTCTCCTCGTACTAAATCGTGACAAAGACGTCCACCTTCTAACTTGATATGCATACGAGTTAATTAAGCATTTCTTTAACGCATGCTCTATAATGTATTTATTAGAAGATTATGTAGTTACTGTTAAGTTGTTAATTAGTGGTAATTTATGAACCTAACCCAAAGACTGCTTAAAAACCAATATAACAGTCGTCGTTATAACTTTTCCACGCACAAGCAAGCTTGCATAGACTCATATCATCATGATTGTCACATAAACCGAAACCCAAGATAATGGACAATAAAGTCGCTCCTCAACAATCTAACATTGTTTGCACAACAAAACGCTACACCAAACCAAACATCTTCATGTAACTCACGTACCGCAAAGATGCATAGATAATGGAATCCGCGGATATTTATCCGAACGTCCGCGAGACCGCGCGTCACTAGCTACGAGTATACGAGTATTACGCAATTTATCCCACGCGTGTTGTAAACTTCATCTGGTACGCTACAAAGTAATCAATACCTATTGTTTTGTTCACTCCACTATGCACGTGGTCCTTAGCGTTAGGTGTCAGTCGACAACCTTAGTTACGTGTGGACTTATTTATAGTGCGGAGATAAGCCACATGGCTTTATGAAATATGGTTCCAATCGGTGGTTCCCCACGTGTTTGATTAGAGATTTTTCGCGATGAAAAGCATGTTACGGTTTTCTGTCGTATCGAATAAGGTCTTGGAAATATATCGTTCCACTGGACAAAGGTCTCCCTCTCCCATTTTCCACAAAAATCTTTCTTTCAGTAAGAATCGAGCTAATAATAAAATCTTGAGAATAATAACTCACACACGGTCATCCGATCCCAAACTAGGCAGAGCCTGTGCTATGGCAACCAGACAACTGATAAACATACTTATATATTTCTAAATACATATATATTATAGACAAATTATATCCAGACACAGAACAAATGATCATGCTCATCACACAAAGATTTGTCCTGGGTGGGAATCGAAAGAAAGAAAGAAAGAAAGAAAACTAGTTTATTTGGCACACACACAGGCACACATTGTAGATGCAAATAAAAGACAGAATAATCGAACCCACGACCTCCGGTTTAGCAGTCTGGGTCACTAACCACTCGACCAACAGGCCAGTCAAACTGAGCTAGTTCCATCTTCGACATGAAAATGCCACAAACAAAAAATGTTGACATGGTTCTCGCTTTAGGGAAGATTTTTTTGCGGCAGAATGCAGTCGTTTGAATATACTTCATGAAGTCGCTTTAGCTTCGTTGAAAGTATTGTTTCATTCTTTGAAAATTTCAATAAAGTCTTATCTATTTATACTTCAGTACAAACTATCAAAGCCATTGGGTCAAACAACATAACATAAGGACTGTTTTCCGCATTATTCAAGAAAATACATTGTCGTCCCACAATTCGTTTGAACAAGAATTTCATTCATTCAATTGGAACTGTTTATGCAACAACTTTGGCTCGTTTTGTGAGCGACAACTGTGTGTTATTGTCAAATGATTGTTCAATTTATTAGATGGGAGAAGATAATGCACTGTATTTAGGAAATATTGGTCTGAATATGCGAGCCAACTTCGGAACTAGTAGCTCGACATTTTTATGAACAACAAAACAATAATGTAGGTTATTGAAAGGAAACTTTTATAGTTAGTGGGTAGGCAATGGAAACTTTTACTTGTCTTTTTTAGTTGGTAGGTATGTATGGATCAAATCCTGCAACTGAATTTTAAAACGGTTTTCCGCAACCGATTGAGCTGAAATTTTGCATACACAAGTAATTTGGATTACAATTCACGTTATACCTAAAAAGTAAAAGCTTTTTTTTTATATTGTACAACATTCAACATAGTTCATTGGTCACAAATTCTTAGTTGACTAAGAAATTGTGACCATAGAACTAGATAATCATTTTGTAATTGATACAGAGTAGTGTCTCAACTCAACGTAGAACATTCAAAACAGCCACAGGCGCCAGTCTAATTGAAAAGAGACACAGTTTACTAAACGAAGCGCTGTTGTCATATTCAACACATCCGTTGAATAAATTAAAAACAGCCGCGTAGTTGTCTTTGACTTGTCTCCAAAGCGAATATAATCACTGCGTTTTACTTGTCTCGTTTTGACTTGCCACGAGCGTTTCAAATCCTATCCTGCTGTAAGTGTTGTTTGGTGTTGTCACAACGTTTGCGGCCCTTGCTTGAAGAATAACTCCTTTTACGTAAACTTTAAACAAATCTCTGAGGCCGTAGTGCGATTTTAACTAACTCGATTGCGTTAACGCAAACATCAATTTGAATTGAAATGAAATAAGCGCCATCACAAATTGACATATTTAAGTTTACGTTAACGCGATTGAGTACGTTTTAAAATACGCACTAGGATATTAGAGGTATAAATTCAAGGTTGCATTTGATCACTGAGTGTAAACTAATCCATATGAAAACATGCACCTTCGTTCTCAACATCATCAACTGGACAAACAACGATTCTTAGCCAGAAACCGCACAGAACCCTATTGTCTACTAAACGCACAATCCTTGTTTTGCAAACATCAGAAATACATTGCTGATTCTACCAATAGGTCTTACCCGAATGGTCACCAACGGAGACAGTGCACAACCGAATTCTAAAACAAAAAGGTGAAGAAATAACGCGACGTGTTTGCATTGAACTGCACGATTTTTCCGGACGAACTTTATACCGCATCAAAAGGGAAGTGTGAACTCTCAGTGTGAGATCGTCGTGTCACGTTCTTGTGTTGCATCGGTGGTGTGGTGTCGTGTCGTGTCGTGATAGGTGTAGCGGCGCGTCGCCAATGCGCCGGCGGCGGATACAGGATGTCGCCGGCGCGGGCGTTGCTGGCGGCTCTTCTTATATGTCAACTGCTGTCGTACGGTGGCCACCAAGGACTCACCAAGATATTTTGCACGTAAGCATTGTTCTTAGCTTAAGAATTACAAACATATTGTACAGAGGACAAGACAGGCTGCATCAATACTGTCTAAAGTCTGCCGTTAGAACTGCTAGCCGTCAAGCGAACTGAACAATCGTAGTTGCGTCAACTGTATCCAAACATTTGCAGCTGGCGTGCAGTACATATGCAGCACCTCTGTCTAGACCCTAATTGCAGGCACATAAGTGAGACATTTAAAAAGTGACTTTGGGGTGTCAACGCATCTGCGATGCCGTTAGTATTGCAGAGGTCCATGATAGGCGGTAACCACAGCAAACCAGCCAGCAAGCAAGCCAACCAGAAACAATTAAAAACGCTTCATAATAGTAGCTAGCTATGGCTGTGAAGGACACCTCAACAAAAGATGAGGAAGTTGCAGACAGTCTGGAATCCGACTTCATCCATCATAACATTATTTGCATAGACAACTAAGAAATCATTGTCATACATGTCTAGAATTTTAATATTGATTGGCAATCCTATTAAATACACTTTTCACGCTGCAGAACAGCCATTTTCTCTAAAGTTAGCTAGTATTTCAAGATCATACGTGTAAATTTTAAAATAACAGCAATTACAAACATTATTTTCCTCGGCCCCGCTTCAGGGCTTTTCAGCCAACTGCTCATTCATTTTTTACAGTTATTCCACACAATGCTTTGCGAATGTGACCTCTATTTTAATAGTTTTCAGTCCAAGGCTGGTCCCACCTTGATTTCAAGGCCTGTTTGAAAATGCTGCATCATATTTTTAATTTCATGTTGAATGACATATTGACAAGATGTAATTTGAAACGTTGAAACTTTATATTTTATCGATATTGGATATCGTTAATAAAAAATGTATTGTTCTTGTAATTATGTTTAAGTTACTTCCTGGAAACGATATTTAACTTGAATTTGGAAGAAGGAAAAAATATATTACGCGTAGAGTAAAAGGCACACGAATGACAGAACACGTTTACAGGACAACAAAACGAAATCGTAAAATATATATATTAAAAAAAAAATATATATATATAAAAATATATATATATATATATAAATATATATATATAAACAAGCTTTTAGTTGTTTTCTACTCTTCAAGCCCTTTCGTTTGATACCCATAGTATCAAACGAAAGGGCTTGAAGTACTTAAGGGGTTTGAAAAAATATGTAATCCGCCATCTTGGAGCGGCGGCCATATTGAAATTATTACACTATTGAGTATTGCAAATATCACCAGAACTAAAGGTGTGTGCAAAATTTTAGCTTAACCTGATACCAACAAATGGTCGAAAGATTATTTGCAAATTTTGCAAGTTAAATAAAAGCTTGTAAAAAAAAACTAATAAAATCCTTCTAATTTTCAAAAGTCAAAAAGAGTGTCCTTGGCGTCTGCGCCAAATAGGTTTAGTTCACCATGCATGCCAGACGCTGATTGTCAACTGAACCTGAGATTATAAGGTGTAACGGGCGTAAATCAGTTTAAAATTGAAATCTGTTGTCCACATTATTGCGCGTTATCTGTCAGTTATTTAATTTTAATAATGTTGAATGTTTTTCTTATGTTCAATCTTGTGTAAACTCTTTCTTATTCAATTGGGCATAACTTGCCTAAAATACTCGAATGCTTATTTATACATATCGCACATTTGTACTTACGATTAAGCAGCTGGTAATTCCCACGTACTATCAAGACCTTGCAACTCGATATATTAAATTGTACTTACTGTATTATCGTTATTGTTATTAAAAACTAGTGGACCGCCCCGGCTTCGCCCGGATATAAATGTTTATTCAAAATATTCTTTCATAAAAACCTTCTCCTGACAATAAAAAACACAAGAAAAAAAGAATTAGCGAAATTGGTCCAGCCGTTCTTGAGTTTTGCGCTTAGCAACACATTTAGCGATTCATTTTTATTATATAGAAGATAGAAGATGTAATGTATTTTGGATAACGTATCAGTATACCGAAATGCAATTTATTATTTTCCCCATTAAGTGGATATTAGGTACTAATATTTTAGACAGACAATAGAATAGAAATACTCTTTATTATGTACACCATATAAGTTACAGAATATTTAGTTGAAGAAAACATAAAATTGGGTGACACAATGGGCGGCCTTATCGCTAAAAGCGATCTTTTCAAGACAACCTTTGGATGGATTTTAAAGAGAAAAGGAAAGACTGTACTGTAGGTAGTCTTAGGTGTACTATTTATGTATACAATAAATACAGAATAGATAAATAGATAAAATAATAATTATGAAACAAAAAGCATGGAAGTAAGAAATCCGAAGCTTTTTGGTGGCGAAAGCATATTTTAAGGAGAAAGAGTTTCTCCTAATTGAGAAAGAGTTTTTAAGCTAGTGCATAATTATGCATAATTAATAATAATATTTTAAAATTGTACTTAGTGTGCAATATCTAAAAATTGTTTTTTAATTTTTTTTTAATTTGAGATGAGTTTGCTCTTGACTCTAGTCTAGGTCATAGTGGACAGAGACAAAGTCGACGATGAAGCGAGCTTACCCAGAAGAAGCCTGTTCACTCTAATTTTGAAGAGATTAGGGTTGTATGCGTTCGGAAAAACAGACGCAGGCAGTTGTTATAAGTTGATAGTTTAAATCTTTTGCATGCCTACATGGTAACATATGGCTGTACTATTATTTTATATTTTTTGTCATCGTTTGAGGTATTTGCAAAATAAAATTATGTTTATCATGGACCCAAGTAAAACGATTAAAAAGAGAGGTAGTGATTTTTGACTATACCTAATTGATTTGTTGGGTTTATTTATGCTATTTAGTTCATAAAGTCATTATCATGTAGTTAGTACCTACTCAAAACTAAATATTTTACTACAGTACCTAGTATCTCGGTCATAAAGATCCTTGATATTATATGCCTATTTTTTGTAAGTTAGGATTCAATTTACAAGTATTTAATTTCGCAGACAGCTTATTGAAACTGAAAACTAAATGAGAATTTCGACAGTCTTTGAAATTGAGAAGCGGGATTAGTGCTGTAGTTTTAGTATCAAATTATTGAGATATCTCAGGTTTCGATGAAGCGAATTTAAAAACGATGATATTATAATTAATGTCTTCAAATGAAGAGATGGCAATGTTGCCAGTGTTCTGGGCACTTTTGCCATTGACAGCGATGTGGATGAATTTTTTGATGCCCAATGATTTATTTTGTTGTACATAATTTCACGATTATTAGTCTAGTTATTTAAGTATTTAGTTGTTACTTGTACATATTATACTTCATATTACATGAAATCATATATTTTTAGGTAAGCTCCTGTTTTGAAAATAATCATCAATCTACAGGTGCATTGCGGAAAATATATCTTATAATACGAGTACCACTAGGAGGCACTAGGTATTCTTATAACTCTATTTTCATGTTCATCTATGACCTAGACTAGAGTCAAGAGCAAACCCATCTCAAAAAACAAAAAGAAACCAAATAAGTACCATATTGTAAATGAAAACTGACATCAAGTCCAAAAACATAATATTATGTGGCACAAGGCTAGTACCCTAAACCCAAAAAATAAAAGTTACAAAACATCATTATTATTTATTAGTTATATATACTCCTTGACACAGTAGCTGGGAACGTCTGAAACTATAATGGGTGTAATCATGAAAATTGTCTTCAATTACACGCTATTGAACCGTCTCGAGACCTTGGACATAATTGATGAAGGAAGAAAGGGTGAGCTTTGACTGAGGGTTATTTTTACACAAGAACAAAAATGCGAAATTCAAGCATTATTATGATAGATTGCTTAAGGTATAATTTGGGTTTTTATCCGGTTATCTGATAATACCGTAGTCGTGAAAATGTAGGTATCTTCGGTTTGAACAAGATAATGTTAACCACCCTTTTTCTGTAGAAGTTGTTTTTTTTTTTCACTTGAAAGTTGGCTTGTTACAAAATATTAAATAGGGATGCCTGGTTTAAAAAATATGATTCTATTTAGTCCGTCAATTAGATTATACCTATTTTTTATTTTATTAAATCAATATAAATTACGAAGATAAAACACATCAAAGATAAGGAGGTCACGTCACTTTCCAGTAAAAAGTTTACTGGTAAGTGACGTCCCACCTGGCAGGGTTGCGGAATTTGTTCGAAAGAGTCACCGCGGCCCTGGAACGCAAAGGGTTTTAGAAGGAACACGGATGGGTTTTAGTCAGTAAGAGTCTGACACGCCCTTCCGCTCCACACAGAGCGGAAGAAGTCATTTGATGAAAAGAAAAAAAGTGACGTCTCCCGAGTTTTCAACGTCTTCATTTTTGTATACGTGACAAAAGAAAAAATACTTGCTCAATATTTTTTGGAAATCTATCTGTGTCCGACAGATAGATTTCCAAATTCTAATCAGTTTTTTTTAGTCAAATACCATATCGTCGTTGACGAGTGAAAACCTCAGGAGTACAGAAAACAAAATTTTTCAGCAGAGACAAAAAACCGTCTCCTGAATATTTTTGTATGAAACGTTTTCCCGGTTTTTGATGTTTATTACAAAGAAAAACATTAGTTATTAATGTATGTAACCAATATCTTAGTGCGCATCCTTATTCTGTGTCAAAGGCAACGTACGTCATGCCGAGTTTATACTTCTACAATGGCGGACGCCTAGTACTCACGAGGTTTTCATTGAACGCGCTAGATGGCACTACAAACATCCCATTCGAATATAGGTGAGCTGTCCGTTGAGAGGTTTTCTTACTTATAACATTTAAAAGTGTTTTTGGTAAAAAAATCGATTTACGAGGTTTTCACTCGTCAACGACGTTATTTCTTTTTCGTGTGTTGAAAAATGTCGTGTGATACGCGTGAGCATATTTTTTCAATGTACTTTCGGCTTCATAAAGCCCATGATCGGCTTTGTACTTATCTACTATCCTATGAACTGTGTGCGTATTGGGTACTTTGGGTGGTTAGTGACCCTGACTGCTAAACCGGAGGTCGTGGGTTCGATTCCCACCCACGACAAATCTTTGTGTGATGAGCATGATCATTTATTTATTTATTATTATTTATTATATACTTTATTGTACACCTCATTACAAACATAGTAAAAAAGTTTTAAAAAAACAAGTGTACAATGGGCGGGAACTATATACCTCGGCCACTCTACAGGTCCGCATGCATACCCTATCTAAACCCGTATCGATCAAGCGGGGAGTGAGACAGGGCGACACTGTTCTGTGTCTGGGTGTAATTTGTCTATAATATGTATGTATTTAGAAATATATAAGTATGTTTATCAGTTGTCTGGTTGCCATAGCACAGGTTTTGCCTAGTTTGGGATCGGATGACTGTGTGTGAGTTGTCTCAAGATATTATTATTATTAATTAAAACTTCTGAAATCGCACATCAAATTGCACAAAACATAGGTCCATCGACCCCCCACAAATTACTTAACATATACTTACGAACAGCAAGTACACTGATTGTTTCAATTGCTTGCACTGGGATCAATGATCATAAATCGTTTGAAATCTTAACGACATTACGTCCTATTGTCAGTTGTGCCGGGTATTACGGTATGGGCGCGCCTTGCCGCCCGGTAAATGGAATGCGGCTGATTTTTTATTGCCTATCTAGTTTATGTAATGGCCGCTACACATTGGGAGAATGTTGCTGGAAAACTTAGAATATAAAACGGGCTTATTCATATAAAAGTGTAACCGTAAACCATATGTTTAGTTTAACCTTTTGAACGCCACTGTCACGTATAGATAGCAAGCAAGCGCGTGCCCTGTACGCCAAACGTCACAAATACGTGACAAAAAGTACGGTAAATTTGTGGCTTGGCGTCGGGGGCACGCCGATGCGTTTATGTTCTGGCGTTCAAAAGGTTAAATGATTAATTTGCAGATTCTTCATGCAAATTGTCTGTAGGGAATTTGAATTTAAAAGCCAATCAATTTTCCTAAACCATAATAACCTAAGCATGTGGTTATTCTTTTGTTGTTAATGTGTAAATCGTGATTCGTATATGGACAGTGATTTATTCTCATATATTCATATATTTAATGCATTTTCACCGCTTAATATTGACGATTTATGGATATGAAAATGAACTGAGAGAGATTGGCTAAAAACGTAATTAAAAATAATGAATAGAGATAACTCCGAGCTAAATGTTTTATGCAACATTAAATAACGGCAATTTTTTTGATTAACTGCGTTATGACTTATTCGAAAGTCAAACCATTCATCGCATTTATAAAAGTTTCTAACGTATGGTTTTCTGTTCTATTCCAGGTTACCTGACACAGGGCAGCCTCCGGTGCTCATATCGCTAGCAGACAACGCCAAATTGGAATTGAGGCATCCAGACGAACTACTGTTTGTCAACGACTCGGAGGAACACAATGACACCAAGATCTTCTCCATCATTGACGGCGAGGCCGTCGAAGATGACGCAGAGAAACCACCGGAAGATGTGCAGAAGGAAAGCACAGAACCACGGCTCGTTGTCAAAGCCAAGCCCATGCACGAGACGAGGCAGGTAGAGGAAGCATTTCAGACGCCCACGTTGGACATAGAAGCCACTACAGAATCTCAAGTCGAAGAACCAAAAGAACAAGAAACAGAAAACATTCCAGTCAAACCAGAAACTCCGCAGGAGGACATCCCCTCGTTCTCAGAGTGGGCACAGAAACAGCTGGCCGAAGCCGAAAAAAAAGACACAGTACTGAATCACTCGAGTCAACCTAGTCATAGTAATACGAACTTTAGTAGTAAAAGCACTAAACGATCCAAGAACTACGCTTCGCTCGCGTGCGGCGCCAAGATCGTCGCCGTCAACCCCGAGTCAGGCTCGGCCAGCTCCATCCTGTCGCCCAACAGAGACGAGTACATGCTCAACACGTGCACCAGCCGCATCTGGTTCGTCGTCGAGCTCTGCGAGGCCGTGCAAGCGCAGAAAATCGAGATAGCTAATTTTGAGCTATTCTCATCAACCCCCAAAGATATCGCTGTGTATTTCAGCGACCGGTTCCCCACCAGGGACTGGGCCAGCGTCGGCCAGTTCGCGGCGCAAGACATGAGAGACGTGCAAAGTTTTGATCTGTATCCGCATTTATTTGGAAAATTTATCAAAGTTGAGATGCTATCTCACCACGGGTCCGAGCACTACTGCCCGGTATCCCTGTTTAAAGTGTACGGCACGTCAGAATTCGAAGTGCTAGAAAAGGAGAACTCGCAGCATCCCGCTCATATTGACGAGGATGAGGATGACGAGATCATAGACGTGCCAGACATACCGGCTGCCGAGACAGAGCCGTCCAAGAACCTGTTCGGTTCGGCGAGAGACGCGGTGATGTCCATCATGAAGAAGGCGGCACAAGCGCTGGTGAAAACTGAAGTTCCTAAAAACGTATCCTCCGAACACAACGATACGTCGACAGACAAAACGTACAAACGATGTTGTTCGCCCAGCCATATTATAGTGTGTGATAATTGCAGTGAGACGCTTTACAATGAAGTGTACGAACTAATTAGCTGTAGCTCAGACAAGTTAGTGAGTTTAGTGCGCCAGGTGTTCCTCCGCGAGACTTTGAAGTGTACCGGCATTTGCCAGCCGTACGGACTAGATTTTAAAAGTACAAAGACAATAGAGTTTAGTGATGAACGCGTCGCTTATATGCATGCTTTGTTCCCTCGAAAATATTTAGCCGCCCTCTGTAATATCTTAGCTATTAAAGAAAAAAAAGTTGTTTTGAATACGAGTTTTGAAACAGAACTGAATGTTACCATGAATGTAACTGTTGATGAATCGCCGCAAGCTGTAAATAGTGAGACAAATTCAGAACTGGAAATCAAATTAGTTCCAGATAAAAATACAGCTTCTGATGACGAGAAAGCGAATGAAACCGCTCAATCAGAAGAGAGAGCAACGCCAGAAGCCTTGACTGAAGGCACTACTGTTCCTGTTGAGTTACCGAAGGAGCAACATGAGACAGTTGTTGAAAAGATCGATGAAACGCCCTCTATAGAGGAGAAGCCAGTACAAGAAGTGCTAGAAGTTATACCAGAAATTGATAAAACTACAGATCATATCGTTGTAGATGAAAATAAAGATGTCGTTCAGAAGAGCGAATCTAAAAACGGTAAAATCGAAGTGAACACTGAGAAGTTAAAAGAAAACAACATTGTTGAGGAAGTCACTGATCCGATAATCATGGACAGTGAGAACTTTTTGTCGGACTTCGACCAGATGGCGGTGGACCCTACGCCCGCTGGGGTACCCTCGCAGAACCAGAATCAGGGATCGACGACGCTGCAGAAGGAATCTGTGTTCCTGCGGCTTTCTAATCGAGTGAAGGTCAGTGTCCCAATATTGATTTTATTTATATGTTTGTATCTCTGGAAGAAGTAGGAGCTTGAGGCTAAATGACAACAGCTGCACAGGTCGAACTTCAAGGTTAAGTTAAGCTTGCCATGGTCGGTCCGTGGATGGGTGACTATACATTACATACCGAGTTTCCAAGCCATTGGTCCCTGCTGTCATGTAAACATCTTTGTCTGGGGATACGAGTACTCGGCAACCTGTTTATATAGCAGAATAGTTTGTAAACCAAACCGGGTAAATAGATAACAAATGCCATACAGTCTAGCAATTAGCAATATTTAAAATTCTTAGGCGGATTATTGATGATCCTAATCTGTATAATGAAATCTGCAATCTATTTGTCCCAGACAATTACTGTCGTGGCAGAAAACACCGCTTACTGGCTGTTTCAACTAGCCGTACTATTGCACACCCCAAGTTCTCTATTCCTCGGACAGCTCTCCTGAACTCAAACACCGGTCTTGATATGTTTGCGGATGAAGGGAAGATGATAATGTCAGAATGTTTGAAGTTTTGTGACAAGAATGCATGACTGAGTTAATAAATTAAATTTTTATATGGTGTAATTGGCTTCGACCGTTCTATTTAAATAAATAAAGTAAATAAACAGTTTGTAAACTGGAAAAATTCTAACATGGTAGAATAACGTTACGTGTTTAGAAACAAGAAAGGCGTGTTACAATAACTTCTCAATTCTCAATTTCAGACGCTGGAGCGCAACATGTCTCTTTCGGGTCAATACCTGGAGGAGCTGAGCAGGCGGTACAAGAAGCAAGTGGAAGAAATGCAGAAAACCTTCGAGAAAACAGTGCAGCAGATGACAGAAGAGCGACGGAAGAGCAACGAGAGGGAACAGAAGTACCTCGAACAGATGACCAGCCTGCAAGAACAGCTGGGACAGATGGCCGCCGCCATGCACATCCTCATGGAGGAACGAGACAGCTGGTTCGGCAACATCAACTTCTTCAAATTCATCGTATTCCAATCAATCATCTTCGCCCTAGCCTTCTACTTCTTCTCCAGAAGAGGGAACGCAGAACCAGTCGTCATACCAGTCATAAAAAAGACCAAAAAGAAACAGGACAAGTTTAGGAGAAAATCCGTCGAAGGCGTCAGTGGACATGAGACCCCTTTGGCGAAGAAGCGACGCCCCAGTGAGGAAGCGTTGCAGATAGCCAGGCAGTCCACTGAAGAGATGAGCAGAGAGGAAGACGATGGAGAGTGGCAGGTGGCGCGGAAGAATAGGAGAAGAAAAACATCGATAGTACACAGAACTGGGGAGACGGAACCCAAAGAATGGATTCGACCTGACAGTATCGCTAAACTCCAAGACAATCCAATACCATTAGACGAGGAGGAGTACTTCGCGCCAGTGTCAGAACCGAAAGAGTTCAGCGAAAGCGAGCCCAGTCCGCCGAAGCAAGAATTACCAAAAACGAACGGCTCGTTCTTCAACAGCTTGAAGTCGAAAACGATGAAGACGCGGCGGCTGTCGTCACCAGCCTTCCTGAGGACACTGAGCAGGCAAAGTAGCAGGAGTACTCCTAGCCCTGTGGTCAGGACATTGGAGCCCATCTTCAACGGGAACATGAACAAGAAAGCTGCCTCAGAGTCGCCCACGGGAAGCCTGTGGTCCGAGTCCACAGAAATATCACAGAACGGACAGCAGGAGAACGAAAACAGTGGTAACAAAAAGAAGAAGAGTCTTAAGAATATTCTCAAGAAAGTGTTTTGAAGGACATATTTTGTAATTTAACAGTGTCGTGTATTCCGCTTAATGTATTAAGCGCGTCGCTATTGTAATTTATTTCATTGCGAATATTATGTTTAAATTATTGTATATTTGTTGTTAGTAGACCTCATAGGTGCCAATTGTGATAAATTAGGGAGCCTAATTGTTAGCGTGTTAAATTTTAATTTTATGCGAAGATGTTTGCTTGTGAATGGCGACGTTAATGCGAAATTGGTAAGACGAGTGCTAGTCTCGAGCGGGGAGCGATCGGTAAACAAAGAAACGGCATTAAATGCATTAATTTTATTATGTGGTTTCATTTTTTATAAACATCTGTAAGGTTCTAATGCACGGGTCATAGACGTTCAAGTAATTTGATCAATCATGCTGGTTCAGTTTTATAAAATTGCCATGAACGTCTGTAGGAAAATTTTATCAAAAATGAGTTGTCAAATGGCATGAAGGAATATGAAATTTTGTATCTCTATTTGATCAAACAGTTTGATCAAATTACTTGATCGTCTATGGCCCGCATAATACACGCTTCACAGTCACGCCACGGTCATATCGCGGATCAGGCTGCGATTCCACCGGAGATGTGATGCATAGAGGGGGATGTGTTTGTTAAGAACCAATAGGTTCTCGATCTCATCGAGAGATAGAATCGCTTGCGCTGAGCGAGATTAGGTAAATGAAGCGATTCTACTGGTTCTTAACAAACACATCCCTCGCTACGCATCCTCGCACATCTCTGGTGGACACGCAGCCATAGACACTGCAGTGCGATTCTGTAAACATCTTGCCGTGTGAAAGTTTAATAAATAAATGAGCTGACAATCCGTCAATTCAAAAAGGAATGATAGTTCACTCCACCTAAGATTTGTAAGATGTTACAAAATTGACCAGCTGATCGTATGTGTGACAACGACGAGCCGGTCGTGAAGTAAATGTCCTATATGGTCAATGTTCTAAGACTTATGACGAAAATTTCTTGACATGACTTATCGAGGACGTGACGGTAACGTGACTAAAGTGTATCGCAGAAAAACAAACATATTAATATTTCAATTATTTTTTATACTAGAGATATTACTCTCTTACCGGTTAAAGTTCTAATTACGCCAGATTATTTACAAACAATGATTAATTTAACTGTGTAGGTTCATCCCGGTTATAATAATTAATCTATACATTTCATTACGTGTAAGAACATTCCTACATTAAATTATCAACTACGATATTTACAAACATTAACAATTGCATCTTATTGTTATGTCAATATTGGCATGTTCATTATTAGCTATCAATATGCTCGCTGACCTGAAGATGCTGTAGTAACAAAGATATTGTTTCATTTATGACCTATTTCAGAATAAAATTTTACACAATATACTGATAAACAATATACCTTGTATTTAGCTCATGTTGCTCATACAGTATTTAAAAGTATTCTCGGAGATAGACATTTAACTATTTTTATTTATTTTTTTAGTTTTCACTTTTTAGCGGGCACAGGAAAATACGCAATTTTGTTTACTTGGATGACATATTTTTCCCAACTATTTTGACTTAAAAACCAAACTACTTAACTGATTTTTATGAAATTTCATTGGGGTCATTCGGGACCGTTCATCCTTTCACATATATTTTTTTTTTAATTCGGTTCATAAATGAATGAGAAAAAAATATTTAAAAATAATACAACCGAATTAAGACCCCATCCTTTTTTTGAAGTCGGTTAATAAAAAATATCATAATAATCAATCTAAATAGGAACTTATTAAAAAGTAAGAGACAAAATATAAATGTGTCGAGATAATCTGAGCAATAAAATCAATTAAAATACCTATTAATTAATCCTAAAACATCTTAACCTACGAAATAATAGTAACGGACTGTAAGAAATCCTTTATATCTACACACCGAACATCCACAAGTTTCTTTTGCCTCGCGGCCGCGTTTAATTCCTTAATGGCCTTCTCAAAGTCATCATTATTATACACTTTATTACTATTACTGGCAAGAACTATCTCGTTAACTTCCTCATACAGTTTAACTGAAGATATATGCTTGAAATGCCGCTTGAGGGTGTCCATTATTGATTGCTGGAGTTCTATGTCTCGGCAAACGAGGTTGAGGATGAAGTTGCCTGAAAAATATGAATTTTAAGTAATAAGCAGAGATCGGAATATGTAGACTATATTTACCTAATGTTCGTGGAAGTAAGTAACATAGAGTTGATAATACCTCCTCTAAGATCCCGGAATATTAAAAATAAATAATGTTTCATCAGAGCTTTAGACTGTTACTAAAAGTTCCTTAGCAAAAAAATCTAATAGCACTGCCTAACACCAGAGCGAAGAATTCCTAAGCATGCGGAAAAATCCACTACTAAACTTGGAGATTGAACCCAGGAGCACACACCCTTACAAGGAGACCCACAAGACAATCTTCTTAATCCACTGCAGCGGAGCTCAAAAGGGTAGGTAAAGTTTTTCAATGATCGAACTGGTGGACATCCCACCCATACGCTCTAAACGTATTGGTAATACTTTTTAGGTACGTACAGCTACTGCCTTGAAATTCCCTGCCAGAGTTTCGTGTTTTCTGATATCTACAACCTGGGGTCTTTAACCTTTTGACCGCCACGATCGGTTATAGCCGACAAATGAAAAAGTGACCAACACGCCACCGTCGGCAAGAGCTGACAAAAAAAACGGGGAATTTGTGGTTTGGCGTCAGGGGCACACCAATGCGTTTATGCTCTGGCGTTCAAAAGGTTAAGTCAAGAATGAACAGGTTCCGGGGATTGCGGAAGTCGCATACGTTCCCGCGATCCCCGGCGTAGGTGGGAGATGAAACACCAGGGTGGTTTTAGTCAGTAAGAGACTGACAGACCCTTCCACCCGCCCCAGGGTGGAGGATTTCCATGAGGATTTCCCCCCGACATAGAAAAAAAGAATGAACAGGTTACTTCTAAAAAGGGTGCTCCACCATCGACCACGTCTTCGCTTTCCATCAGTTGAGCCTATCAATCAGAGCCAAGAATTCCTTACCGTCTTCTGTAAGTATATTCTTGACGTCATCCAGCACGTGGTTGTCGAGGAACTGCTTGGGCGGACACGAGAGCCCCAGCGTGCGGTCCTTGCTGTCCATGTCGAACATCACAGCTTCGTAGTGGTTACCTGGAACATGTTAGAAATTATTGTATGAGATAAGGGGTGTAAATAGGAAGATAGGGATGAAATAAAAAGGTTACAAATTAATACGAAGGGCTGCTTTGAGTAAGAAAACACATAAGTTGCAAAAATTTAATGTAATTTATTGAATTTGTATCTGCCAGATAAGTCAAATGAAATTAAGACTTGCTGATGGTTTTATACTGTAGTAGCTAATTTCACCACTTGCTAGACACACGCGTAATTTTAGGTAAATGAGAAATTTGTCCGTCTAGAATAGGACAAAGCTGACAGCTAAGTTCCACTAGTGAAATGGCACTAAAAGAAGATACACCTCAGAAAATATAGGTAGAATCAAACCTAATAACGGCTCGTCTAACTCCGCTCGTTCCTGCGTAGTAGTACTGCGCAGCGCAAAGCGTACTTCACAGATGTCATTCCGTCTAAATCGATCTATATGTAATCACTCGAAAATTGCAAACGCCGTAAGATTGTAAAAAAAAAAAAAAAAAAAACTATTAAATAAAATCTTACGGAGTCTGCAATTTTCCGGTGACATAATCACACAAAAACACACCAACCTTGCTTAACCTCATCCTTCAAGAAATCCAGTCCATCTTTGATCTGAACCTCCAGTTTTTCATCAGTCTGTAGCTCAAAAAGGTTCTTGGCGACGTCCAGCATAGCGGGATCGAGGTCAACAGCCGTGACCGTCAGGTTGTCGCAGCATTTCCTCAGGAACATGCACAGGCTGCCTCCGCCGAGACCCAGGACAGCCACGTTGGTTGAGGGCGTCCTGGAGAGCTGGACTCCGACGCACATGAAGGAGTGGTAGAGGGATATATGGCCGAAGTCTACGACGAGCTTGGTTTTGTTTTTTCTTTTTACTGAAAGAGAGAGGTATGGATACTGTCTTTAATTAATACTCTTAGAAAATGTCCGTCAAAGCATGAACTAAAAAAACGTGTGCGTCTCGGGACGCCCGACAAAAGTGAAAACTTAAACTAATCTAAGTTGAACTATTTAATATGGGAAGCGTCTGTCCGAAATACGACTAGCGCTGTGAGTTGGAGTGAGAGAGGAAGAGCCTGCCTACCGCTGCCGTATGCGTGAGCGAAAGACGACCGAAAGAAGACCTGGGAAGACAGACTGACTGACTGACAGACAGACTGGCGCCGTAACGCGTTACGTTACGAAGCGGTTTACCCTCCCATAATAAGTAATCACTTCAAAAAAATTACGAAGAGACGGGTTGTTAGTGGCTGGAAAGCTTATTTTTTCCCTATATACCTTGATTTAATACTTGGTTGCGGGGAAAAGTGGTCGTTCCTGGGAGCTGTATTTTCTATGATGGTCTAAAATCGTTAAATCGAGATACTAAATCAGCATCAGAACTTTCTTCAGAGCAAAATCTCGAAGTAAATTAATTGAGTAATACTACTAATACACTCATGCGACCGATCGCATATTCTTACCTTTTGTAATTTAATTAAACCGAATTCAATACGTAGGTACTTTAGGTACGTTGTCGATCGACGATTTTTTTAACCTTTTGAACGCCAGAACATAATCGCATCGGCGTGCCCCCGACACCAAGCCACAAATTTACCGTACTTTTTGTCACGTATTTGTGACGTTTGGCGTACAGGGCACGCGCTTGCTTGTCACCTATACGTGACAGTGGCGTTCAAAAGGTTAAAATAGTTTTTAAAGAAACGCATCTGGAATTCCTTTCGTTTGTGAAAGAAATATACGGTTTTGTGTGTTACGCAATCGGAGTGCGTTATTATTCTTGATTTTCCATACAACACAGCAATACAATAATAAAGTAATATGAAGAGTTATTTAGTTGGTTAACGTATTTGTAAAAAGGAAATTCTGTAAATAGGCTACTAACAATCCCAGATAACACAGTTACACAGTGTTTGTGGTTATAGGCCACGGAGGAAAATCCGGTGGGGGCAAAGTACACGTCAATAAAAAAAAATTGATCTTACCAGTCTTCAACTTGGCCTCGGACTGCACCAAGAACTGGTTGTCGAGGAACACGAGGCGGCGGTGCGTGGCGCCCTCCACGTCCACGTCTTCCACTACGAAGTCGCCGGAGAACTGCGACGAGCCCTCGAACACCTTCACTCTACGACCCACGTCGCTGCCCAGTGAGAGGAATGGGATCTGAAACCGTAAAAAGTTACGGTAAACACTAGTTTTTGGAATGCATAATAAATGAGTCCTCCTGTCACGTTGGTCTACTCCAGAACTATTTTTTTTTTAAGCAACCCTGACTGGCTCTGGCCCAGGCCTAGCGAGCCCCGTCTCCTATGCTGACATCGACTTTGACTGGCCTGTTGGTCGAGTGGTTAGTGACCCTGACTGCTAAACTGGAGGTCGTGGGTTCGATTCCCACGCAGGACAAATCTTTGTGTGATGAGCATGATCATTTGTTCTGTGTCTGGGTGTAATTTGTCTATAATATGTATGTATTTAGAAATATATAAGTATGTTTATCAGTTGTCTGGTTGCCATAGCACAGGCTCTGCCTAGTTTGGGATCAGATGACCGTGTGTGAGTTGTCCCAAGATATATTATTATTATTATCTGTTTGAGGCGCGCGTGGAACACAACGCGCCATCGACCCGGGCCTGGCGGTGACCGGACAGCGAGCCACCCAACGTGAGCCGTCCGCAGGCCCGCGCAGTAGGGTGCTCACCCCGGCCACCTACTGCGCGGGCCTGCGACTCCTGACGCGTCTTCTTCTGTATCGGCGGTTGGGGCGAAGGCCATGTCTTTCCCAATATATGACCCTTACGTCAGTAAATAGTCGACACGGTTGGCGCAGTGGTTGAGCCATTGGCTACTGCGCTTTGTGTCGCGGGTTCGATTTCCGCACGGAACAAATATTTGTATGGCCTACAGATAGTTGTTCCGGGTCTGGCTGTTTGTGTATGTGAGTTTGTATGTTTGTAAACGCACCCACGACACAGGAGAAATTCCTAGGGTGAGGCAAAGTTTAAAAAAAAAAAAAAAGTACAGTCGTACCTGTCCCGTCAATCCATACGGTATGAGCATCTTGGCGGCGTGAGCTAGCTCCTCCTTCACGGCGTCCAAGGACTCAAACTTGTGTCCTCTGCGCAACACTGCGACCACCAGCCTGCCGAAGCGAGCCGAGTCCTGCAACTGACGCCGACCGGCTGGCGTGCCGAATAACCACTCCGATTCCCTGGAAGATTTAGAAGAGAAACCTTGTTTGTTTGTTTTTTTTTATTCTGAGCCTGAGACCTTCTTTTAAATTTCGTTTGGGTTTTTAGAAACGATATAAGCACTTACGCACATGGAAATAAAGAGATTTTTAAGTTAGACTGGTCGTCAGAAGCTCAAAAACTCTGACAACCAGTAACCAGGGTATCGTGTTACTCTGTACCTGGCTTGTCGAGGTCAGATATTCAGTTAGGCTGGAAGCCGACCCAATATAATTGGACAAATGCTTATCATCATCATATCAGCCGAAAGACGTCCTAGCTGGACATAGGGCTCTCCCAAGAGTCGCCACAACAACCGGTCCTTCTGCGTCTCGTATCTATCGGCTACCCGCGACCATCACCAAGTCATCGGTCCACCTTGTGGACGTAATGGGAATTGGGAAAGGCTAGGCAGATATTAACGTTAAATCGATTTGTGCGTAGATACAAGTGCCTATGGTATCAACAAGCTAAATAAGCCGAACAATTCTGAGGAAACTTCTCACGCGAAACGGTAAGATGAGAAGCTTTAACTAGCCCAGAAGTACTCTTATTTATCACACAGAACCAGAACAAATGTTTTGGATTGGAAATATTGTGAGCAAAGTATAACTAACAAATCAGGTTAAAAACAAAAGGTGGTGTGACGATCGGATCACGTTTGCGGGTCAGACTTGGCCAGAGATCGCATAAAATTGAGAGGTTTGGAAAGAAAACGGAGAGGCATTTTACTAAGCAATACGAGTATGGGACACAAATTAGGTTAGTTAAAAAACGGGCGGCAAAATCACCACGGCGCCGAAGCACGGTAGCTAAAATTGCCCTTAAAATTGAAAAGTCATCTAGCGTAGGCAGGTGCCACGAGTCACGAATAACTGCCAACAGAACTACCCAAGTATATGAATATGTTTACCAAAAACATTGTTTGACGTAAATACTAGCTATCATTGGGAGTTCATCGACGCGCCCGCGCCGGCTCACTTGTTGATCAACACTTCTATTTTTACCCGACTATGGACACAATGTGGGTGTGGCTGTGCTTATTTAAATGTGTGTTATGTATGTTAGTAGTGCATGCCAGGATGGGTGGCTAGCAAGTAACTGTTGGGGAAGTCTTCTTAAACTGAAATTTTAAAGAGTTTGTTTATCGGTTTGTAACACTCTGGAGATCCTCACACGATCGCGAAAAATGTTTCGCTGATACAAAGCTACATTATCGCTACGTATTGTAAGCAAATTTTTATCTCGTAAAATTTCGTGTACCGGTGGGATATTCCTCAAGAGGAAACCGCAGGAAAAAGCCGTTCTAAATAATGTTGGCATGGTAGAAGTAATATTGTTTGCATAGTTTTTCGTGATAAAGGGTCAGATACTCAATTTGCCCACTGTTTATAATCTAAACTACTCCTTTTTCCGGTCTAGCCGGTCCGGTCTACCGGAAAGCCGAATACGTGAGCTAGTTTACCCGGACTTTAGGGTAAAACCCAAAAGTCCGGCTAAACTGTCTCACCTATTCGGCTTTCGGACTTGGCAACTCTAATTCCATCACGATTTTATCTACTGTGAAATTTCATAATAAACTGTTAGCATTCTGCGACATTCATAATTCATATTCGCTCCAGCATCTATTCCTGAACCACGATGATGTATGAGCGACTGCTGGCAGGGACATGGCCGGATTCGCATATAATATGAGTAATCTAGTAGCAGAGATAAGTAGACGACACTTAGCGTTATTTATTAGCACATATAATTCTAATTCAGGTTTGGATTATACATGAATGTAGGTGTGATTTCAAAACTGGAACTAGTGATTAAGTGTGGACGAATAATACATTATCATTGCTCAGGTATTTGAACGTACGGTTTGTGTTGATATTTAAAACTCTTAGCTCAAACTGAAATTAATATGGATAGGTACGAACCCGGTCTAAGTTTTATTTTGCGAATAAGATATTTTTTACTCTAGACTAGAGCATACAGGATGAGGCTGGCACAGGAACATGGGGATTGGCACAAGAGAAGAGAGGCCTATGCTCAGCAGTGGGTGAAGTCGGGCTGTGGATGATGATGATGAGCATACAGTCCATTTCTTGCAGGATAAACTAAGTAGGTAAACAACTACACAAGTTTGGTCGAATCCATCTAAAATTAGACAGATTAGATCCTTGGCAGAATTTGGGCCAATGGCAAGGAGGGCTGATAAAATAAATAACTTTTTGAAAAGACTGACAAAAGCAAAAATTGGAGGTCTCAGTATTTTGAAGAGCTACAAATTAGGCTCAGGGCAATGACGATGAAAATACTAAAGATTTAATCATGTGGATATGCTTTCGAATACCATAAGACGTAGCTGGACTAACGATCTTGGCTTCTTCCGAAAACGCCGGTTGATGCATGGCAGAGGACGTCGAGGTATGTGGTATAGTCCCTTACTCAGCAATGGTACGTTATTGGAATTTGTTCGAAAGAGTCACCGCGGCCCTGGAACGCAAAGTGCTTCAGAGGGAACACGGATGGGTTTTAGTCAGTAAGAGTCTGACACGCCCTTCCGCTCCACCCAGAGCGGAAGAAGTCATTTGATGATTTCCCATCCTTAAAAAAAAATTGCAGTGGAACATCAAGTGCTAAGTGCAAATTTGCACCGACCCCAAAGAAATATTGATAGGTATATGGACAAGAAAATGACTATTATTAGATGGGTGTAGTCAAACAATTTTCTAGACGTTCCAGTCTGTTGGTAAGATGTGGAAAGATGCAGCTTAAAACTGTCGTAAACCAGATATTTGTCAAGAATAACACGGTCACGGTAACAAGAAGGTATCACATGACATAAAACGGTAATTTATAACCGTTTTATGTCATGTGATACCTTCTTAATTCTGGAGATGCATGTTTTGAAGATCAGACACTCAGAAATGTAGCTAGTTTAATTTGCTTTAATTATTCTTCAAAGCCAGAAGATAAGTTCTAATAGTTACATTTTAAATATTGTCAAAATGATTTGTAAAAAGAAGCAGGTAAGATAAATTTATTTTATGAATTCCTCTTGGAATATCCTACCTTATCCTACGTGAGATCATCAAAGACATATCGCGAGCATCAGTGAATTATTCATCGAGAAATAACACTTGACTGCTTCCAGTATTTATTTAAATGAAATTATATTTTTGTATGGTAAGTACGTATAAATGGAACTAGTATTTAACTATGGCAATAATAAATAATTATTTTTTCAATATACCGAGAGTAAATAAAAATAAAACATATTTTTTCAATATTAAAAATAAAAATAAAATATATTTTTTTAATTACAATACCTACCTAAATTTTTTGGAGATCCTTCAACACTTTAAATCGGAACAAATTTAAAAAAATCCTGTGCTAGTTTTTTTTTTTTTTTAATTAAAATAATATTGCACTATCAGTTGCACGTCCGTTCGTCCAGAACAGTTACCGAAAAGTTTAAGAGTGCGTTGGATGCTCTCGCGCCTTTTATACGAGCAGTATTTTTACACCACAAGGCGTATACTGTGGATGTTCCCATATTATATTTAATTATTATATTTTTGTACAATGATAGCATTGCCAATAATAAGGTATATTTTGTTTGGTATATCAAGCAAAGTTTAGGTGCACAGATACAATTGAAAATCACAATGACATAGAAGGTTCAGCAAGTTATGCTGGTTGCCCTGTGTGTATTTGGCTTCTGGGACTATACTCTTGGGCTATCTTTAGGATTTTGGTTCTTCTAAAACCCTCGCAATAGCGAAGAAACAAGTAGTTTTTATCTAAGGATTAAAAAAGAATACTCTTTAATGTACACCATATAAAATTAAAATCATCATCTTCCTGCCCTTATCCCATGTTACTTGGAGTCGACGCAACACATTTTTTTCCTCCATTCTGTCCTGCCAGCCGACACGCTATCACTAACTCCGTTTTCTTTCATATCACTCCTAACACAATCCATCCATTTTTTCTTTGGCCTCCCTCTCCCTGTCCATCCATCCACATTATTCATAACTCTTTTAGTTATATGTGTTCCATCCCTCCTCTTCACATGACCATACCAAGATAAGCGATTCCCTTTCAACTTTTCCGTCACTGGCGCCACTTTTTAACTACCTCTAAAGTACTCATTCCTCACTTTTTCCATTCTCGTTACTCCATATAAAAATTACATTCATAAATCCAAAATAGATGGGTGTGTACAATAGGCGATCTCCTCGCGAAAAGCGATCTTTTAGATGGATTTGACAGGAGTAAGAATCTGGCCAAGGAGTGCCTGGGTGTATTGTGAGTCAATAGTGAATAAGTTACTTAACGGGAAGCGTTCACCATCACCAACTTCATAAAATCACTATTGAGGTATCACAGCTGCGTGATACTGTGGCAACTTAAGCCATCATCATCATCTGCCTAGCCTTTTTCCTAACTACTGGGTCGACTTCCAGTCAAACCGGATTCAGCTGAATACCAGTATTTTACGTGGAGCGGCTGCCAACCAGATCTCCACAACCCATTAACTGGGTAACACGGTACTCGTTGGCAAGACTGGTGTCAGATTAACTGGCTTCTGACTATCTGTAACGACTGCCAAAGATCTACAAATGACAGCCGGGACCAACGGCTTAACATGCTTTCCGAGGCACGGAGGTAACTCGGTATGTTAAAATGGTCACCCATCCACAGACCAACCTTGGCAACCTTGATCGACCCGTGCGGCTGATATTTATTTATTTATTTAAACTTTATGTACAATAGTGGTACATGGGCGGACTTAATGCATCAAGGCATTCTCTACCAGTCAAACTTAAGCCTATCAATTGTAAAAAAAAAACCTTTTCAGTGGACAAACATATAATTTTTCTCCATATATAAGAGATCCTCTTTCTCAATAAAACGGCCCGTGGGCGCTGTTTACCCGTTGATGCTATTTTCGCCAGCCATTCAGCAGAGTAGCTACCTATATTGCTGTTATACATATACTGTATTATATTCTCGGGTTTTCCTTACTGAAATAAACATACCTGGTAGGTGTTTACGTCTGACTATTTGTATAGTAATTCATTTATTTTTTTAACTGACTACTTCATTAACAAACTACGAACTGCAAATCTCGTCGATTTACAAGTAATTCCCTGCCGGAGTCTTTTCTTCCAGATAGTTACAACCTGGGTTGCGGAATTTGTTCAAAGTCACCACGGCCCTGGAACGCAAAGGGCTTTAGAAGGAACACGGATGGGTTTTTAGGGATCTTTATGTCAAGAATTAATAGGTTACTTCTAGGCAAGCGTGCTCCTTCGTCGACCACATCATCGCTTACCATCAGGTGAGATTGTAGTCAAACGCGAACCCATAAATTATTAACCTTTTGAACGCATTATAATAATAATTGTCACGTATACATGAATTTGTGGCTTGGCGTCGGGGGCACACCGATGCGTTTATGCTCTGGCATTCAAAAAGTTAATAACACCCCCCTTTTTTGGGGGTTAAAATGAAGTTCATCGTCATCTTCCTCCCTTAATCTCAATTTATTTGGTGTCGGCGCATCATGTCTTTTTCCATACGTATCTACATAATAGCAGAGGAGAATTGGTCCTACGTTCCGTTCTATAGTTTGTTGTATGACACAATCTGGGTTTAAGACATATTTTCGACAGTGATATGAAAGAAATGGAGATGGATGATAGTGATGACTGACAGGTAGGGTTGCCAACCGTACTCTAAAATAGAGTATTGTACTCTATTTTGCGTAGGCGTACTCTATAATCTACAAAAGCATTAGAGTACCTACGCTAAAATATTCTATTTATTTTGTCTGATATGATAGGTATAGTGACTCTGTCTTTTAATTAAACTGAATGAAATCCTGCCATTTCAGTATTCCACTGAAGGATTTTTTGTCTTTTTGGTCATAATTGCAAATTGGTGATAAAGGAAAGTTTCATTGGAATTCTCTAATTATTTTAAAAACAATAACATTTTGGTTTCGCAATAAGTGATATACTTAATAAAACACAACCGACTTCCAAATAAAAAACACTACAAAGAATAAAATAACTTTAATTTCGGAAATCGGTGTCAAAAAACGAAAAAACAACAAAAAGCACCGACTGCAAGTTTGTAGTTTTGTTTTATTTGGAAGTCGGTTCTGTTTTTTTGCAAAAAGTTTTTTTTTCTTACTTTTTAGTGGTTCACATGTGCTTACCCCTTTACAGCGTACCGGCGTGATGTTATGTTATGAACTGGTGAAAACAATAGACAGACATGATATTTCAGCAATCCCAGTCCATTTGCTATCATTTATTGAGGAGTTCCGTTGCCTATCTCCGAAGTTCTTCATCAGATCTTCACCTAATTGAAATGGAGCCATTCTGAGAAAGTACTCTTCCAAAAACTACCCCTATCGCTTCTAGTGTGCCCATAACATTTGAAAAGTTCTCTCTATTTCTCCAGGATCCCATCATCAGATCCTGACTTGAGGATCATGGGACCACCTTTCAAACAAAAAAAAAATAATCCAAATCAGTCCAGCCATCTTCGAGTAATCGGGGAATATACATAAAAAAAGAAAAATTAAAAATTAAAAAAATATTCCGACCAATTGAGAACCTCCTCCTTTTTTTGAAGTCGGTTAAAAAGGTACTCTTTTTTTCTACGACTGTACTCTTCATTTACCCTTCCTAAAATCAGAAATACTCTATTTCTTCTAAAAAAAGTTGGCAAACCTACTGACAATGAAACCAATGGAGGAACACAACATGGCGCCGACCCTTAGTAACATGGAACATGGCCAGGCACATGATAACATTGCTGCAAATCATTGTTTATGCGTATAATTAGCCACGTTATGATATCGTCATGGGCGCCGGGTGCAAGGGCAAGGTGCAGGTGAACTTTGCACCTCCCTGACCTTCAATAAAACACGAAGAAATGAGACAGGCGGAATGTAGTAAAAGACAACCTAGCGAATCCGAAGCGAGGTAGGTACATACGCCAGCACATGAATCTACAACAATCTGTCAAATTTATTTAATTGATTTTCAACTTTATCGCCGAAGTTTTAGGTCAAAGTCAAAGTCAAAGCATTTATTTCAAATGAACCATTAACAGGTACTTTTGAATTTTCAAAGTCAGTCCGTCAAAAACATGAAGCTATTTGCACGTTCGAAAGCGTAGATCTCTATGGAGAAGAACGTGCAAAAAACTCCACGGACACTCTTTCTTTAGGTTCAAGGTTGATTGGAGAAATTTTACAGTTTCGGGTAGCTTTATGTGCTGGCGTCTGTACTTCGAGCTCCCTTTGCTCGCCCTTGCAACCGTCTTCTTCAGTTCTATCTCTGTGGGAATCGGCAACAGAAACGTTATCTTATTCGAGGTGAGGTTTTGAAGATGCACCCCCTGAAAATCCAGGGTTGCGATATTTGTTCGAAAGAGTTATCGCGGCCCTGGAACGCAAAGGGCTTTAGAAGGAACACGGATGGGTTTTAGTCAGTAAGAGTCTGACACGCCCTTCCGCTCCACCCAGAGCGGAAGAAGTCATTTGATGATTTCCCACCAAAAAAAACCCCTTGTAAATAGTCCTGCCGGCGCCCATCGATACCATTATGTTGACTCACGCCGATTGAGTAATCGATGAAATCACAGTTATCCATCTATACATATAATAAAATGTAACGGATCAGTCTGTACATTGAAGATATTATTATATGAGAAAAAATATTATTGGGACCTTTATCAACGCAATTAGCACCTAAAATAATGATTGTTTGTCGTTTGTGCGTTTGTGCACGCTGATCTCAGAAAAGGCTTATCCGATTTAGATGTGGTTTCACTAATACATTATGGTAAGACGGAGCTATACATAGCGAATAGCACTATCCCGTTTACATCATCGGAATTGGATGGCATTAGCACGTCATAGTAGGGCTGAATTGGACCTGAATTAGCTTTACAATGCAGGAGGAATGGTGATATGTCAGTCATTCGCTCGCTGATAGATGTCAACATCCCTCCCGCCTCCCGCACCGCGCGGATTCCTCAGTAACCTAATATTATCTTACTTTATTCATCTTATTTCTCAATACCTATACTAACATAATATAGCTGAAGAGTTTGTTTGTTTGAACGCGCTGGAACTGCCAGGCGGATTTGGAAAATTATTTTTGTAAATGATAGCCACATTTATGAGGAAGGCTATATGGGAACGGGAAATTCCCACGAGAACGGGGAAAAACAGAATATGCGCGTACGAAGTCGCAGGGCAAAAGCTAATACTTAACGCGAAAGTTTGGATGGATGGATTTGTTACTCAATCACGTCAGAACGGCTGAGCTGATCTGGGTGAAATTGACACAGAGATAGATATGATAGCAGCTACTTTTATCCCGGGAATATGTTCATCGTCATATATTCCTGCATGATGTTCGTGTTGGGATTGAAAGAGAGATAAAGCTTGTTTATTGCAAACTTTATTGAAAAGGAGCTGGTGGCTAAACAACTGCCGCACGGGTCAATCTTCCAGGGTTACGGAATTTGTTCGAAAGAGTCACCGCGGCCCTGGAACGCAAAGGCCTTTAGAAGGAACACGGATGGGTTTAAGTCAGTAAGAGTCTGACACGCCCTTCCGCTCCACCCATGGCGGAAAAAGTCACTTGATGACTTCCCATCCTTAAAAAAAAAAACGGGAAAATCTTCGAGGTTAAGGGATGCTTACCGAGATCGTTTCGTGGATGGATGACCTATAACATACAGAGACTCCTCCGTGCCTCGGAAATAACGTTAAGCTGTTGATCCCGGCTGTATTTAAATTGCTTTTGCCCATGGCTGCAGTCGCGTTAAAATTGATTCGCGCAAAAAGGTATCGTATTGGTAACCGTCTCAAGGGTCCCATCTACTTCTGTACGAAAAAATAAATAAAATCGGTTCAGCAATTTAGGCGTGAAAGCGAATAATCAACAACTTACTTACACATTTATTATACCAGCACCTGCATGCGGCTGCACCCGCATGAATGGGGTATTTGAGTGGATTTTTTTATTACAACTCTCAAAACCTAGAGAGCAGATAAGACGCAGTTAAAAAATATGGCTTAAAAAGCTCAAAAAATGGCGGTGTTGTTAGCGTGTAACAGAATAAACGCAATACCTCTTAAGGGGACACTGTACTCATCATTATGAATAACTTTTGCTGTGGAACCAAAACTGAAATCGCGAAAAAAAAAATCGACTCCCCCATACATTTCTGTGCGCATAACTCGACAAAATATACTGAATAGCTGATTATTTTTTCGCGATTTTGGGGTTGGTCCCATAATAAAAGTTGTTCAAAATGATGAGCACGATGACCTCTTACGTTACTGAGTGACTGACAGACTGAGTGACACACAGCCGAAACTACTGGTCGTAGAAAGCTGAAATTTGGCATGTTATCGCTAAACGTGTGTATATTTATTTAAATATGAAGAAATAATAAAATTGTTTAGTTTCTAGTTTTATGTATAGTGTTGTTTTTTGTGTACAAATTTTATGTTACTCCGTTTTATTTTGTTTTTTTTTTTTCGTTTTACTCGAAGTTTTAATTTAAATGTTTAATGTAATTTTGTAGAATTAGCATAGCTGTTAACTTATATTTGATGAATAAATGTGTCAGTTAATGTAGGTTCCTTGGATTTCCCGAAATTTTTGTATATGATAGCCACATTCATGAGGAAGGGTATACGGGAACGGGAAAAAACGTGACATGCGCGTACCAAGTCGCGGGCTAAAGTTTGTCTGTAATCACTTAATCAGAGACAGCACTAATAGGGAATATGCATACAATTTTTTTTGTTTGCAAAATAAAATACTTATAAGCTGTAATGAACAATTATGAAAAAAAAAAAAAAAACTTCATCAGCGATGAAGTTACAAAGCTTCAAAGTTGGCATTTAGAAAGAGAAGCCCGATACCAACTCTGACGTCATATACTACGACGCCTATACAGATGCCATACAAAAAAATGCAGGGAGGCCCTTAAAATGCAGGGAGGCCCTACATGTAAAGTGGCGATGATTTCTTTTTATCGTCCACCCCATAGTGTGGGGAGTCGTTGGATACGTCGTAAAAATATATATAATTTTTTATCCAAGGATCCGATTGCGAAATATTAAGCTTTAAAGTGCTAATTTTTGTTAGAGTCAAGTGTCCCCTCGGCCAGCTAAACGGTTGCTTTTGGAGACGTGAAAAAAATCATAGTAGTAGCAATAATAATATAACGAATTTAAAAGGAAAACTATCACCGCTACCTAGGCTTAACGAGTTAATGAGTAATAGTCGACCATCCTTTAAAATGGAACTGGGTAAGTAAAAAAAATCCTAATAATTCCATAGAAAATGACTTAAAACATTACAAAGTTACAAATGCCAAGTGGCATTTGTAACTTTGTAATGTAATAATAGTGAAGTAAATTTTACTATTTTTCTGGCATGGTTTAGGAGACGGGTAACTACGGAACCCTACACTGTGCGTGGTCCGACACGCACTTGGCCGGTTTTTTAAATATATTTTTTCACAAATCGTAATGTTTTAATAACATTTATAAAATAAGTATTAATTCGTTTAGATTTTTCATACTAGTCAAATACCCTATTATCAGGGCAGTTACTCCCGAGATGAAAAATCTATCTCCGTGCCAAATTCCATACAGATCAGTTCAGCCGTTCTGGCGTGATTGATTAACAAACATTCACCCAAACTTTCGCATTTACAATAGTAGTAATATCAATGTTAGAGTAACTATGGAGTTTCTTGTCCGTTCTTCTCCATAAGAATCTACCTTTCCGAATGGACAGTAGAGTCACTTTATTAATGTAATACTATTATTTTACTGAACTGTAAATGAAATAAACGTTTTGACTTGACTGGTTACTCTTACCTGCCCTGTGGCACAACGAAGACTGCGTATTTGTTGATAGCCTGCGATCGCTTCTGGTCTACCACGTACAGAGTATACCGCGGCGTGTCCTCGCCAGGCTGCATCAGATCCAGTGACACCTACAGAGAAAAACAATACAAGAATTAATATAGTCACTTCACTATTGTGCGCATATCGTTGGAGCTCGTGGCTAAAGAATATCAGTCGCGCGGGTCGATCAAGGATAAGCAACGCTTGCCACGGTTGGTCTGTGGATGGGTGACCATGTTAACATACCGAGTTTTCTCCGTGTCTCGGAAAGCAAGTTAAGCCGTCGGTCCCGCTGTCATTTGTAGATCTTTGGCAGTCGTTACGGATTGTTAGAAGACAGTAAATCTGACACAAGTCTTGCCAAGGAGTATCCGTGTCACCTAGTTAATGGGTTGTGGAGGTCTGGTAGGCAGCTGCCCCACGTAAAATACTGGTATTCAGCTGAATCCGGTTTGACTGGAAGCCGACTCCAATATAGTTGGGAGAAGGCTTGGCAGATGATGACTATTGTTCGTATATTTTTGATGTGTTAATAAGTTGCAGGATAATTGGAAAAAAAACATTCGTCAAAAACCTAGGATTTTTGCAAAAGATAGGATATTGGATTGGACACTAAGAATGATTTTCGTAACTAAACGAGCTTATAAATTATACTCCGAGATTACGGTTGCCATCCGTCCGGGTTTCCCCGGATTTGTCCTAGTTTGGAGGGCGTCCGGAGAGCGTCCGGAAGGGGTTTACAGAAGTTGTCCTGGTAAAACCCGGACACGTTTTGTGTCAAGGGAAACTCAATTGATAGAAAATTAAAAAGATAAGCAACAAATAAAAATTAAACTTAGTTAAAAATCATTAGTAATCGTAAGTCGCTTATAAGCTAACTCCGGCGCTGCAAAATAGGCGACGCTGTAGTTTACATTGCAAATAAACTATAACAGATTATTAATTTTATTGTTTTTTTATTTACAACGACGCTTTTTTTTTCGGGGTTGTCCGGGGTAAATTTGCAATTTCACCCAAATGTCCGGGGTTTTTAAGATTTTATCCGGTGTCGGCAACTCTGGTGATGGCAGCCCTACCCGAGATACAGGCGCTGCCTAGTTCGGGGACTGTGTAATCTTGTTCCAATCACAATGTGTTAAGTACATCAACTTATTATTAAGTATTGCTAAGAAAATAGTTTGTAATCATTTGTAACGATTGCTCACTAAATTATAGTTATTTATTTATTTATTATATACTTTATTGTACACCTCATAATAAGAACAGGACAATCATACATAAAATAAGTGCACAATGGGCGGTCTTATCGCACAAGGCAATCTCTTCCAGACAACCTTTGGATGGATTGAACGAAGGGAGATAGATTTAGGGCTGTCAGTGTACAAACGTTTTAAACAATACTAATTAGATATAATAATATAAAATACATAAATACAATACCAATTTGTATACTAATAAATATCAAATATATAATTGAGACAGGAGCGGAAAAATTAAAGTGAAAGGTAATGCTCCTTCACCGTTCTTTTAAACTCTTGTAGCGTTTGGGCACGCCTCACTTCTAAGGGTAATGCATTCCACAAACGAGCACATAGCGATTTACATATGACGCAGCCAAATTTTGACGGCACGGTTGGCGCAGTGGTTGAGCGATTGACTGCTGCGCTGCGAGTCGTGGGTTCGATTCCCGCACGGAACAAATATATTTACGGCCTACAGATAGTTATTCCGGGCCTGGTTGTTTGTGTATGTGACTTTATATGTTTGTTAACACACCCACGATACAGGGGAAATTAATAATGTGGGGCAAAGTTTAAAAAATATATATTTAGCTTAATCTGCCGTTCAATGGTTGCCTAGACTTTTCATTTAACTGCACCGATTTTACAGCGACCTAAGCGACATCTTTGGTTGAGTATCGTTTAATGCCTTGCCCATGTCACTTATGTCGTTGATTAATCGGCGCAGTTCAATGAAAAGGCTAGGCTTTTAATGAAACGGCTGATTAAGCTAGTTGGCTGTGACATATATATAATATCAGAACTTTAGCATAAAAAACCGACCAAGTGCGAGGCGCACGAAGGGTTCCGTACCAATCTACAAAAACGGCACAAAATCACGTTTGTTTTATGGGAGCCCCCTTATTTTATTCTGTTTTTTAGTATTTTTTGTTATAGCGGCAACAGAAATACATCATCTGTGAAAGATTCAACTCTCTATCACGTTTCATGAGATACAGCTTGGTGACAGACGGACAGCAAAGGTTTAGCAATAGGGTCCCGTTTTACCCTTATGGTACGGAAACCTAAAAACTAGCTTATCTTATGTTAATTTATTTATTTATTTATTTAAACTTAATGTACAATAGTGGTACATGGGAGGACTTAACAACAATGAATATAAACGCTGAGTGGCACTTAAAAATCCTGCTCATATTATTACGAAATGCATTCTTGGTTTCCAATAAATTCAGCCTTTTGTAGAATTTTCGCAAAATAATGTATATTTTTTCAATTATCCTGCTGTTTAACCAACCCACACCTAAATTACTGAAGCGCTTCTGCGACTGGATAGGGGCAGCCTGCGAATGGTGGCGGGGACCATCACCGGACACTGCTCACTGAATAAGCATTTCCACACACTAGGTATAACAGACAGTCCTCTGTGCAGAGCATGCATGGAGGAGGAGGAAACGGTGTCGCACGTGCTCCTTGAGTGCACAGGCGTCGCCGATATACGTAGACAAACGGTAGGGACACCAAATTCACTCACAGACACCCTGAACTCTTTAGGAGGACTGATCTGCTTCTGGAGGGAGGTTGGCTGGTTGGAATGACGGCCGCCATGGCCCACGCATAATGTTGAAATATGACTGTTGAAATATTTCTTCCACGTAATATATTTGGTTTATATGTCACTGGAAAATTGCAAACGTAAGATTGTATATCACGTGAAATTGTAAACAAATTTTTCTTAATTACATATTGGATACTGTTGAATATGGATAGGATTTATTGTTTCCAAAACAATTTTTCCATAATATATTGAGAAATAATAATCCAAAAAAAAAATCTTACAGAATCTGCAATTGTCCTGGGACAGATACAGGGTGAATTTTAAAACTGTGCATGGCTGTTCGAATCTGAAACTATGAGGAATATTAAAAACCGGATTTTGCCATCCACACACACTTTAAAAATTCAGCCTGTACAAATAAAACAAAACGTGTGTGTCTGCCTAACCTTTTCCCATATATTGGGGTCGGCTTTCAGTCAAACCAGTTCTTCAGAAAAAAAAAACAAACATCCAATTCAACAAATTGGATATTTGGTTTTTGTTCTTATTATTCCAATTAGGAATTATATTTTTAAGGGATAATTTTTGAGTAGTAGAATAGGAAGTATAGTAAAGGCTCCTTATTTGTGCTTCCTTCATTCGCGTTTTCACTATTCGCGGATTAAAAAAATGCAACCCAATTCCTATATTCAAAGTGTAACATAAGCCGTGCTAAGTTGTGTGCATAAGCTGTGTGACATAAGCCGCCTTCGCCGCGAAAGAATTTTGGAAGAACTGAAGCCACACACATTGAAGTCATGCTGGAAAAAACTGTGGCCTGCTCTGACTGTGGAAAATTTCGAAGGATCTGTGCAAATTCAAACTTTGGTTGCAAACATAGCCGAAATTGCGAATGGAATAGAACGAGATGGGTTAGAACAGATAGAATCAAGGGACATTCAGGAATTGCTTGAATCGCAAGATGAAGATTTGACTGAAACCGACTTGGAGAAAATGTTAAATTCACAGCCCATTGAAGAAGAGGCTTCAACAAGCACTGGAAACGTGACATTTAATTTGAAAAATCTTAGTGAAGGTTTAAGAATGGCAAATAAACTTTGTGTTTTCTTTATGAGAATTGATCCATCTATGGAACAAAGTCTTATTTTTAAGAGACAAATTGCTAATGCCACTGCTGAATAGCAGTCTGAATTGAAGGAGCTTTTAAAAACAAACAAAATTATTGCCTAAGCCTGAAGATAATAATTAATCAATATGGTCTAAAACTTCAATTAAATTGTTTTTTTTAATATTTGTTTTTTATTTTGTCACTTAGGAACGTAATCCCAATAATCCCATAAATAAATTATCATTCCATATTCACGGTTTCTGTATTCACTGCATATTTATGGGACATATACCCTGCGAATAAAGAGCTTTTACTGTAGAGAAGTGTTGAAAAGAAAATTATTTTGTTCTTACTTCATTGTCTTCATCCAGACTGGTTTTGGCAAGTCCATTAGTAACAAATGCAGTGTCCTGAGCTGTCTTTACATAAGTTTTTAACTCATCAGGTGTTTGAAGCCTTTGCATCTTGTCCCCAGCCATGCAAACTTCTAATATCTGGAATAATATACAATGAGAACTAATTACAAAGGAGTGGTAAATTTTAGAATGTCAGTTTAAGTTAGCATTTATGTGAAGTGCAATATATAACAAAACAAGAGCTGATCTTCCCTCTATTCTATTTTAGTGTAAATATAACAACTTACCAATTGTGGCATTGCTTTAAACTTTGTAGCAACAACAACAAATACTGGTAATGTAGGTCCATCAGTGTTCTCTGCATTCCTCTCTTCAGCCTCATGACATCTCACGACTCGGAACATCCAGGACTTATCACAAAACGTCTCCAACAACTTACTAAGAATATGGCTCTGAAGCAGAGATATACACACAAACCGACCTCCAAGCTTCAAAACTCTTTTGATTTCAGAAAAGTATTTGTCTATGGTCTGTTGTGTTTCTTCTGCATCGTCCGGCATCAGAGCATCCAGGGTTCCTTTGTCTAAAACTACATTAAATTCCTCATCTGAGAAAGACATGTTCAAAGCATCCATACACAGGAACTTCATATTTGTCCTATTAGAATTTATGGAGTTCATTTGCTTGATAGCAACTTCTGAGACGTCGATATTTGTGATGTTCTCATAGCCAACATCATACAGGTCGGCACTGAGGCTAGAGTTACCACAACCTGTTATTAGAATAGAATCCTTTTGTTTGATGTACTTATGTAACTGTCCACAGAGTTCTAAGTATTCTCCATACCTGGAAAATATATGTTGAATAATAAATACAGAGCTTGTAGTCATTAAAATATGATTTTAGCAGGTTTTTGCACAAAATATAACCTACCATTCAAACGCTTTATTCCCACGTTTCTTAAAGAATTTATTCCAGTAGTTTTTTTCGCTGAATTCCTTGTGGCTTTTAGGTAGCAGATTCATTTTGGTTTAATTCCTTTTAAACAATTAGAGAGAAACAAATACAACAAATGGCTCTTCAGTCTTTACACATGGATTTTATGCGTTTGTTTTTCTGTCAGTGTCAAATTTCACAAATTCTTTTTGTCAACTTGACTTGACATTACTATCCATAATGGCATAAGCAGTGTTTTTTTTAAACGTCTCGCTCCGCGCTCAACTGCAAATAATTTGTGTCTGAAAAATGTATGAAGTGCGCTTTTATACTAATATTCAAAACAAAACTTTATCCTTCAATACAAGTCATTATATTTTTTCCAAATATTGCAATATTTTGTAAATAATCTTTACAACTATTTAGAACTCTGAATGTCACTTTTGAATGAATATTGAAATTCGGTTTTGTCTATAGTATCAAAATCTAGAGATGGACGTATATAATTTCATCACAAAATTTGTCTGTGAATCGATTCTCTTAGAACCCAATTTGATGTTGTAATCGATTAACGATTTACAAATATAACACGGCTAAAAATCAAAACTGAATTTGAATTACGCTAATGCAATTTTAGGCTCAGTTAGTTGTATGGTAATTAAAAAATATTCACGTTCGTAAAATATAATGTTAAATCTAATCTTTCAATCATTAACAATGTCGAAACAACTCATTTTATTAGACAATTTTAACTTAGACAGAAGACAAAAGACATTTTTAAACAAATTGAACTTAGATAGACTGTTATTGATTTTTAAGGTTCCGTACCCGAAGGGTAACCAATGGAACCTTATTACTAAGCCTCTGCTGTCCGTCCGTCCGTCCGTCCATCTGTCTGTCAGGTCTATCAATGGACTGTATCTCAAGAACTGTAATAGGTAGACAGTTAAAATTTTCACAGAGTGTATTTCTATTACCTTTATCAACAAATAATTAAAAGACTAAATTAAAGGGGGCTCTCATTCAAGAAACATGATTTTTCGGTTTATGGTACGGAACCCTTCGTGTGCGAGTCCGACTCAACCATGGCCGGTTTTGTATATCCTAATTACTTCTCAGGAAATCTTCCGGATCAATTTAAAAAAATGGCACAACCGATTATTTTAGATTCGATTCTCACTTAAACCGGATCGTATGGAACATCTCTAGAACAGTCAGTTTTATGGAGGAATCGAGAGTGTGTGTGAAATTCGTTGTTGTGTTATTTTTATTAGTTTACGTAAATATTAGGTATTTTTCTAGTTTTGCAGTGATATTACAAATAAAAAATGGCTCTTAATTGAGTGAAATGGCGTTTCGAGATTTTAATGAATTGAAATCTTGGCTGCAAAATAATTCTGGTCATTGATCTTGGAAAGGAAGAAGAATACAAAATATCACCATGGAGAAACAAATACAGGACAAGTGGAAGGCTTTGGCGACGATTAAATCCTTTGATTTAGGTAAGTGTTTATCATGGGTTTTTTTTTGCTAAATTGTTTACCTTTCCTTCAGTGAAAAGATAATAGCCTTGAAATTTACGTATCAGCTACGTAAAAACACGTAAATAATGTTGAAGTTAATCGTATTCGTGTCTTTGTTGCTGACGTTACTCCAAAGAGTTAATTTGAAAATAATTTTCCTCATATAATAAGACCTTATTTTCGTATGAACCTTCCTGCTCAGGGAAATGATGAAATCCAGCGAATGATTGCCTATATTATTTTAACTAAACCATCAAGTGGGCACTGGGGTCAATGCCCTTTAAGAGGATACAGTTTAGGTGTTTAGAACCCATAAGTGAGGGATGGACCTATGTTTTGTGGGTTCTATGGCTACTTATGACCCTAATAAAATTGTAGGAATATAGCCAACTCGCACCTTAGGCATAAATTACAGATCACCACCTGTTATGATCCTTACACACTCCTTTTGCTTCAATGACATGGCCATAGACACAACCTAGATGTAATCACTACCAACCTGGCAAAGAATACCTTGATTTTTGTATGTTCTGTAGCTTAATAATATCTGTGCCAGCATTGCAGGCTGCATTTTTTGTTTGTTAAGTTTTGACAACTCCCATGTCATAAAAGCTTCTGAAAAGGTAAATAATAATTACCTTTACTTACCCATAACCCAATGGGTACCTCCTGAGGTTTAGCATCATCATGTCAGCCCCAGATGGACACAGCGGGATGAGCAGAAGTCCTTCAATATGACCTGGTCCATAGCAACTTTAAATAAAGATAAGTGAGAAGAGAATAGGGAGGCTTTTGAACTTCAGGCTTTCAATAAGAATAATTTATAATAATTTTATAAAAAGAACACTTTCAGTCTTTCTGTCTGACTATTTTTTACCCTTTTACTATTTTTACTTGACACTCGGGCAGACCATGTCATGTATAATAGAACATCTCAATCTTGATCAGTCTCCTTATCCTGAACTTGTCATGTTTATAGTATGTCTCAAAGGTCAGTGTGCCTGTTGGCAAAGGGCTCCTGTAACATCCTCCATTGATTTTGGTCCCTAATGGCACTTCTCCAGTTGGGACCCGCTGTTAATTTTAGTTTGCCCATTTTTTATGTTGTCTTCCCCTTCTTCTTTTGCCATCTCTATGGTAGGCGACAGATAAACTTGCAATAAAGTACATTGACCTTTCCCTAATATCCCTTCGTAGATACCCAAACAATAAATTATGAACCATTGTTCATTACTAGAGAACGTAAAGGATTATGATAAAGTTGATTCAGGACAGCTTTATGTCTTTATTTCTGTTTTTGACATTAAAAAAGGCAATAAATGTATATGGGTCAATGACCATTATTGCAAATTTATCTGGTGCCTACCATAGGGTACCAATCTGTGACTATTTTACTCCACTTTTCTTGTTGTGTTTTTGTGGTTACTTCTCAGTGTGTGCCTGGTCCATCTTAAATTTAGGTGGTCTATTTTTGTGAGCACATCTATTAATTTGGTCTTAGATCTTATAATTGTGTTTGTTACTCTGTCTTGCTTGCTTTCATTAGAACATAGGATAATTTTTATTTTGTGATTATGTTTCCTTGAAATAATTTTTGACTTTCATGGGGCCAAAGTTGTTGGCAGAAGTGAGTAACTTAGAAAATGAAATAGAGTATGCAATAACAGACCTGATTGCTACCAATATCTGTTATCAGATAAAGAAACTGTTATTAATCGGAAGTAACTAGTTCAAGTGTTAAATAGATAAGAAATGCAGCCTGATAAGAGTAGGACCCTTAATGAAGTTTGTTATGTTTAGTCATAGTCTGCTAGGAAAGTTGCATCAGCAAGCATTGTATTATAAAAATATGGCTGTCACAACAAAATATAAATATGGGTGTGTATTTGTGTCATGAAAATGGCTTTTTTGAGCAGTTTTTTCTCAGCGCTCAATCTCAAGAAACTGGTGCTATGTGAATTTTGTGTAGGAACTGTTTTTTTTTTAATTTGGTAAGTGATAGTTTTGCTAAGTAGCAGAATGGCCACCTACATTTTTATTTATTATTTTTAATTTATTTCATAATCCAATTACATGATTCCTTGCAAACATGCTAACAGCATCAGGAAACAAGTCAATACAGGTACCTATATTATTGTTGAGGCAGCTCTCTTGACTCTTAATGTGGTTTCTTTTAATATGCATGCATACCTCTCCTAATATGTGTTTCCGATTTAAAAAACATCTAATTTTCATGGAAAACAGTCTTAATGTCAGGGGATTCCCCCATTCTTTTAACATAGAGATTCCTGCCACGATAGCCGAGTTCATAAATGATTTCTATGTAACCAATATACGTAAAACGAGGCATTTTACTGCAAGTTTGAAATTCACTTACCGTTAAGCGCGGTTTCGCTTGAAAGCGAATATACAGTAACGCGAGGTGTCTGACTGTACATGAAGAAAGAAGTTTTCATGAAGAGTTAAGATAATATGTGTGACACAGTTTCTATTTTATGTAGTACTTACTAGCAACCCGGCAATGCTTCGCACAAGTAGCTGAGCATATAGCTCCGAGTTGGCATGATCTTTTCCAACAGCTTCAACAAACATCATCATACTTATTTCAGCCAATTTATACAAAAACTTTATGAATAATTTACCCAAACCTGATGTACTCATGAATCACTCCATGTATTGCATTGGTGGAAACCATATGAAAATCAGTTAGGGAATTGAATTTGCATAGTGCAATTTCAATTACAACTCAAGAATTAATAGGTTACTAGCATAGTAGGTACCTACTCCATCGTCGACCACATCTTCCCTTACCATCAGATGCGATTCTGTTCAAACGTTAGCCAATCAATAATAACAAAAATAAGATGCAATGTCACAAAGCCAATTTTTAAATGAAAATTTCTGTGGGACCAACCGGAAAGTAGGCATATCCTTTCACTTTAAAAAATAATATTAATATTAAATAATATTTTTTCAAATCCGTTCATAAATGACGGAGTTATGAGGTAACACATGAGTAAACATACAAAAAAAATAGAAACGGATTGAGAACCTCATCCTTTTTTTTTGAAGTTGTTTAAAAATAGGATATTCTTCCTTCAAATGGATATTTTTTCGTTTGAGGTGGACCTCGTTTTATTTTCTTCTTTGTTAACAACAAAGAAGAAAATAAAACGAGGTCCACACAAGCAAAAATATTGAAACTAATGAGGGCCAGTGCAAAATCAACTTTTAAAGAAAGAAAGAAAGAAAAATATTTATTTAGGACTCGCACAAAACAAACAGAGAAGTAAAATAAATTAAAACTAACAGTCATAAACAATAACTAACAGAAACAAGAAAGAACAGCATGAACTTAATACGTCAAGTGCGAGGCCAAAAAGGTCCACATAAAAAAAAAATTTACTCAGCGCTGGTATTCTGATAGGGCCTGTGATGCCAAGGAAACATCCTCTCTTTTCATCCCTTGGAATAAAGGTCACATGGTTAGTGATCGATAGATACTGTATTCAGAACGTTCAGTAAAGCTTCAGTAAAACAAAACACAGGTTCATAATAACAAGATACATTTAGAACCGTCTCGAACGCTTGGCAATGCGCCTATTAGATCCAAGGATTTTTGAATTAACCTAATTGAAATACTACACTACAAGCTTTGAAACAATGAAATGGGAAATACATATAAGACGATATCCATTTCTATTGTCCCGTCAGTATGTTCGTCAGCGCACGCTCCAGGACACTGACTGCAGTGCATCACTGTTGACCTGCCTGTCCATGACTCATGGAATTGGAGCTAAGCATATATATAGTTAGATGTTTATATTTCTATGGAGCGAAATCCGCGATCCCCGGCGTAGGTGGGAGATGGAACACCGGGGTGGTTTTAGTCAGTAAGAGTCAGACAGACCCCTCTACCCGCCCCAGGGTGGAGGATTTCCATGAGGATTTCGCCCCGACATAAAAAAAAAGGTCATGCTACCACCTCCTTCAGCGAAGCAGTTATCGCGCAGTAGGAGGCTGCGGAAAGGGACAGGGAAATCTCGACCTCTCTCCCGGCCCGCAGCAGGCGCATCGAGCGTCGGAGGAAGACATACGCTGCCCTCTTCCGGCCCCTAACTGGGTCCAGCCCCCCATTCACTTATCTGGACCCGAGGTGGCGGCGCGTGGTGTTCCCCTGCGCCCGTCTTAGACGTCGCGGGGGGAGTCAAACACCTCAATCTCTCCGCTGACGCGAGGTGGCCCGCAGAGGTGGGCCGGCACCAGCCGGGGATTACGGAAGTTGCATACGTTCCTGCGATCCCCGGCGTAGGTGGGAGATGGAACACCGGGCTGGTTTTAGTCAGTAAGATTCTGACAGGGCGGAGGACATCTATGAGGTTTCCCCCCCGTTCATGGTACCATGACCTCAGCTATCTAACGCAATTAGGTATTGACGTGCCCTTTAATCATGACTTCTATTGGCATTGGCAATAAGCCAGAATGCCTTTTGACAAGCTGAACCAATTAATATTGCGCGAATTGAATGAAAATTGCAACATGTGGAACGTATTTTACGCGATTTTTTAATTTATTTAATCAGTCGTGGGCCGATGACCTGCTGAGGGTTGCCGGTAGCCGATGGATGCGAGACGCACAGGACCGGTTGTTGTGGCGACACTTGGGGGAGGCCTATGTCCAGCAGTGGACGTCTTTCGGCTGATATGATGATGAGTCATGTAGCTTGACTGACCTACATGTTTGAGGAAAACAATAAAACACGTAATATTCGTTTATAGACCGACGTCGATTTTATCGTTTGTGGTTTGCGAACTGTTCCCTTGGTATGTGTATGTATATATTTACTATTATGTATGTAACATAACAAGTACCACTGGTTTATAAGTGCGACAAACCACGTGTTCTGAGAATATTCCAGAATGTTACATGAAAGTTAAAATAAGCCTTACGTCTTGGTCCTTTAGGGCTATTTTCGTTCAACACGTCTAGTGGTGGGCAGTCATTCCAACTGGTTACTTAGAATTTTAAACTTTGTATCACTAGCTTAAGGGGCATTTTCAGTTGTTTTTATTTATTAGCTCACCTTGGCTAGGATGATGTCGACTCGCACAATTTTATTGTTTTCTGCATAAAAGAGACAAAACAAAGGTTGCAGGATAACATGATATTTCAAATACAGCGTTCTCCATGCAGATCTGCGATCCTTGGGTTCACAAACTTGAATATGAAACAAAACATTAGCTTTGAAGGTTATTGGCAATCGGTTTCAGAGAACACAGACTTCCATTAAAAAATCCTTCTTAATGTTAAAATTTCCGAAAAAAAAAATCTTAAGTTCTGATTATATTTACTTATTCCAAATTTCAGATTTCTAAACTAAGTACTTTGACTAGTAGCTTTGGTTGTGCATTAATAGTAGTCAAGACAAACGATTTTATTAATGTTAGAGTTTTAGCCACTTAAATTGTATTTAAAAAAAAATACGAACGACTTCCAAATTAAAAAAAAAAGTCCAAAGTACAAAGTATAAATGTAATATGGTGTTAAAGAAAGACTAATTTCGCATTAGGAATCAATTTTTAAGAGTCTGTTCCTGTGTGTTCAAATCAAACAAATATTGATTTATCACTCATTATTACCACTTGAATTAAAGATAGGCCCATGAAGGTATTGCAGATCCTGTTTATAGCTAGTTGTGCCTTTCAATAACTGCGTGTAAGTTTTAACTTTATTATATTTAAATAGACTCATAACAATACAACAGACCAAGGATCTCACTATCGTATTCATCATAACGGAAGATCATTCAAGAATCCCTCAAAACTTCGGCCGAAAGCTACCCTGATCAATATGAAATTATTCATCATCAATATTTCATGAAACCCTCCGACAACCGTTACCTTCACGATACTGGATTGATTTCCATTAGTTATTCAGTATTCGTAAACAATAAACACCCATTCAATGTCGGATCCCACTGCATGATAAAACATCAGTTTACTGAGAAGAATTGATTTGCATTAAACTTTAAAATAAGAGGGATTGACACCGTGGAATATCGACAGACAATCATATGCCTCTCAAGACGAAAGATCTTTTAAGAGGGCTCATAGAATCATTAAACTGTATTGACAATAACATAAACTAAGTTGCGTAGATATTCTAGTTTCCTTTGCGAGTTATGGACTTACGAAAAGTGAATAAAATACTTAAAAAGGTCGATAGGAAAGGTATGACGTGTTAAAACAATCGATTAAACTGCCAAGACTAGCCCAAAGCGTAACAATTACTTCTGTAGCGATTACTGCATATGTAGAATATTTCAGTTGCGATTTGTGAATCAGCAATGATTTACATGAAATGATAAAAATGTGCATTGCACTGACGACATCCTCTTGTGATAACAATGTTTTTGCGTTCTAGTCTCGAGTGACGATTGTAAGCCTGATTATATTACCACATGCGATCTTTTAAAGTTCTAACCATGTGTTTTCCTTTTCTTTCCAGGATTAAATCACAGCAGCAGCCACCAGCCGGTGTTCCACGAAAGATTGGAACAGATCGACATCATCAATTCAGCCGCCACCACCCCCATCAGCCTGCTAGTCCAATCGCTCGTCAAACAATTATGTTCCCTCCTCGAAAAAGACAACATCAGAGCGAACCAGTTGTATAACACAATCTGCGAGAAGCTGCATAGCATGAACCTCATAGATGACTCCTACGCCATGGGAGAATTCGAAGCAATGAGGAGCCAGTACCAGAGAGCTCTGTATCAACTAGTCGCAGTTGCTAGCGGCTCAGAAATCCCAATAACCCTCCCAGCAACATGGCCTATAGTCCAACCATCCGGCCTCGAGTGGTCCAGATACCACCGAGAGTTTGAAGAGCTGTTCTTTATAGCTGGTGGAGGATTTGGAAGCGTCTTCAAAGCCAAACATAGACTGGATGGCGTTGAATACGCCGTCAAAAAGGTTTACATAAAATCTTCTGACGTCGATTCCATCATGACGCATTTGGCTGAAGTTAAAACTATAGCGAGTCTCAACCATCCAAACATAGTGAACTACAAAGCTGCTTGGCTGGAACCCATGATAGAATCCACTGTCAAGAAGAAGCGTAAATTCAAGATGGACACTGACAATGAAGACTTTACTATCAACTCTAACCTGATATCATCCGCGCATCCTAACATAATAACATCGTTCAAGACTCACAATTCCAAAGAATTGTTTACTCAAAAGAGTTTATCCGATTTCGTCATCTCGTTCAAGGACTCCAATAGCTTCGCGAGTTCTAAGGAAGATTTTGACGAGTCTGAGTTCCTTTCTGAAGAAGAAAGTGCATCCCCACATGACGAGAACGCAGTCTGCAACTTATTCACAAGCAAGCAATTCGAGAACTGTTCCCGAGTCAACCTCAAATGGGCGACGTTATATATCCAGATGACATTCTGCCAGCAAACCTTGAAACAGTGGCTGGATGACCGAAACTTACACATTTCTGCTACAAGGAAAGGATCTGAGGACTCAGGTCTCCACCACTGCGACTCTTCAGATTCCTCTTGTCTTGAGTCCCCAGATTTGACGTATCCAATAGCATGGACGCATATTGATGTCCTTATAGACATGTTCACTCAATTGGTGAAGGGGTTGCACTACATACACTCCAGGGGTATCATTCACCATGACATCAAGCCCAGTAACGTGTTCGTGGCGCAAACTGAAGGGGGTGTAAGTGTCCAGTTGGGTGATTTTGGACTGGCGTGTCCGCTGCAGCAATCTCATAGTGGTTTGGCGTTGGGGACGCATTTGTATGCGGCGCCTGAGCAGTTGGAAGGACAGTGTAATCCTAAGGTGAGCTCACATATTTACTGCCCTCGTTTTGAATTTAGGCATAAACCTTGGATATCTCTTTCGAAGTGATTTTTGTTGTATTTGCACTTTATCATTAAGAATTGCCCTACTGGTAGTTCCGAGTACCGATTATTTACCTCAGACAAGCAAAAAAATCAGAAATTTGAATCAACTATTTACCATTAGTAGTGGTTTAGCAATATTTAAAGTCGACTTATTCATGCAGTACAGTTACAAGTGTCTTAAAAAGTCTTTATAAGTAACTTTAAATACGAAACTAATATGATTTTTCTTTTCAGAGCGACATGTACAGCCTCGGAATCATACTCCTAGAGATGGTGGAACCATTCAGCACTGACATGGAACGAGTAAAGACCATCACAGACCTCCGCAAAGGTCAGATCCCTGCCCATCTGACCGCCAACTACCCCAAAATAGCCCATATCATAGGCAAGCTGGTTCAAAGGAGACCTGCGAAGAGGTTGGATACCACCCAGCTTTTGGAAGAGTTGAAGAATCTGTCAGAAAATAAGGATGACACCATAAAGATGTTGAGAGAAGAACTGGCTGCAAAGGATGATGAGATTGCCAAGTTGAAAATGATGTTGGCGAAGTTCAATTATCAAGCTTAGTAGTAATAATGGTTCGATAGTGTGGTCGATTAGTGGTTAGTTTGCATGAGAGGTAAACCTTTTTGTGTCTTGACTTGGAAAGTAATTGATTTACGAAGTGTACTTAAAATCAGTGCGGTTTTGTGTGTGATATATTTAATAATAAAGTATTACGAAATATTTCTTTTGTTCTTTTTTTCAAAATTTCAAAGGACGTGTATATGTTATATTGAGTAGATTATTTTGGGCAGGTTTTCGAGCTAAACCGTCAGTTTGGAAACGTTTACATTTTCGACTTAAAAAAAAATTTAAAAAGCCATTTAATTAATTAAAAAAACTTTATTTACAAAATCTAACACGCATATATAAATTATTACCTTAATCTAACGTTATTTACAGTCTTAAAATTATTTTATGTTAGTGACGCATCGTGCGTCTCGTGGCGCGGTCGGCGGCCGACTGATGAGTCCTAAGCTTCATTGAAGCTAATTAGGTGGGGGGTGCGCGCGCAGCTACAGGACCGCGTCGACTGCGTGGATCACACCGTTCGTCGCGGGGATGTTGTGTGTTATCACTTGCGCGTTGTTCACTTTGATGCGTCCTGTAAATTATGAAGTTAGATATTAATTTTTATATCGGCTTATACCTTTAGAACGCCAGAGCATAAATGCATAGGCGTGCCCCCGACGCCAATCCACAAATTCGCCGTACTTTTTGTCACATATTTGTGACGTTTGGCGTACAGGGCACGCGCTTGCTTGTCATGTATACGTGACAGTGGCGTTCAAAAGGTTAAACTTAACTGTCATGAAAATAGTGTGTAGTGATAAATGTGCACCGTTCAATCAAAGAATATGATGAATGGGCTGTGAACATAATTAACGAAAGAGAATTTAGACAGCCACTATTTAGTAGTTTTTTATGTCGCAAATCAAGAGTAGGAAGAAAACTACTTTTACTACTACTGATCGTTTTCTTTTAAAATCTTATCGCATTCTGAATACAATTTCAATCCCCAATCATAAAAAACAAATCGGTCAGGGGCCATTATGATTTGTCTGTGACAGGAACAATGATGTCCCATATCATTGATCCAGTGCGTGATAATATAACAAATGGGACTATCACTTTTTGTAACGAAACAATGATGACTATTTCCCTTCAGCGCTGCGTTATTAATTTTTTAGATCTCGCAGCATAAGCTGAGATAGGGACCATTTTGGCCTCGCACAGATAATTATTTTATTATACTGTTTAGGTATTAATTTTATTTGTCTGTTTGTCTTGTGCGAGTCCCAAATAAACACTTTTTATTTCTTTCTTTCCTTCCTCCATTATTCGATTTCCATTTATTATTCTATGAGAGAAAGAGCCATGTATGTATGTAACTCGGGCTGGTTTCCGCAACTCCACGACTAAGCGCGTATTTTGCGTGCAGGAGAAAGAGCCATACAAAATGTGTGTCTATCAAAAACATCAGCAAAAAAGGTCTAGAACTTCAACCACCCAACTCACCAGCGTTCTTCTGCAGCGTCAACGGCTTAGCATCCTCCATGGAGTTCCGTAGCTGGTAGTACCTCATGCCGGCGCTGTACAACGTGCCGGGCAGCACGTGCCTGGCCACTAGGGCCCTGGCACCAGCTTTCTCGGCGTACCGCGCTAGATCAGCTGGTGAAAGCCGCGCAAACGCTGCATCGGTTGGCGCGAATACTGTGTAGGTTTTGCTTTCTGGAATGAGAAGGGAGATATTGAACAGGAGTTTTTTCTTATCCAACAATTCAAGTCGAGACACAGTGTTTTTGCTTTCAATCCTGCAATTTACTTACTCAATAAAATCATTGTAAAATCAATTAAGTACTATGAAAACAAATCACTAATTTCTTTTGAAACAGTGACAAACTGTTTGTCGAACTTGAATCAGGACTTTGATTCAAGACTTGAAACCTAGCAGTTATGATGATGTGTTTGTTCTCTTCAAATGAGCCTACTCTTCACTTCGATCTTGCCTGATGGTAAGCGATAACGGAGATCTACGTATACTGCAAAATCCTTTTAAATTTCATAAGACGGTTTTCGATATTCAACTGACCTGCAAGCGTCTCCGCGAAGCCACTGGCGTGTATGGCTTTGAGGAAGGTGGTGAATCGCCTGTCTCGGTCAGCCTGTAGTGTCTGTACCAGGTCGCCCACTGGCAGCGGGAACATCACCCGGTCTACGGCATGCGCTATGCCCTGGAGAGAGGAATTGAAGAAAAATTAGGATATTTCATAAAAGAATACATAAATATTAGCTTTAAACTTAGGGTAAATATAGGGATATACTTCTGGTAGGTACGGCATGCTTGCACAAACCAGAATTATCCAGATTGGTTTAAGTAAACCAATCCTGCTTTTAAGAGAACACTTGTTACTTCAAAATCAAGTGAACAACTCTTGCTTTTGAAGTTACAAGTGTTCATTAAAGTTAAACAAGTTCAATATAAAGCTTAAAGTATTTTTATTCGGTAAGCCAGCACTAGTTTGCTCTTTGAGCTGTAGTTGTCGGTTTGATGGTGATTACACAAGAAGAAGTTTGCTTAAAGGTTTTTTATCAGGCGCACCTCTAACTCAACAAACCAAGCTACTAATTCGCCGTACTTTTTGTCACATATTTGTGAGGTTTGGAGTGCAGAGCACGCGCTTGCTTGTCATGTATACGTGACAATGGCGTTCAAAAGGGTAATGGTGTAATAGAAATAATTAATGAATTAGCTTTGACTTAGAAGATACCAATATTTTTATTTTATTAAAATAGTAATTTTACCTGTGGTATGTGAATATCCTTCTTATCATCCAGCACCCTTGCTCCGTTGATGGTGGTCACCCTGACCTCGTTCCATTCCACATCGTGCATGTCGTACTGATTGACCCTCAACTGCGTGCCCGCTAGAGAGACGCCTGTCATCTCGTCTTGGAGAGAGCCGATGTCGAAGGCACCGGGGATCACGTGGTGGAGAAGTAACTGGAAGCAGTAGTGAACGGTTGAGTTTCGGATTCCTAAGACTGGTCGGTTTCGACGATAGTTTTATGGTTGTACTACTATGGCCAGTTTGTTTGCCTGGAAGTTTTTTGTTTGCTATGTTTTTGAATTTTTGCCGTTATCTGTAATGGAAAACTTAAATCGAGCTAGCAGGAAATAAATTTGCTTATAATAGTCTAAGGAAACCGAGACCTGGTTTCTAGTTGGGTGACGACTTGAAGCAATATCAAAGCTTTGGAGTTGCAAGTGAATAACTTTTCGTTTGTATGGTAGGCAGTATTAAAAAAAGCTCAATACTTACTCCACTTAACAGTCTTGGGTTGTCACGGAACTTTTCCTCAGCCTTGTCTGGACCTCCGAGCTGTACGAGAAGAGTTCTAAACGCCTTGTCAGTTGGAACGAAGATGGTGTACGGACCCGTCTCATTCAGAATCGTGTCCAACCCTGATTGGCGCAAGTACTTCGCCGTCGCAAACAGGCCATTCTCCTTCAAGATGTCCACAAGACCCGGGTTACCTGATGGGGACGCTTGTCTTGCAATGTTCAATGGTGGTTCAGTTGAAAATGAAGGAGCAATTGTACTGGAGCCAATCACTACCAAGTCTTTCTCAGAGGAGCGGAATGGAGTCGTGTTAATGATCGTCGAATGGGTCGAACTTGGGAAAGTGATTCTTGGACTTTGGCTGATGCTGTTCCTACTAGACGTGTACTCAAAGGAAGGGGTGCTGGACTTCGTGTTGTATCGCTCTGTGCTTGACACGGTAACCGTGGATGGGAAGTGTGTCTGAGTTTGGGCCGTGCTCCTAGAAGACTGGACGGAAGGCTGGAAGTGTGGCGTCGGTGTTGTGTGGGTGATGGGGACGGTATGGCCAGTGGATCCGTGATTAGAGGTACTGACGAAGGTCGAATAACTTGATGGATGGTGGGAAGATGCTGCGACGTAGTCTGTCGTTTCAGTTATCGGGCTGGCAGTTGTTGAGCTGAAGATAGAATTCGAGATCTTCGTCTGTCCAGGTAGCTGGATCTCACCGTTCTTTATTTTCTTCAAAATGTTCTCGACTTCCGGACCTTCCTCAGTTTGTTGGCCGTTAGCTTTGACACCCTTTACTTTGAAGGATCCGTCTTCTTGTTCCTCTAGAAATACGAATGTGACTTTCTTTTTATTTTGTAGCTCATTTGGTGCTTTAACTTCTTCAAGTTTGCCATTATCTGCCTGTTTGATCAACTCGAAGTTAGCACCAGGTGGTAAGATTCCCTTCGTTAGATCTTCTATGGATACTCGGGTTTCCTTTTGCGATTCAATTTGAGCAGCTGCCATGATTTGCGCCAAGTTAGAACTGTCAGCGGTTATCGCGCCTTTGGGAATCAAATTAGGATTTGTTGTCCTAATTACTTCGTATTTCTGTCCATTGAGAGAAATCTCTCGAGATGAGAAATTCTTTTCCGAGAAGTCTGCAGGGTTTTCAGCGAGAGCTACTTTCAGCTGCTTCAAAATATCTGGTTTCTTCAATAACTCAGCACTCTTCGCTCTCAGGCTGTCGTCGAATCCTTTAGTTTCGCTTTCTTCTAAGAGATTCTTGATTTCGTTGTAGAGTTTTGCCTTATTTCTATCTTGTGGGGGGTTCCTTGGCTTTGGTTTAGGACGAGGTCTGTACCTAGGCGTCGGAGGGGGTGGTGGGGGCGGGGTGGTCGTGGTTGTCGTCGTGGTCGTGGTAGTGGTAGTTGTGGGATGCTCCCTCTCGTATAATTCGACAGCTTTCTTGAATAGATCGGTCTCATGCGGCATAATTGGTCGCCGCCTTTCAGTGTTCCTAAAATACTCTTCATAGTTTTCTGTGGTCGAGAAGTTAGGAACTGATTTCGTCGCCTGCTTCTTCACGAACTCTTCGTGCAGTTTCTCTACTTTCTCTTGCTGCTTCTGCTGCTGTTTCTGTACAAACTCTTGGTGTTTCTGAATGATTCTCGCCCTTTCCTGTAACTCCTTCAGTTTTTCCAAGTTCTCCTTAGACTGTTGTTCTAGGATCTCCTGTATTTGGGATGACTGTCCATTGGAGAAGATGGGTTGCTGGCCTAGAGTTGGCTGGAAGGGGAGTTGAGCATTGTTCTGAATGTTCTGATTCTGGTTGTGATTGTAATTCTGAGGAGCTAGGTTCGGTGCGGGCTGAATAGTGATGGGATTCGGCTGGCTGAAGATAGGTTGGTTAATAGGCTGGTTGTGTGACGTCGAGATAGTGGGGAGGAAGGCTTGCTGCGTAGGTCTCTGCTGGTTGATGTTAACCGTAGCAGGAATACTTGGCTGGAAGGTGGGATTTTGTTGGAGGTGTCCATTCTGGTAGGTTGGTAACGTAGGAATGGGCTGTTGCAGGATGTTCTGGGTTTGTTGCGGGATCTGCCTTATGCTCTGTTGCTGCTGGTAGTTATTTTGTTGCTGCAACAGTGGTGGGTTGCTCGCTTGGGGGTTAAATTGGAAGTTATTGTTTTGTAAGGGAATGTTGTTTGGAATATTCGGGATATGGTTGTTGAACTGCGGCACGTAGGATTGTTGCTGAGGCAGTTGCTGCTGTTGCTGGGGCTGTTGCTGTTGCTGCTGTTGCTGAGGGAATATTGACTGTTGGAACTGGACGGTGGGTGAGGGGTTTGTATTAATTGGTTGCTGTGGCTGGAAGCCTTGCAGGGGTGAGTTCAGACCAAATCTTGTTTGATGCTCAGTGAACCCGGGGTGCGGTAGCGAGGCCTGTCTTCGTCTATCGAAGTCATTCTCTACCTGGAAATAAAGATAAGGAAACCGTTTATTTTTGTTATGATAATATTCCATAAAATATGAAGATGGCATGTAACAATAATGTCGGTATGTATCAACTTACCAACAAACGAAATTATTTCCTCAAAGTAATTAACGATCTAACATTCTTTCCATAAGAATTTAATTCCGGCAATTAAGACGCAAAGAGTAAAATTACAAAAAAAAACAAACAACAATTTTAATTTAAAAACCATTAATTCGATTGTCTATTGTTACTGGTCAAAATAAAAAAAAAACATTACACATTATTACATCACTACACAGAACTGAAAGTCGGAAGTGGCATTACGAAATTATCAATTTCATATTTACTTAACACATTCTCAATTGAAATGTTTATTTTTATTAATAACATGTCAAAACAGTGTTATGCTATGAACAAAAGATTCGTTCAGCACTTGGTTGCAAAACTGGTGTGAATTGTTGCATATATGATGTCATAGTGTGCAGAATGCAAGTGGTTTCAAAATTGAATAGCTACGATAAACGGGTAGTTGCTAAGTTGTTAAAGTCGTGAGAATCTATTATGTAACGACCTGTGAAATTGAAGATAAATCTAGTCTCTTGGTCCAGGATGCTGGTGACAAAATAATATGTCTAATTTATTGTTTAAATCTTAGATTGCCTTACGGTGTAACTGCATTAACTGCGCTTACTTATTCAATGAATTCTGAACGTTGTATAAAAATATTATAGGGATATAAGGACGGTCCTTGTTCCTAGTAGTATTAGATACGGAGTTATTAGATGTGCCTAACTAATTCCTTTGATACCTGACGAATTTCGGGAACCTACTCCTACAAAATTGGACATGTTACATAGCAATTAAGTCAAATCTTGATAGAGAAACAAGTTGATAGAATAAAAGGGAAGTTAAAAGTTTCTGCAACCAAAAAATCGAAGACAAAACTCTTGCAACATTATCTATTCTTATTAATGCTTCATCAATCATAATAAAATTCTAAACGGACAGCCAGACAATTACATTATTAAAATAACACCTACTTTCAACAATTTATACTGTCTAACAAATAAATGGATATCAAAACTAATATTTAGTAGAAGTTGGCTAAATGGCGCGTTAACTCGCAAACGCAGAGAGTGCGCAAGAATGCACTTTCTTGTGACTGATGCGTCACGGACAGGCGCATCTAGTGCGAGATGCAACGCCGACTATGATCTATGTTGCTTGTGCATTGATGTGAAGGAAACTTTTGAGCGGGAAATGTGACGTTTGCTGTCAAATTTGGCGGCAAATGAGACTAGTTGAAAAAAGTTCAGTTCTTGACTCTGGCAACTTGATATCGCACCATTGCCGCTAAAATGGGCAAAGGAAACAGAATTTCGACCCAACATGGGTAGGTACTCAAATATGTATAGAAAACGGACGTGCTACTTTGAAACTGCTTCACATTATGTGAACCGTGACTATCTGCAGCTTCCATCAATTACATAACCTCCGGCTTATGGAGATATGGTTATGGCTAAACTGTTTCCATAATTATCAAATCACCATACTAATATGCTAAATAGGTACACCATTAGCATGAATATTAAAAAGCATTTAAAGAAAGTAGCGAGTCCGCTTGAATGCCGGCTCGGTAAACAATTCAGATAGAGGAGAAAATGATTATACAACAGTGAATAATGCATGCTCACGGTCTGTCTTTGTGTCGACAAACTTTGGTCAAATGGCTTTTCTATGTTGTTTACGTAGACGTAATTTGTACCTTATTTTATTGCAAAGCAATACCTATTGCCAAGAGAAATTCACATCGGAATTATTACTACATAAAATTATGAAAAGAAAAAAGTAATTCGCTATGGCTGGTTTGGATATAAGTAACCTGTTAACAATGTGTAAGTTACCTTTACCTCATACTATTATTATTTTTCTTTCTATGCATTTGGCTATTCTTTCTTCGTAGCTACCTTTCGACTAAGGTCTCCTCCAAGACGGAGAGTTTTGGCCCTGTCCTCTGCTATAGATTGGTAGACGTATCCATTATAGACCTGCTATTTTCTTGAAATCATCTTCCCATCGCTTTAACTGAACTGTACCCGAGAGGAAGTGAAAGAATTAGAGGGAGCTCTAATTTCACTCGGGTATCACCAGCCAGTTATTATTTTTGTTCACTTTGCTTTCTTTTCTCTCAAAAAAAAAAATGATTTAAATATCGAGATATTCCTCATTTAAATTTTAACCCATAAAAAAATCAACCACCTAGGTATGTTCAGAAATGCCCAACACGGACAACTCGGCTGACATTGATATTTTTATTTCATTATATATTTATTTGCTAGCTTGTATAATTGGACCTAGTTATACACAAAGCAGCCATGTCGGAAAAGTACAAACAGAAATATGAGCATTTTTCTCTCGATTTCTATCAAACATAAAATAATCAGAAACTCAATAAACAACCGAATAAACATCCTGTTTGTACTTTTTCCGATACGGCTGCTTTATGCATAACTAGGTCCAATTATAGAAGTGATAAAAATCTATTACTTAACCAAATTGAACACTAAAAAGGCAGGTACCGAATTTAAATTTAACTAGGAAGTGGTGCGGGCGGGCGTTTTGGGGGACTGTCTTTATGTAGAACTTTGACGTTCAAAAAGTGCTGGCACTCAGCCTAATTTGAATAAATGACTTTTGAATTTTTTAAAAAAACAAAAACATATTTCTTACATCCGGGAGAAAAGTTTAAAACTAAATATTTCCGTACAATATTTTGTAATACGTATTTGTCTAAGATTTGCAACAAAAATATGAATATTTATTTTAATGTAAGGTAATAGAAATTAATAAAAATATCAATATTTATGAGTTGGTATTTCTGCATATTCTAATTTATGATGCCAAAAGTGTGTTGTCTGTTACGTCTAAAGTTCTAAGTCGCTGTTACTTCGATCGTGATTTTTTGTGAAATTTTGCAAACGGTTACAATAGACATGGATATGACCTGGATTTGGAAAATCACTGTCTTCTTAAGTTCACAATCTATTGTGTGTGTTTATTACTGGCCTGTTGTTCGAGTGGTTAGTGATCCTGACTGCTAAACCGGAGGTCGTGGGTTCGATTCCCACACAGGACAAATCTTTGTGTGATGAGCATGATCATTTGTTCTGTGTCTGGGTGTAATTTGTCTATAATATGTATGTTTTTAGAAATATATGAGAAATATAAGCACAGGCTCTACCTAGTTTGGGATCGGATGACCGTGTGTGAGTTGTCTCAAGAGATATTTCAAGAGATATTATATTTTTTATATATTTAATTTATTTATATTAGGTATATATATCCATATTTTTATTATATCCTTACTACCTTTTGCCCGCGAATTCGTACGCGCATATCCCATCTTTTCCCGTTCCCGTAGGAATTTCGCGTTCCCGTATAGCCTATAGCCCTCCTCATGAATGTGGCTATCATATACAAAAATATTTTTTTATTCCGACTAGTAGTTCTAGAGATTAGCACGTTCAAACAAACAAACTCTTCAGCCTTATTATAAGTATCTATGTAGATTAGTATAGATAATAATATAATAGTATTGTATATTATAGTATAAATATGTATCATGTAGTTATACTTATTACATTCTGTTAATTGACTATTTATTTTATTTTATTTGTACATTCTTAAAGGTTTTCCTTTAACCCAGAGATTGACTGGTAGAGAATGCCTTATGGTATTAAGTGCGTCTTATGTACCATTTATTTATTTTATACTTCAATGTACACTACATTGAAGTATAAAATAAAAAAATGTTCTTTTAAATCAAGTTAGTTATAATAAAACACTTTACACGTGAATCCGTGGGCAGAAGCTAGTATTAAATAAATAAAGGAACCTTCAGATTGTACTTTTTGAACAATGTTCTAAATCTATAGGTACTAATATTAGAAGCTGAAGTTTTGTTTGTTTGTTTGATTGAACGCGCTAATCTCAGGAACTGCTGGTTCGAATTGAAAAAAAATGTTTTAGTGTTGGATAGCCCATATAACGAGGAAGGCTATAGGATACGACCGATAGAAGCGGAGCATTGATGAAAAACGTGGCGCAGACGAAAATGCGCGGGTCAGCTAGTTCTAAAAAAATCTATTAAAATTAAAAAACGTCTACTTTAGAAAATTATTACCGTTGTAAAATAATACCTAATTACAAGAAAGACGTAATTACTGCGCTAAAGAGTCGTTCGAAAGAAGCACTAAAGTAGATCACGCTAAGTACAAACTCATCAGAGCTAGATCATCGACCTGCGCCTGCGCAGACGCGTGAGGTGTGACCGAGACGTGACGTCATCGCGGTGAAATTACAGACGACACTCAATTATGTGGCGTACGTAATACGTTTATATTTATTTTTATTTTTAAGAAGCAATTACGGTTTGTGTGGTATTTAGTGTTACAGATTTGGGTCAAATGAGTGAGAATTTAAGGTTTTACATCTGTAAGTGGCAGTTATGTCACAATGTAGGAGCTCGAGGCTCAGTTATAACTGCCGCTGGGGTCACTCTTCTGCGAAGGTTGCACAATCTGCCAGGGTTGCGGAATTTGTTCGAGAGAGTTGTAACAGCGGCCCTGGAATCCCCATCCAAAAAAAAAATGGGTTCGCTCTTCAAGGTTAAGCAAAGCTTGCCGAGGTCGGTTCGTAGATGGGTGACCGTCCGTTAGTCACATATTGAGACACCTCCGTGCTTCGTATGAATAACACGTTAATCCGTTGGCCCCGGCTGTAATTTTTTATTATCTTTGACAGTCGTTACGAGTAGACAGAAGTCAGGAAATCTGACATAAGTCTTGCCAAGGCTTATTGTGATAACCTAGTTTGTGGACCGATGACCTGGTGAGGGTCGCGGGTAGCCGATGGATGCGAGACGCTCAGGACCGGTTGTTGTGGCGACACTTGGGGGATGCCTATGTCCAGCAGTGGACGTCTTTCGGCTGATAAGATGATGATGATGAGTTTGTGGGCAGGTAGAAGAAGATAGATAGGCAGACTCTCCATGTAAATACTGGTATTCAGCTTCATGTGGCTAGACTGGAATCTGACTCCAACTGAGGTGTTGAGTGAGGACTGAGTTGAGAAGAGCCTGGGCAGATTGGTTGAATTGCATTTATGCCTAGTGTCATAAATTCGGGTCAGATGTGAGAGAAACCATTCAAGATTTGACACCTGTCATTTGTGACATAATTATGTCACAATAGTTCAATGATAGATGTGACAAAATTATTTATTGTGAGAATCTCGTTCATGACATCTCGTTGTGCTATAATGATATAAAACGTCAGATACGATTGCACATTTGTCTTTAATCACACTAATATTATAAAGGCGAAAGTTTGTGAGTGTGTGTGTATGTTTGTTACTTCTTCACGCGCTAACGGCTGGACCGATTTTGATGAAATTTGGTATAGAGATTGTTTGAGTCCCGCGAAAGGACATAGGATAGACATTTTTATCGCGGAAGTATGTTCCCTAGTGATAATTTGAGACAATCACGCGGGCGGCAACTAGTTGATTATAATACCTATATGTAATGCTTAATGTAAGATGTTTTGTAAAAGGACCATAGGAGTTAACATACAATTTTATTACTTACAAACACTATTCGGTCACTCACGTAGTACACGCTCTAATTACTTTGTAATTAAAGCGTGTACTACTGTGCTTGCGTTTTTTATTTCTTAAAACACCTTTGGAATATATCTGGAAGTAGGTAGGTATGTTATCGGGACAGGTCAGGAGGCCAATCCTCGTACTTAAAAAGTCACAATATTATCTCAGCGATAATCAATGTCAAAAACTGTAAAATTTAGGGAAATAAGAGGAGTTTATGACAGTCTGCGACTGCGATACCAACGCTTTATATATGAGAATTTCTCCTCTGTTCTTGTTTTAGTTCATTTCAGCATGATTTATGCCATAATCTGAGTGTCAATTCTACAAGTTTTTAAGCAACATTCGCATCCGCATCTCAGTTGTAATCTCGGACTTGACACTGGAAAAGAATTGGCACTCTGTTTTCAAGCAACAGTAAAAACACCATGGAGATGGGATATCCGAAAATGTTGAACTACCTAATTTTTAAATACCTATCGAAAAGAATCCTGTCAAAAAGTAACGTTACATGAAAAACAAGTCCGAAAAAGAAAAGTCTCGTACTTATTCTTATGTATGACACTGACTGAACGACTTGTGAAACATCACATCTGTAATAGCGTGTAGCTATGCGACTGTGATCTATAAGGAGTTGGTTACACAACTTTCGACCATACATTACATCTATGCCATGTCTTGTCTATGATGCAGACACACAATATATCTGTCAAGTTTGACATGTAAACATTGAGTGTTGACAGTTCTGTCGAAGCCAATTTAAATTGTTATTTTTCTGCATATTACATTACTCTTTGGCACAGTAGATAAATATGGTGTTATTTCTGAGTCAGGTGATAAATGGATGTATCAGCGCAGGGAAGATAGCTATCACTTACTCCCGATTTTTGAATTTAAAAGTTGAGAACTTATCAAACTTAGCATTAAAGTTGATTTTGAAAAGCTTTTAAGTACTTAAAATTTTCATACAAAGATCTATAAAAGCTCATTTCAAATTATCAATTCAAAAATCAGGATTGAATACCTACCTTTGTACCGAAATAAAAGAAGTAAATACTTAGCACTTTAAGTAAAGCAAAGAATAAGAACTTTGCGTGAGTCGTGAATTTCTCTGCAATGTTTTGCTGTCGTGAACTAAACCCGAGTTCGAAAGGAAACCAGTACCTTTGATTTGAACCGAAAATCTTTAGAAATCTACGAGTGAAAAGACAAAGAAAACGCACCATTCTGCCAAAACTGTCACTTAAGTCAAAACGCGTTTTAATTCCAAATGCCACTTTCTTAATTGTTGCGAATTGGCACTAAAATAAATCTAGATAGTCGGTAAGCGAGTGAGGTGTTGCATTTGTAAAACTGGTTGACAGAAAGTCAGCTTTCTTCCATTTTGTGGAAACTACGAACGCACTCATTGTTATTCACAGCACACATGGCACTATGAAGTGCCTACACTTTGTCATCGTGAAAATGTTTGTAAACTTTAATTTTTTAATGTATCTACTTAGTGAAAGTTCAAGTTGGACAGAACTCATGTACAGACGCTAATAATTAATTATAGAATGTGATTATAATCTGCGTTCCTTCTAAAGATGGAATGTACCTAAGTATAAGTCGTGAGTTAAGTAAAATGAAAATTGTTTCAAAGTCGTGGAGGTTGCTGTTTAAAATCTGCAGTAATTGCAGTGCATTACACAACCTAGCCAGCTAAAATAAAAACAGTCAAGTTTAATAGCCTTTTCTGAAATAAAAAATAATTAAGTTATAATTAGATTTACTTAACAACACCACTTTAAGTTTTAAATTACTTTATCTTAGCCTAGTGCCTTTTTAGCATCTATTTAGTGTATCTGTTATGTAAGTCAGTCTCTTCGCGGAATTACTCGTTTTTCCTAGGTTTGACCAACGGCTTTCGGCAAAACCCGAATGTTCCTATTTATAGGTTTTTATTTTTAGTCAAACTGAGGAGTACCGTACGGTATAAAGGACTCCTTTATACCTAATAATTAAATAATATCTATAGGTCTGACTGGTCAAACTCCGATTTCATCAAATTGAGTTACGGCGTTTGATTGACTGTCCAAATTAGTCTCTCCGAGGATAAACCAAAAATTCGTTAGTCAAAGGTAGAAAAGCGCAATTCGTTTGGACTTTGACTAAGAGGTTATATCAGACCTGAGTTTTGACTAGGCAAACCTAGGAGCGCCGACGCTTCGGTGTTTGACTATAACATAATCTACAAATCAACAAAGCACAAAATTGCAATTGCAGTAAAAACAAAACACGCAGTTCACAACAAAAACTCAATTGTGCTAGTTACCCAATTCAACGATCGTCCCAATTTCAGCAAGGCACACGACAAAAACCATTCTTCCTATACCAACCGTTTAAAAAAACAGACGCGTCTCTATGTTACACGCGACGACATAATTTATGTAATTACGCAGAATGTCGGCGACCTAACACAATAGTAAGAAACAGAAAGCTCCGGGGAACTTGTTTGTAGTGAAAGTGACTATATTCGTGAGATATTCGTGACTAATAATATGAATATTTGCGAAACTAATCGAGATGTGCTATGTAACTAAACGGTTGATTGGTTTTATACACGACTTCGCGAGAAAATTAGTTAAAATAAGCAAAAAATTAGGTACTTAAGTAGGTAATACAATAATGGATGCAATCAATAGCTAGCTACGCTCAGAAATTAAGATGACATCCACTTAATCCATATTCCCGCCAAAAGTAAAAACCGAATCTATAAAACACAGCGTTATTGAACTAATACATCACATGCGTTAACGTGTAATTACAACGAAATCAGTAAATAATTCTTTAAGATGTTGATTAATTAGCTAAGCATTAAGAATAAAGAAACAAGATTTATATTCAAGAAATCGTTAACCGGTGTTAATGTCCGAATGATTGATGTTATATCACTATCGTAATGCGCTAATAAGGATGTGCAGATTTGTAATTGGAATACTAATTCGAATTCTGTTTATGGTAAATGCAATGCAGATGGCGCGAATCGCGAGACGATGCAACATCGGGTCTAAAAATTGCGTAAATTCGCAGAGAGATGGTATCAGAGCACACCCCGATTCCACTGCGTTACGCCAATACCACTACGTTACGCAAACGGTCGCACTATCCCTGTCGTAACTCTTTAGACATTTCCTTAGGCTCATTAATTTAATCAACGTCGAAGAAATTGCCTAGATTTCATCTGCGATGTGGCATTTGCATTAAGATCAAAGCATCTGGTTTCGATTTCTTCACGTTTATGGCGAAATTGGACTAGATAAAAAGGAGCGTGAATATTTTTATCAATTCTTCGAAAATATCAAAAATAAGTACAAACAGTTAAGTAGATGTTAGCTGAAAATGTGATTTGCGTGAAATTGAAAACACTGAAATACATAGAGGGAAATCAAATAAGTAACAAATCAAAAAAAAATATTAAAAAAAAACTTTTCTCTTTCATTAGGTACCTACTTAATAATTCGGAACAATCCCAAATTAAATGTGAATTGCAGTGGGAACCTCCAATCTTTCAAAAATCGATGGCTTTATTAAATATTGAAATATACATAAGTTGGTAAATTATTATAGAGCACCGTTTTCAAAGAATACATGAAGGCACCTTCATATATCAAAACCTATTTTAAATCAAACAAAATTACACATTAATAAATAGAATTGCAGAATATTTTCGTAAAATATTACCCTGTTGCTGTTTACTTGTTTCCTTTGCCACTGTTACAAAATCTGTGGTTTTAGATTTGTTAAGTTGCAAAACTTGCAAAATGGCGCCGTTTTCGATCAGTTATTCGATAATGTTCTGTAGGTAATGGATTTCTGTAATTGTGTAAGTTTTTGCTGATGTAAGCTGTTTTGTACACAATTTTTAATTAAAATTGGTACAAAACAGCTTATGGTTTAGTAAATTATAGATTGCGATCATAGGACAGTTAAGTACAAATACTTACAAACTTTTCGTTAGAGTTACAATTTTTTTGTCCAAACTCCAAATTGATGTTTCAAAGTTCTCCATTGATATTTTTGAACTTTTATTTAATTTGCCAAAAAAATAAAAACACTAATTTCAACAGTTTGCAAACATCATCTTAATTACCTATCTAAGAGTCAAAATAAATACTTAGTCATGTTTCTAACTTTTTTTAAAGAATACTTAATGGCGGTTTGACATAGGTATTTTCATATTTTCACTTCCTCAGATCAAAGTTATCAGATGATTGTGACATCGACCAGATCGACCTTCAGTAACAGTAACACAGAATCACTGCTTCAATCTGCCAGCCTCACAAAGTATTAAAATAACAAACTCGCATCACACGCTGCGCCGGCGCAGCCAGAGGTGAAAGTAGTCGCTTGACACACGCGAGATTCACGCTTCACTGTAATTAGCCTATTAATTACCTACTACAAACGCAAAAAGTAATTAAACAATGTTTGTCAAGGAAAGCTGACATTTTGTATTGATTTCCGATTTATTTCCTTATGACCCGATGACTATGGATGGGCCGTTAATTTTATTGTGATTGATTTGTTTTGATTTTCGTTTTGTTTCATGTTTTGTGGCTGAATTACTGTCTTGTTTGTGACTGTTGAAGTGGATATCAATCTTTTTAATTATTTATCAAGCTGTTAAACTACTATTTAGCACACACGTTGTAGTTTTTGCTGTTATACTTATTTAACAGCAATACAATCGCATTTGTAACGTGATGATTAACGTGGCAACAAAACAAAAAAAAAATATGTAGGTACCTACCCCTGTTTCTGGATATCAGCTAAGACGCATTTTACATTCATCCTCGTTATTTATTCATTTTGCCTAACTTAATCAGTTTCTTGTTGCGCAAATAAAAAAACGAAAATGTGAAGCTTGCCCCATGCGGAGTCAAATTGACCCTTTTTCTTAAAAGGCAATAAAAGGCATCTAAACTGCTCAAAAGAGGACAATACCCATCATCATGGCACGATAACGAATAATTTGGCTCATTTATAATCTGTATTGCCCATAAACAACGTAATTCTACTTTCTAATCGTTGCATCAGTATTCATTGTCTAAGTTCAAGGCATCATCATGATTATTCATAGCTTCTAAACTTGCATGAATTATGCGGTTTATCTTGATTTAATTTGATTAAGTTTACATCTTTAGAGTAATTTGTTTAGCTAATTATTTCCTTAAACGTTTGTTCAGTGAGCCTGTAGTTTTGTTGGTTTGGTGTAGTCTATCTCTCATGATAGACTCATCCTGGAGTCCCGTGTCCCGAGTCATCGGTCTTTAGCCGATTCTAGTCCCACATAACTCATTTTTCTGTTTGTAAATCCTCATGGACATCCTCGTCAAGGGAGAACGGGGCTAAAATAGGATTATACCTACTCAAGCTCCACAGTTCCTCCTGCTAGCATGACTAGGGACCCGGAAGATACTCAGAAGATAAAAGAACACTTCTTTGTCAGAAATAATATGTAAAAAAGGTTAAATTTTTTTGCTTATTTGTTTTCCAATTATTAGGTCTCAACTTTTAAGACGTTTACATTAATTAAAAATAACATGTTCATGTACAGACGCCAGCTCATCAAGCTTCCCGAAAATGTCAGAATTTTCCAATCAGCCTTAGAACTAATGCTTTAGCGATCATCATCTGCCTAGCCTTTTTCCAACTATATTGGGGTCGGCTTCCAGTCAAAATGGACTCCGCAGAATACCAGTATTTTACGCGGACCGGCTGCTTACCAGACCTCCACAACCCATTAACTGGATAACACGGTAGTTCTTGCCAAGACGGCGGTCAGATTTACTGGCATCCGCGAATGCTTTAGCGATAAAGTTGAAAATTTACTAAAGAAATTTGACAGATTTTTCTAGCTTGATGTCCTGGCGTCTGTACTTTTGCTTGTGCTTTCACACAATTCAAGAAATCTAACATTTAATTAGGACGATGGACCGGTTGTCTGTTAAAAAGAGACATCTCTCAAAAACGTAGATCCTATTATGACTAAATTTAAAGCTGTACTGTCTGCCACATTATGCAACAATTTTACGGATATTCCAACTTTTCATACATGGCATCGAAAGCAAATTTCACGTCAAAATCACGATGTCTCGTTTTGCTAAAAATAAATATATTTTACAAGGCGTGTCTGTTACATCATTGGTTGCACAAAGTGCGGGGAAAGAGAGAAAGTCAACGGATCCTCTTACAGAATATGTCCATACGGCTAACGTATTACAGAGCACGTATCAGGTTACTGCCTTACTCGTCTAGCTCGAGTGGTTGGCGACGGCAACTGTTACTCAGCGGAGCGTAAGGTTTTGGACTTGATTGAGTTTCAAGAAAAACCTTTCGTGAAGTCCCAGATCAGTAAATATAGTCCCGGAACAGTTTTTGCGAAGCCTATTTTTATATATCGACCATCTTTCATTGCTAAAGACCTCGTAAAATAGACTGTCCGTTTGTCAATGGATACATTTTAAGTGGTTAAAACCATGAAATGTTTGAAAACCGTCGAATATACTAATCAGTCAGTAGTCCTTTTTTCGTGTAAAGTTCTGGTATTTAAGAGGTCGAATAAATGATAATCAAATAAAGGCTAGTAGGTATATATGATGATCAGAGATCGGAATAGGTGCCCTGGCTGGAGGCTTTAATATTATATTAAGGCCACCACAGGCAAGTCCGGTTAAGCAGTCGACAACCTTATAGGTTGAACAACGAGAAGCCACTCATAAAAAAAAAAGATCGGAATAGGTAAAGTATATTTACCTAATGTTCGTGGAAGTAAGTAACATAGAGTTGATAATACCTCCTCTGAAATCCCGGAATCATAAACATGACAATTGTATCCCGGGATTAAGGAAATTGCAAATTACTTATTGCGCTTTGAATACATTTGAACAAAATTATTATATTGAAGAATCTTATTATGTTTTTAGAGTTCCGTACCTACTTAGACTGTAAAATTAAATAGCTTTGTTTTCGCACAACTCTCTTCTTTTGATTCTTCAAATCAATCATTTGTCATACTCAAAGTCCAGCAGCCCTACTATGACGTACTAATGCGATCCAATTCCGAGATGATGTAAACGGGATAGTGCTATTCGCTATGTATAGCTCCGTCTCCCTCTTAGTGCGGAATCGTGATCGTTTTAAAACTTCATAGTGGGCCCATGTTCATGTTTTTATAATCCCGGGTTTTAATTGTCCTGATTAAGTATGGGATTTTACAGGAGATATTATCAACTCTATGTTACTGACTTCCACGAACATTAGGTAAATATAGTCTATCATTCTATTCCGATCTCTGGTCATAACCCCATTACTATACTTACCCATTGTACTGGTAAGAAGAATATATAGTAGTATCATAATATGTAGTAGGTTATGCACATATGACTAATTGTTGTCTAGATGATAATAAGTACAATCAAGTTTTGAGAGCTCCATCGATTTGAAGAACAAAGGAAATTCGGGATCAGTACAAACCTTGCTTTATGACAATAGGCTCTTGTTCATTTTCCTCAAGTTTGCTTTCAATTCAACAGGATCCTATTGTTTGCTAACAACAACTTCATCACCATCCGACAGAAACCCTGAGTTTGCCTAGGTTAAGTTTCTTTCTTTCCTGTAATCTATCCAGATTAAAGGTGATAATTTATTTTCTAAGTTTACTTTGTCGGTTGAAAAAAGCTGATTAGTTACCGAGAAGGTTTTTGGAAAATATTTCATTTATAATATATTTAAGTACCTACCTAGATATGTTATTTATTTATTTATTTTTATTTAGCAGAAACTCATCATTTTCCTGCCCTAATCCCATGTTACTTGGGGTCGGCGCAACACGATGTTTTTTTCCAAAAGCTGATACTGTTGAACATTTATTTACTTTTTACAAGCACGCAACGTTTGCTACTACATAAAATGTTACGTAAAAAAAATATTGCAGCACTTTCTCAGTTTTTAGTTCAATTTAGCATCAATCCCGATAAAATTGATGGCTTAATTTTTATTATTTTGGTTTAAAAATGATTCATGTTTCGTCTCATTTTCAAGTGAAATAGGTATGATATACAATTTATCTATCACGAACTGGCACGTAATAATAGACAATTTTTTTAAGAAGTTTTAAGTACGCAATTGATGCGTATCGTATCTAGTAGCTCATAAAATGTTGTTTAGTAATACATAACTAATAAAGGTAGTTAAAATAATGCATTTTAGCTGCTGTGAGAAAAAAAAAGCGAATGAAAATTGATGGCTATTAAAATAGAGGATCAAAGAAATAAGATACCACCCTTGGCAGACCAGGGGATTATTTTAAGATTTCCTGGAACTCACACAAGTATTTCCGTACAAGAATACAATGATAAATTCATTTTTAGATTCAAACGTAGGTACGTAGGGTTGCGGAGCCTGCCAGGGTTGCGAAATTTGTTCGAAAGAGTCACCGCGGCCATGGAACGCAAAGGGCTTTAGGAGGGACACGGATGGGTTTTAGTCAGTAAGAGTCTGACACGCCCTTCCGCTCTACCCAGAGCGGAAGAAGTCATTTGATGATTAATAAAAAAGGTACGTTTATATTAGTACAAATTAATATTGTTAATGAGAAAAAGGAATCTAACAAAACAATGCTGCGATGATGATGCAGCACCGTTCAATAGATATTTTGTGGTGGATGTTGACTGTTTTAATTCGCTTTAAGTCGATCAAATCGTGATGGGAGTATTCCCATGAAAAATGTAAAAATGAGCCAAGACTGTTGGTTTATTACTCATGGGTGAATTATAATTATTGTGTTATACATAATTATAATTAGGTTTTATGTGATTTTTACATTCAAGCGTTATTTTAAGACTCGGCATTGTTTTAAAAATACACGTGTCAAGGTAGTATCGTTTATTTATTTTTTTAATCTTTACTTATTAACACTAATTAGGTAGGTACTTATAGTTGTATCTTAATTGTCACTTGGCTTACACAACGAACTCAGAACTTTGAAAGTTGGTCACTTGTCACAATCTTACTTGTTTTAAACAGAGAAGAGAAGAAATCTCCCCTTCTTTTCGAACTAGTTAACCCCACTCTCCACCACACAAAGAAAATCGGTTCCCGAATTTCCCTAGTGAAGAGCCGCAAAAAGCATTTTATTTTGCTATAGTTATCTAGATTCGGGATAAATATACTTTGTATCTACAATCACAAACCTACTCGTACAGACTACCTACATCATTGCCTATGCAGAAGGTACCTACATATATAGATAGAAGAAATCACTCACATTTATAGTGATAGACAGACATACTCACTTTACCGAGTATCTAATCAAGATTTTCATAAAAAAGTCAATCAAAACGTTACATTGTCTAGCAAACAAAAGCTCATCGTGCGTGCTTGAAAAACAAGAATCTCGTTGTTATATTTCTCCAGTCTTTCACGCAATCACGCAGATTCTTTAGACGATAATCATTGAACAATATAATGAAGACAAATTGAGTATCGTTTCCTTTTCCGATATGATTTTATTTGAACACGCAAATTAAACATTTTGTAATAATATGCCAAACATCCGCGTGCCTCAATATAGTACATACTAATTCCATGCAATAAATATTCTTGGGACCTAAAGATTTATAAGAATTAACTATGATAGTCATTCTTTCGTGAAAAGAAATTATAATTCATTCAAATATTTTTTTTAAATTCTTTAGTTACGCCGGCCGCAAATATGTTTATGTTGGTATTCTTGCTTCGATTTTCAAAGCATATAAATAATTGCGTGTATTCTAGTAATTTTCGCTCTGTGTTGGCTACTGTGTTTTTTTGGGCAGATCGTTGTCGAATCTCAGCATAAAACTGATATTTTCCAACAATTAGAAATATGTACGAAATGTGTTCCTTTCTATTTAATTCAAGGCGATATAACCTAAAATTCTAAGGACTGCTGAAGATTCTGGGCCACATAATTAAAAGGCACTTACACTTTGAATAAATAGCATGATCAATACTGGACAATATAATACAAAAAGCTAATCAAGCACTAATCAGATCAAAAATCGGAAAACAGATTCGATTTCCGATTATTCAAATCACCGATAACGCGCCAAGATTTATGTTAGTATTCCTGGTATCATCAATAAATCATTATGTATCTAGGATAATAAATAATCGATATACCACACGCGAAATTCGATATTAACTTTCGACGCATTCAGTTATAATTAACGGCCGCTTTCTTCCGGACGGCTGCAGAAGATGCGAGAAACAGGTTTTTCATACCGGATATGCGGATATTTCGGTTTGGCGAAATGGAAAATAACTACCTACTTATGTATTAATTTGGATTAGGAATATATATGAGGAATATAATAATGATGGAGGAATACATACGTGATGAAAATAGAGACTTTTAAAAACATAGAAAGATTTGATCATTGTTAAAATCGACAGAAGAATATTTATTTTTTATTGATCTAAGGGAAATAGGAAAATCAAATTTACTCACTCTCGGTCCGGTGATGGCGCAGACCGCGTGCGCCAACAACAAAAACTGACAAATGCTGCCCCTCATACTGCTCTCAAAACCCAGAGCGGCTGAGTACCATCACACAACACACCACTATCCTGTCAGAGCGTATGTCCTTTGCCACTGTCTGACAAAAAAAATCACTGCACGACACTATGTTCCGGATTCGAAAAAAAAAGAATGTCAAAATTGGGCGGCAAACTAGCTAACTTCACAATGACAGTCGGTCGTCGCTGTTAGCGGCGGATACACGCTGCGGCAGTCGGCACGGCAATAACGCGAGCGGCGACCACCTGTCCGTTTTACCACCCCTACTCCTTACCCCCTACTCGTTTCGAAAGGATTCATCAAAGATGAGAATTAAAACAAACGGCGGCGTCGCGGGACGTTAATTGAATTTGTACGTTGCATAAATTGTGTATCTGATATTTTTGGGTCAGATGCATTTTACGGTTGCGGATGACAATAACATTTTTCCTTTACTGACTCATCATCTGCCTAGCTAATTATTTCGGGGTCTACTTCATGTTCCAGCCTAAGTACTCTTATGCAGATGAATACTAGCCAATAGAAGTGAACTCTTGTCTGAGAAGCTATCTGAGGTGTTTTGAAACTCGTTACTGGCCCCTTGCTGTAACGCTGTTGCATCTCATATCATATGATATCCCACCTAAATGGCAAGGCCACGTTATGATTTTTAATGATTTAATGTTTTTTGTCTAAACACATGGCAGTAAGACCAATTAACCTTTTCAAACATTCATTTTGTAACAAAAATGAATTATGCAAACTATAAGCAAGTCTATTTAACACCATAAACGAGACGAGACGATGAAAGTCTACATTCTTTAATAGGAATTAAGTAACAGAGCGTTGCGTTAATTTCAAACAAGTTTAAAGAATTGGTCAGTCAAGACAGGAGGGTCGTCGATGATCCGGAAAATCAAAGGAAGCTACAAAAATAGTACTAAGTTTGACGATCTACAGCAAGATTTTTGTCTGTTACATTTAGGTACGACGAAGTTAATCCGATCAAATGGGCACCTTTTATCACAAGTGTTAAGGATCAAGGACGCAATGATAGTCCTTAATAAACGCTTGATATAGAGAGATCATTTCTGTACATAAATAGGACATCTGATCCATGTTTCAGTTTAGTCATTCTATTGAATGACACAATTATTCTACCTATTTTATATGAACCAGTCCGTTAAGGTTATTTCTTTTGTTAATCTAGAGATTATCTCACGCATTCTGCACAATGACACATATCTTACATCACATTCGTATGAAAGCTTCTCCACTTCGAAATTTAAGTACTGCCAACCGTAAAAAAAAACAATGAACTGTCAAAATTTAACACCACCGATCAAAATGCAAATTAGAGTTTCACGGTTAAAGCCCTTGCGAGATCCATCGCAAATCGTATGGTGAGATCATTAATCAGGCGAGATATCTGGTGATGGTGACGAAACAACAGTAATGTTCCATGAACACAATGGTCCAGGCGTCGTTGGGACACAGTTTGTGTGAAAGAATGGAGCATATCTGTACTAATTGGCGTTGAACGTTTTGCACCATTTAAGTTAAAGGTATTGTGTCGCAAGGTAAGCTTCGGACGCCTTGGGCCGTGTAAAAAAGGTATCTCGAGTGTGTCTATGGTTGGGAGTTTCGACTGTCTTCATTCGTCTATGGTGTGTGTAGACTTGATCAAACCTGGCTGGTAGGATCGATAGGTCAGTGGTCCATCGTTTGACGTATTGATGTTCATCAATCAACCATGAGTCAATATGGTCGATAGATTACGTATACTTGAAGACGCTTGATTAAGGTACTCCGGGGAGCCACAAAAAAACAATGCAAAACAAAACGATGCTTCATCTCTTCTTCAGTATTACATAGGTACAGTGAGTGTAAAGTGCACCATGCGACTAAATCCAGAAGCCATAGATTCTGGCCTTAGATTAGTTCGAATGGTTCACTTTAAGCTGCACGAGCAGTAGCACTTTCTATTTTTTGTAAGGTGAGCTGTCAAACAATACAAACAGGATAAAATGACAGTTCACTTCATGCTCACTATACACCTAGGTTTACACGGTGAGTCGTTGACAGAATACTCCGGCAGAATAGCACTGCTGGTTGTTGTGTATCTCAATCTGGTAGTACCTAAATTGTTATTTTGATAATGTCTCACCGAAAAATTGCAAACGTCGTTAGATTGTAAAATATCGCGTAAAATTGTAAACTATTTTTTCTTAATAAGGCACGGACATCATCTGCCTAGCCTTTTCCCATCTATGTTGGGGTCGGCTTCCAGTCAAACCGGATTCAGCTGAATACCAGTATTTTACGTGGAGCGGCTGCCTAGTAGAACTCCACAACCCATTGACTGGGTAACACGGTACTTCTTGGCAAGACTGGTGTCAGATTATCTGGCTTGTGACTATCCGTAACGACTGCCAAAGATCTACAAATGACAGTCGGGACTAACGACTTAGCGTGCTTTCCGAGGCACGGAGGAGTCTCGGTATATTAAGATGGTCATCCATCCTCAGGCCAACCTTGGCAAGCGTTACTTAACCTTGAAGGTCGACCCGTGCGGCTGTTATTATTTAGCCACGAGCTCCTCCTTTTAGTAATATCATTACATTATTATTTTTCAGTCACGTTAGGACCTGTTAATAACCCATAATTATTTGCTTCAAAATCCTCTTTGACCTATTTCAAGACTCATCAAATCATCATCCTAAACGGATTGCATTAAACAAAATGATTCAATTTCAAACGATTGAGAACGTTGGCAAACTGTTATGTGAAGCCTGAAGGTCGTCACTTTCCACCATTTTGTATATTGATGATAGAACAGGCACGGAGGAGTCTCGGTATATTAAGATGGTCATCCATCCTCAGGCCAACCTTGGCAAGCGTTACTTAACCTTGAAGGTCGACCCATGCGGCTGTTATTATTTAGCCACGAGCTCCTCATAAGGCACGAATATATTGGAAACTATTTAATTTGGATAGAATTTATTGTATACAAAACGATTTTTTCATAATATATCGAGAAATTATAATCTAATAAAGATTTATTACAATCTTACGGAGTCTGCAATTTTCAGGTGACGTATGCAAGCTGTGCCCTTCCTTTCGCGTGGTTTTCGGAAAAAAATGTTATATAGCCTTCCTCGATAAATAGGCTTATCCAACGCTAATTTTTCAATTCGAACCAGTGGTTCCTGAGATTAGCCCGTTCAAACAAACACTTCAGCTTTATTATGTTATTATAGATAGATGTTTCCTGTCATGTTGGTTAACTCTCATGTTTCAGAGCTTTTTTTATATTTAATATGGGTTTGCTCTTGACTCTAGTCTAGGTCATAGATGACAGAGACAAAGTCGACGATGGAGCGAGCTTACCCAGAAGAACACTCTAATTTTGAAGAGATTAGGGTTTTATGCGTTCGGAAACACAGACGCAGGCAGAGAGTTCCACTCCTTTGCTGTGCGCATTGTAAAAGATGTTTGGAAACGTATAGCTGCAACATAGTAAGCAAAGCATTCAATTCTTCAAAAATATTTGTCGCATTATTTGGTGCTGTATCAACAGTTCCTCTTTGTCAGTTGAGCCTTGTTTGAAAAACAGTAACGCGTTCAGAATTTCTCTTTTGAAAGCATAACATAACGTGGTGCCTACGTACGGTGTTGTTGTAAGTTCACATCATGAATAACATCTGCATTTGTTGGTGTTGTGTACCTAGTCAATGAATTCAAAATCCAACTGAATTATAAATCTTGACATTCCTAAAAACAAGGTAAAGAATACGTATAATAGAATACCTATTTATTTTATACAACTTACAACTTCCAGAAAACAATTAAAATTCAAACTTATTAACAAGCAAGGCTTTATTTGAGAATTCACTCGAAAAAAAACAGAATTGTTCTATCAAAACATAATATTTATGATCAGGTAGATAATTTTGACATTAAAAAAAATTGAGTTCAAAAAGTCAAACCTTAATATTTTTCGAAATTCAAAATTTTCGCAATCCATCATGGCGGTTGTATAGAAATTTTTTTTTCGTAATATTTCATTGTTAGCACAACAATGGGTGCTGAAAAGCTAAATGTTTAGATATAATCTAGTCAGCTGATGACTGACTGAGATATCGACAGTTCTTTAACTTGGGCAATTGTTATGGGACCTAGAACCACATGAGATTCTGGGTTATGTTCCTATTTTTTGTGTTGTGTTGCCAAAGGCCCTGTTGGTAGATAGTTAATGTAGGTACCTAAATGTGATAATATGCATATTTTGTATTCAAAAAGGTCGAATGGTGGATAATGCCTAGGTAACCCTAAAGCATGTCTACCTTTGTATCCACAGTACCTATCTGAGTTATACTTGTGCAGAAAGTGCAGAAAAAAATAAGTGTAGGATAGGAGAAGGACCTCAATCAACCAAGGGATAAAAATAACGTCAATTTTAAATACAAATTCAATGAAGTTATTTTCTGCTGTTTTATAATTCCATCAATAGGTACCTAACACTTGACGCTAATGAAGAATTTCGCACCGAGCACCGTGAATAAAATCACAGGTCCGATCAGAATTTCGGAGTCTGACCCCCCGGGTCAAAGCATTCGTCGCACTATGTTTTATCTTATTTTATTACATTTTCTACAAAAAAACAGAATAAATAAATTATTAAATACTAATCGTTGCAAGCTATAACTAATATTAATGACAACATTTCAGAATTAATTTCGCAATTGCGAATAAAATATTTAAGCATTTAAAATCTGGCAACTTGTCTTATGAAATCTTACAAATTAACGCACTTTTGTACGCTTCTATAATCCTTATTACAATCAGATTATGGTATGAAATCACTTGATTGGTGTGAATTAGAACTTTGATTGTTCTTTTTTTAAAGCATCGCTTGGCGGGAAATCGATGACAGGGCAAACGATTAGTATTGGTTTGATTTTAATGTAATTGACAAACAAAATGAATTATTTTGCGACACCCAACACTAGGTGGTCGGTTTTAGCTTGTAATTTGTTAATTAAAGACAGATTGGAGCGTTATTAAAAGTACGAGATTTTCGATCACAATAAGCGACGGCACTGATCTATGCCATTTTTTATCCTCATTATTTTCAAAACGATGAATCAAAATTCGGTTGCATGATTAGTAATATTTGAAATAAAACAATAGAACAAGACTTGAAGTTAATAAAAGGACAATGCTCAATAGGTAGAGATAAACACCATTTTACTTATAAGCCATTTTTATGAATAAACTACTACCTACACAGATAGATACTTACACAGATAAAAACTTTAGTTTAGTTTAAGAGATTCTAAATTCAAATATTCTATAGAAATTTTGAATAAAGAAACTGCTTATCAGTATTTTAGCTATGTAATGCATATGTTACCGGAAAATGGCAAACGCCGTAAGATTGTAAAATATCGCGTAAAATTGTGAACATTTTTTTTCTAAATATATCGGATATTGGAAACTATTGAATTTGAATGGGATTTATTGTATACAAAACGATCTTTTCATAATATATCGAGAAATTACAATCTAATCAAGATTTATTACAATTTTACGGAGTCTGCAATTTTCCGGTGACATACGTATATAACGTTTTATGAATAAGGCTGTAAGTATTTAAATCCATCAACTAAATGAAAAATCATCAAAAAAGTATCTTAATTTTTGGCCTACAAAATTATACAACGGCACAAAATTATTTGCAATTGCATTGTTTAGTGTGTTTTAAATATCGAACATAAAACAATATCAGACTCAATTTGGAATAAGTAAGTAACAACTTCATCCATTTATTGACCAATCAACAAACTAATTTAATCTGAAGAAAGAAAGAATTCAATAAAGAATTACCTAGCATCGATCAAATAACGACATTTTCCTCATCTAAATAGCTTTTTCATAATGCCATCGCCCGCCTGATGCGATTTAAGCAATAGAAAACCACAGGATTTCGCATTTAAGATTAGAATTTACTTAGATAAATGAAATCAATTGCCACAAGTATTCCTATGAAAATCATCACTTGAGTACTGCTCGACCGATCTGGCTGGATAGTGATTGCCCAAATGCCAAAAGTTAAGGGTATTGATCTCGAGAGTCGTGACATTTCGTTAGCGTTTAACAATCCTATACATTTTTTTTTACATTTTGACAATCGCTACGCTGATAGAAGGCTACTAATTTTATTGTCAACGGCCTGAGGTCTGTATGAAATTTTGCAAAATTGACTGGAAATCAAATTGCGCCCACACGACGCCAGAGTGGGTCTCTAGATTTCCAAGTATTCATTCGCTCCTTGCATTCCTTTTTTTTAATTCAAATCTCGAAATTTGACATCTCGGCTCGTGTCGCGGTCGTGAGCACTATTGCATAACGACAGTTACCGAAGATAACCGATTGTCTCCGAATCACCACGATTACAAATGTGCACGCGGTACAAAATTGATCCGGATCCGTAATGGAACCAATTCGGAAGGTCAGTCCACGATTGATAATGATTTTCACGCAGATTTGGAAATTAAAATGAAGGAAACTAAATAGGTTGCTGATTAGAAACATGGTTCGCGGTTTAATTGATAAAGCCTGTTTTTAATCTGGTTTGGTTTCTTCTAATGTGCCATTAGTAATTTGAATTACCTACCTAGTAGCTAAAGATTTTAATACTAACCAAAAATTCAACGCGTTCAAAGCAAACAAATAAGTAACTGAGCATTGAATTTAAATTTAGAACTTTTTTTTTAATGAATGAATGAATGAATTTCTATGAATTGTCAAGCTACGAGTAATCTTTCCTTTTTTTTTGGTTCCAGAAAAAAAAAACAAAATGGCGTACCTACATCGGCATCAACGTCAGAAGCTAGCGCAAGGCACGAAATTATCGTTTCTCATAGAGAAAAACCGGCAAATTAAAAGTTTGATTGTTTTACAATGTTTCCGTATTACAGTAGGGAGGTATGAGAGAACAGTGTGGACATATCACCAGCTATCAGGCTATAAGCTATCAGAGAGCATAAACCTCCAAGACTAAACCAAAAACCACGTGTCTACAACCTCACATCTCAAAGTTATGTTAATCTCATAAGCACTTTCACCGTTGACCTTGTAGGGGAAAGTTGAACAACTGGCCAAGTTGCGTATACATACCTCTATCTCTTCCCCTTAGTTTTAACCTGACGGCTTCTTGAAATGGTCGTGTTATAACTTGTAATACACGTAATGTCGTTATGTAAGTACATATTAGTAAGGCCGCCGATACACGATTTGCTCGAGCAGTCATAATAAAATAAAAGCTTTTTTTTGTATGAGACCTCATGAAATTATTATTGCTTCTCCCGCTCTGGGCAGAGCGGGAAGGAGTGTCAGACTCTTACTGACTAAAACATAGCTACCCGTGTTCCTTCAAAATACTCTTTGCATTCCAGGGCCGCCGTAACTTTCTAACAATTCCGCAACCCCAGCAGAGACTGCTTTCACCTGTTTTTTTCTTTTTTTAGGGATGGGAAATCATAAAATGACTTCTTCCTCTCTGGGTGGAGCGGAAGGGTGTGTCAGACTGTTACTGACTAAAACCCATCCAAGTTCCATCTAAAGCCCTTTGCGTTCCAGGGCCGCCGTAGCTCTTTCTAACAATTCCGCAACCCTGGCAGAGACTGCTTCCACCTACGACTGCATAGTGAACTACAGTTTTCTATTTGCAGACATAATAAATGGACCGCTTGAGCAGTTGCGACTGCTCCGAGCGGTCCCAGCTAAAACACTAGGCAGTGGTGACGGGCGGAGCATTTGGTGGACTACCTTTGTTACCTAGTTCGACTAAATGACTTTTGATTTTGGTCAGCTGCACTGTAAAATTTCATCGTGCGGTCTAAAAGTTGCCGGGCATACACTGACTTTTCGAGCTGTCGACTGCTCTCGCGGAGTTATCCCCTCTGCCCGTGCTCCGACCAAAAAAAATAAAGTTGAAGCAGTCAATCCTGACTCCTTCAAACTGCCCGTGTGTGGCTGGCTTAAGAGATGATTGTGTTGCTCAAGGTAGCTGATAGGTGGAAGATTAGAGCCTGTAGGTGATTTGTTCGGTCATTAATCTCGTTCAGAGGGAACGGTGTCTTGCTTCTATTATTGCGTTTGCTTTATAGAGTGGAATGATCGTTCAATTGGTCGTTGGAATGATTGTTGGTAGTTTGAAGGCGTTGCGGAGCTATTGTTTCAGGTTATTGTTCCAATAAGTAATACTTTTAGTCTTTGAAGCGTCGAGTTTATTTTAAGCTATTTTTTTATCAAAGTTTATGTTCAGAAAAAGCAACACACAGGGAAGTGTGGAAGGCGTTGGAGAAAAACTTTGCCTAGCTGTAAGACAGTAAAAGTTGAAAAAAAAATACATCGACAATATGAGGGGTAAGTAAGTAGTTGCCAACCCGCCTGCCAAGTGTGGCGATTATGGCAACTACCCCCCCTTTGGGGGAGGCCTATGTCCAGCAGTGGGGTCTTATTTATTCTATGTTGGTAACACCAAAAATGTATGGTAATTCCTAAGCCGAAATCATATAATGAGCACTTTAAGGTGTTTGTTCTCAGCCAGCTTACAAATGATCTATTTAATGTTACGTACGATTGAACTCCATATTCAATGAGTAAAGTAAGTTGCTGCATTTGACACAATTTATGTGCAAAATAAAGCAATACCGTTCAAAGTTAAACATAAAAACTAACAAGTTTATTTCATAATAATTAGAACGCCTTCAGTAAACAGTTAAGTATTTCACGTTATAACATTTCATAATATTTCAGTCACTTATTAACTTTTAACAAGAATCTCTTTTAATTGTAAAACGAGATAAAATTATTGTAATACAAAGATTATGCAACGATACAATCGTGTGCTAATATTCTTTACTTTTTATTTTATTTTGGACAGACACATTTATATATTTTTCTGTTTCTTCTACTTCCTCAAACGAGACCGTTGCATCAGTGTCTGAAATAATTAATAAAAATAATAATTAATTAAGTATGTAATCCTTTTATAATTTTGGTTTACTCACGCTGAGTCATCACTGAATCAGATATTTATATATTAACAGCCTTATTCATAAAAACGTTATAACCGTGAAGCAGATTCTTTATTCAAATTTTTCTATGGAGAATTTGAATTTAGAATGTCTTAAACATTATTTTAACTCAGTAATGTTTAATAAGTCTTATGAATAAGGGGGTAAGACTTAAAATGAGGCTGCTCTGCTCTTGTAGAAAATTGAGGCATTGAAGTATGTTATGTACCTGAATCCGGACAGAGGACTACTATAATGCGCCGTTTCTTTGCGAGTTTCAAATGATTTCGATCATAATATACCGACTTATTTCTATTAAAATCGACTAAGAAATTAAATAATAAAATTGAAGACCAAGTTATGAAGGAAATATATTCTGACCAAAAAGAAAAACAAGTCAAATTAGAAAACTTTTTTACAAAAGCCGTGTAATTTATAATTATAATTAAGCCGTGTAATATATATTATAATTCTATTATTTAACTGCAGTTCAAAGTCACTCTTTTCATAATAAGTTTCAGCAAAAAGTTACTGATTGACATGTCTATTAAGGTGCTGATAGACTTGAGCATTCACTTGTAACAGAACATGAAGCATTCGCCGTTTTTAATTTTGTCTTTAAAACGATCATGATTCCACTATAAGAGAGAGACGAAGCTATACATAGCGAATAGCACTATCCCTTTTACATCATCGGAATTGAATGGTATATATTATTATTGTTCCGTTTATTCATTTTTTAACTTATTTGTTACATTTTTAAATATTTCTTAAAAACAACAAAATTAAAAAAAAAAAACATTTAAAGATATAAAAATAGTAGCCCACCGGTATCGGGAACAGGGTCCAAGCTACCGGCGGTCAGGGCTCAAGAGAGAGGAACCTCCTAACAATACGAGCCGTGTCCAGAAGTACCGCTTTCTGAATCAGGCCCTTGATCCAGCTGCCTAACGAGAGCCTCCTGAGGTGCTGGTCGAGGCTCGTGGCTATTAAGCCATTGGCTGACACAACTATCGGTACAATGATTGCTGAGTCCACATCCCACATGTCGACAACCTCGCGAGCCAAGTCAATATATTTGATTTG
>NDFZ01005123.1:13688-67639 GCA_002192655.3 Mamestra configurata | reverse complement strand
GCCCTGCGATCGTTAGTGTCTAGCACCGCAGGTTTGCGCCAGTTCTCATTTGCCAAAGAGAGCGGGGTGAGTCCCTTGTCCACCGTCACTACATCTCGATGCATACCCACGTCGACAGCTAGGAAATATTCCCTGAGACTGCATATCTCGCGATTGTGGAGAGTCTTAGCATTTAAGAAGCCTCGACCTCCACACTTTCGCGGGATATACAGTCTCATTACCGACGACCGTGGGTGATGCATTCGATATGCAGTAAGCAGTGTACGGACCCGCCTATCCAGGGCGTCAAGTTCGTTTGAGTCCATTTGAGTACGCCAAAAAAGAGCATCAATACCGGCATGACCCAACCGTTGAAGGCGCGCACCTTGTTTCCGCCTGATAGAAGGCTACTGAATACCTTCTTCAGGCGGCCAAAGAAGCGCTCCTTCAACGATTGCTTCATGTCTGTAACATTGATACCTAACGCTTCCGACATACCCAAATACTTGTAAGTTTCAGTTGAAGAGAGGGATTTGAGGTTTATGGAATCCGAGAGTTATTATTGTTATTATTATAATTGCTAGAATATGATACAGTATGGTGTTACAGTAAATTTGTTTCAGCATATCCTGCCATAACATGGCGTGCAAATAATGTATGTAGCGGTATCAATGCCGCCACAAGAAAAACTAAGAAGCGAAATTTGTACGGCAATAAAAAGAACCGCAGCGCTATCTACGACGAACTAACAACGAAATCCTGCATCGCGCAAGCAAAGTTCTCCGTGCGATTTGAACATATACAACAGTCCGAATATCAACTATCGGGCAACTGCCCACCAGACAAAATAACCGTCCGGTTCGGAGGATCCTCCCACTCTCCAGTGGATGTATGCGGGACTTTACTCACTGTACCGCATACCCTCTATACGTATATATAATAATCGATGTCAATTAATGTAGCGAACGCTGTAGTAAATGCTCGTCGAAAATGTAATCATTATGTTCATTACAAGTGAATGCTCAAGTCTATCAGCGCCTTTAGAGTTAGTTTTTGCACCTACTTCTCTGTGTTTATTTATACTTGTAACAAATATTGTTGTTTTATTTGATATAATTTGTAATCTTATTTAACTAGGTATCTATCTAATAACAATTTCTAAATCTTTTAGTTTTTGCCTGATAGCTTCGTTTATTTTAATTTTATTACAGTTGGGCAAGCGACGTTTTTTATTGAATATAGTTATTTCAATGGTACCTATTTATATCGTTATTTGCTTTTAAATGACTTAAGAAATGTTACCTAGTTAATTATTTACAGCGCGGAATGGAAATTACAATTTCATAATTAAAAGTAGAAAGAAGGATTTATTTTATAGTTTGACTGCGTTTATGAAATGTGAATATTTTTTAGGCGCTGTCTCAGGTTCTGTAGTTTTCACACCATCCCGCTTGTTTATTTTTACATATTTTTTACTATGCTAATAATAAAGCTGAAGAGTTTGTTTGAACGCGCTAATCTCTGGAACTGCCAGTCGGATTTGGAAAATTCTTTTTGTATATGATAGCCACATTCATGAGGAATGCTAAAGGTTATACGCGAACAGGCTAGTTGTATAATATACCAGCCTGAGGTGAGCAGGAGGAGGCGGGCTGCGCTAGGGAGAGACAAGGCCTTCGCCCCAACCGCCGTTACAGAAGACGCCCCGGGCATCGGGAGTCGCGGGGCGATCCCCGGCCACCGTAGGCGCGGGCCCGCGGACGGCGAGCGTTGGGTGGCTCGCTGTCCGACCGCAACCAGGCCCGGGCCGATGGCGCGTTGTGTTCCAAGCGCGCCTCAAAGAGATGTCAGCATAGGAGACGGGGCCTGCTAGGGCCAGAGCCTGCCAGGGTTGCGGAATTTGTTCAAAAGAATCACCGCGGCCCTGGAACGCAAAGGGCTTTAGAAGGAACACGGATGGGTTTTACTCAGTAAGAGTCTGACATGCCCTTCCACTCCACCCAGAGCGGAAGAAGTCATTTGATGATGTCCCGTACTTAAAGAAAAAAGTCACTTCTATCTCGATTCAAGCTGCAAATGACTAAATAACTAGACAAATGAAGCAATACACTTGAAATAATATCTTCTGAAGGCTTCTATCATCAATATACAAAATGGTGGAAAGTGACGACCTTCAGGCTTCACATAACAGTTTGCCAACGTTCTCAATCGTTTGAAATTGAATCATATTGTTTAATGCAATCCGTTTAGGATGATGATTTGATGAGTCTTGAAATAGGTTTTGAAGCAAATAATTATGGGTTATTAACAGGTCCTAACGTGACTGAAAAATAAAAATGTAATGATATTACTAAAAGGAGGAGCTCGTGGCTAAATAATAACAGCCGCATGGGTCGATCTTCAAGGTTAAGCAACGCTTGCCGAGGTCGGTCTGTGGATGGGTAACCATCTTAACATATCGAGACTCCTCCGTGCCTCAGAAAGCACGTTAAGCCGTAGCTTTCTACGGCCAGTAGTTTCGGCTGTTCGTTGTCTGTCAGTCACTCAGTCAGTCAATCAGTAACGGAAGAATTTAAATATTAGGATTTATTCTTAAATATATTCAATTTCTCTTTACATAATCAACGCGCCTTTGTAGGCCGCTTTTCTACTTATAACTGAAACCTTAACTAGGTTTCAGTGAAACCTAGTTAATTCTTATTCTGCATGACGCGACGAAAGCAGTATGATGGCCAATTCTCGTGTTTTGTCGTCTCCTCACACAGTATTCCATACTAATGCGGTTGTTAACGAACACATTTTTTTTTGTTCCAATAAATATCTACTTAGTATAATTTTTAAGGAGCGTTCGCATACGCAGTCGTAAACTCAAAGATAATCCTATTTTTCCTACATTTTGATACTTTTTTGTCAATTGTCGATGAGAAGATTTTTTTTTTATTCATGGGTTATCATCAAATGACTTCTTCCGTTCTGGGTGGAGCGGAAGGGCGTGTCAGACTCTAACTGACTAAAACCCATCCGTGTTCCTTCTAAAGCCCATTGCGTTCCAGGGCCGCGGTGACTCTTTCTTGAATTCTAACGCTTTTTAAATACAAGAATTATTTATTCAGCATGCAGCCATATAATGCGCTGTGTCGCATAATGGTTTGTAGCTAAGTGTCGTTCTTGTTAACTTGCAATTTCGGGGTCAAATTGCAAACAGAGCCGTGAACTTGGGGTCGCAAGTCGATTGCTGTCTGTCACCCACTGTACCTAGAGCTGTTGCACATTTAGGATTATGTAACGTCTTAATAGCTTGTTACAAAAATAAAGCCCCAAAAAAAAAAAAAAAAAAGATAAGATAAAATTAAATAAAGTCCTGATTCTAAAATCAGGTCAGGATGGTTTTTAATTAACCGTCTCATTGATAATTCAGTTTGTCTCTTGCGCACTTTACCAGCTGACGATGACGACGTTGAGGACGAATTTTTTGATGCTATATTTTATTTTGTTGTTAGTTTAGTTAATTTTAATTTTCATTGTTAATATGAATTTAATTAATAAAAGTTAAATCAATAATTTCTTCTTATCTCAATCAATCTTCTAAATATATATAAATGAATCCCTATTTCCCTTGGTCACGGCATCACACGTGAACGGCTGGACCAATTTCGCTAAGTAATTCTTTTTTTGTCGTGTTTGTTATTGTCACGGGAAGGTTCAATGATTTTGAAAAAAAAAACATCCGGGCGAAGCCGGGGCGGGCCACTAGCCAATTATAAAATTCAACAGGTGAACGGGCGCAATTTCAAGGTTTTCTCGTAATGATGAGTAGGTACTAGAATTAAAAGTCACTAGAACACTAAACTCTAGGTAAGAGTTAGGTATGCCATGGAATAGAGATCAACTTTCTCCAATTTACTAACAATCAATGGGTTCGGCAATGTAGAAAAGTCTAACGATATAATTATGGTAATTATGATGCCTTTGCCAATAACTTGACTTTAGTTTGACCTATAGTCATCATAAGGGCCTGCGCACACCGGGACGGTTGGCAGAGGATTTAAATTATCACCAAAAAACTCTCAAACTTCTCTAAAATCTAGTAACAGACATAAATGCCAATGTTTTAAATTGATTCCGTGGCATCGAAAGGGAATCAAAGCGGCTAGTGTGCGCTGACCGGTGGCAAAATCCTGTGTCATTCCGTCTCGGTGTGCGTAGGCCTTAAGTCTTCATGGCTATTCGAACTTTTTTGTTAAAATTTGTACGAGTGCGCGGGTCAGGACATTATGCTTCAATCACTCAAATACTAATATATGTATGTATTTAGAAATATATAAGTATGTTTATCAGTTGTCTGGTTGCCATAGCACAGGCTCTGCCTAGTTTGGGATCGGATGACCGTGTGTGAGTTGTCCCAAAATACTAAAGTGCCTAATGCAATGCAACCTCCTTTAGATAATAATATTTACAACACATGATGCTGTTCCGCATTCTGCAATGCATAATAACTAACAAGATAACGATACCAAATTATTGTGTGTGTGGAAATAAACGATCGCGTTTGCGATTAAATATCTATTAAGTAGTTATTTCAAACACCTAGCTCTTGTGCTGTTGTTTCTTTGATGCGGTAACTAAAGTTGCAATTGAAAAGTTTGTTTAGCTGTGTAAAGGAGGAGCACTGGTCGATCTTCTAGGTTAAGCAACGCTTGCCAAGGTTGGTCTGTGGATGGGTGACCATCTTAACATATCGAGTTTCCTCCGTGCCTCGGAAAGCACGTTAAGCCGTTGGTACCGGCTGTCATTTGTAGATCTTTGGCAGTCGTTACGGATTGTCAGAAGGCATTGAATCCGACTCCAGTCTTGCCTAGAACTACCGTGTTACCCAGTTAATGGGTTCTGGAGGTCTGGTAGGTAGTCGCTCCCCGTAAAATACTGGTATTCAGCTGAATCCGGTTTGACTGGAAGCCGACCCCAAAGTTGGGAAAAAGCTAGGTAGAAAACGCTGGTCGCCATTTTATGTCAGTCCACAATTTCTCGGAATGACTTGGCGAGATTGTAGACTATCAAATTTTGATGCGTAAAATAGTATTCCAAATGTTCAGTTGTCAATTTATCGAGAGTTTACAATCTCTCAAGTTATTTTATAATCTTACGGAGTTTCCAATTTTCCGGTGACATAACTACGCGTACTTCTTCTAAACCACTCAAACGATTTGAATACGGTTTTACTATCATTTAGATAATCTCTTCCAGGAAGATTATACTTTGACATGATGATACTTGTGTGGTCTACCTAAGATAGTTGATAGGTCTGTTCTTCTCTGACGAATTTCGTTGCGGGGTCCAAGACAGTTGAATCATTTCCCCGAGACTCGTCGAGCTTCATCGACTTGGCGATTTTCTGGTGGTCGCCGCTATTGATTCTGGCTTTCAGGAGTTGCAGTGGTTGGTAAAAGAATGCGGGCTTGACCAACAAAAAAAAAATTGCTTGTTTCAAAGACTTCATATCTGGCAATTGTCAGTAACGGTCCGGAGTCTAGGTTCGTTTTGGTTAACGACTTTTTTGGCTCGATACTACATGGAACACGACATAAAGATGTAGGTTAAAGAAAATACAGGGTTAATTCGGAGACAGTAAGCATTTTTCTTCCCTGCAATCAGTTTCGTTAATAGAAAATATTTTCACAAAGTGCAGTCTTTGAGGACTGCCGATAGAAGTGAAAACTAAGCGAAAGCTAAAGCGTTCGGTGACGATGACGCGAGTTCCATGATTTTTGTTCACCCAAAAAGTACACATAAGTATATTATATACACAGCATACATATAGCTCATGGAAAGCGTTCGGTGACGATGATGCGAGTTCATTATTTTTGTTCACCCAAAAAGTGCTCAACGGGCCGAAATAAGTTTTCACTTCAAAAACGTGTCTTTATTTTAATGAGCTTGTTACACGTAAAATTTGCACACTGCCTCAAAAGTAATCCTAACTATTAGTAGCACACAATACATTGAGTGTTATTTCTACCCCTGCTTACCCCTTTTTTTTCTTTTTTTTTAAGGATGGGAAATCATCAAATTACTTTTTCCGCTCTGGGTGGAGCGGAAGGGCGTGTCAGACTCTTACTGACTAAAACCCATCCGTGTTCCTTCTAAAGCCCTTTGCGTTCCAGGGCCACGGTGACTCTTTCGAACAAATTCCGCAACCCTGCCAGGATCTGGCCCTAACGGGCCCCGTCTTCTATGCTGACATCTCTTTGAGGCGCGCGTGAAACACAACGTGCCGTCACCCCTGTTTACCCCTTCAGGGCAGATAACAGTAGCATGTTGTTAAGTTAGTTAGAGGTGAAAGACAAAACGCCTTTAGCGAAATCTTGCCTACTCGGTACCCTATTCGACATGCTACGTTTTCTAAACACATTGGCTAACTCAGTAAACTTATCTACCTACAAACTAAATCGAATCTATAGATCTATCTATGTTTATTTATAAGTTTCGAAACAGCCTACCATTCTCTCTGCCAATAAACTAAACAAAATTAAATCTATTTTAGAAAGCGAAAAATCCAAATTTCGATATTTTATGACATCAATTTCATTAGGGTTCTGTTGCGAAAGGCAAATATAACTTTTATGGCTACTATATAAATGCTACGTAACTCGAAATGTATGTAAAGGCACTTACAGATGTAAGTGCTTAAAGCGAGATAGAAGGTACTTCCGTAAATTTCAATTTCCGGTATAGAAAAGCTATGAACTTTTATCTATATATATAAAAGAAATTCGTGTTAGATACACTATTTATAGCTCAAGAACGGCTGAGCCGATTTGGCTGAAAATTGGTGGGGAGGTAGCTTAGACCCAGGAGAGGGACATAGGATACTTTTATTCTGTTTTATTACAAAACGCAACAAACAGAAAAACGAAACATTTATCAGTCAAAACATATAATATCAGGTATTTCAAAACGCAACTGACACGGAATAACAAAATGCAACTGACAGTTAAACGTAATGTTATCCTATGGTTAACATTTATGTCACAAAGTCGGGTTAGTTACACCATTTATAACTCAAGAACGGCTGAACCGATTATGCCGACCTCTCGTTTGTTGGATTTGTCTGTGTCTCGAATAGCAGATTAACTATTAAAACATTGGAAAAAATTAAGCAAAAAAATGTACAAAAGTCAGTTTCGAATACAATGACAATTTTGATACAAAAAAATATTCTGAGGCGGTATGAAGTTCGACGGGACCACTAGTATAATAATAATTAACATTTATTTCGGAACAGATTCCATATTTGTTAGTAACAATATAAACTCGTAAACTAGTGTTAGTAAACATTTATTCTAAGCTGCGTGAGGCACGTCGATCCTGGGGAATGTCTACTTGACTGCGTGCAGTCGTATCCACCGCCCCAAGATCGGATCCCACCTATCGGCTAACGTACCAAGAATGGTGTTGGTGCTGCCGCGAACACAGCATAGCAGAGAAGTTCTTGCGCATGATGGCTGACCTATAACTTACTCATAGGTACAGTAACATAACGACACTAAATCTTTGTGAAGTAAAATTAGTGCTTATGTCACCAGAAAATTGCAGACTCCGTATGATTGTACGGTATAAACTGATAAAATGTGGATTGTGCCTGCTATAATGTTTCTTAAACCTTAGGTAAATACAGACATGATATTACGTTCATGTAATTTTAGCCTATAAACGCCTTTATTTAGTATATTGCCTACCTTCCATCATCTGCCTAGCCTTTTCGCTACCAGTCAAAACGGATTCGGCTGATTATCACAGTGTGATTCTGTAAATATGTCGAAGTAAAGGCTTGGTTGAAGTGATCACGAAGTGAGCTGCCATTCCATCTAGATTACATGGATCAAACTCAAAGCGTTTATTTCAATTAAACCATTACAGGCACTTTTGAATTGTCAAGGTTGGTCTGTCCAAAGAGATGAAGCTATTTGCACGTTCCAAAGCGTAGATCTCTATGGAGAAGAACGCGCAAGAAACTCCACATCCGGATTGACAGCTCACTTCGTGATCACTTCACCCAAGCCTTCACTTCGACATGTTTACAGAATCGCACGCAGCTTACCTACTTCGTGATCACTTTACTGAAGCCGGCAGTATTTTACGTGGAGCGATTGCCTGTTTAACCTTCACAACTCAGTAACTGGGAAACACGGTATTTATTGCCTACCTTCAATGAAAATGAAAATTAAATGATCATTTATTTAAAGTAACCCATATCAAATAATTTACTCATATTAATGATTCCACAAATACAATACATTACAAAATGTAATCTATTAAAATACATTAAAAAGTCAATTCATTAAAATTAATTACAGTAGTCTCTTATATGCGACACTATATGTAACTTGTCTGTCACAGCAGTGTCGAACATAAGGACAGTTCAACCTATGCATTTGCTAATATTTTCAGAACGGTATTGGAGCTGGCCCGCCCACTGCGCACAAGAGACGCGCAGCGCTTCGCACGCATGGAAACAGTTCTGAAGCGCTGCAGTAGCGAGGCAGACCCAAAACCGCTCAAAACGCGTTATTAAATTGGACACGAAGGTTGCTGTAGCTTTTCTGCGTGCAATTAGCCCACAGGCTGCAGTAGCAGACGTGCAATATGCTCAGAAAAGAGTTATTGTCACGTCAATACTAGGAAGAATATAAGTGACTGGTAAGAAACTAGACTAGCCATCCAGTAGTTGGCCATAATAGCTACCTTACTTTTAATAACCCCTCTTCTACACAATCCTACGTTTTTTAGGTCAGTAAGTACGCTCTTTGCACACCGTCGCTTTCACACGGCCAGCTTATCATCACGCCACCTACATAGGTACCAGGCAGGCATTGTGCTCCTATCTTCGTGCACACCGGTCCTTCTCGCGTTCCCATGGCTATCAACCATCGACCCTTGCGATTTCTATGTGGTTTTGCGAGTTTGTTCTGATGTTAACTGTTTATCTGGATTGTTGGTGTTTTTTTAAAATCTAGTTTTGTTATGTGTTTCCTGAAGTTTAGTTATCTGGGATGGTTAATATTGCAATTTAGGTACACCTATGTAAACGAGAGGTAGCTTTTTAACCCGGGGCCACTATGTATGAAATTGTTATTTTACCTCGTGTTAGCAACTAAATCTGAGTTACATTTTTGTCGCAAATTGGTCTTAGGGTGTTAGTACACCAATCGATCAACGTCGATCTATGTCGTCGATCGACGTTGATCGATTGGTGTGGTAGCTTTGGCTGATCGACGGATACCGGGTGATAAAAAACAATTGTTTGACCGCCGATTGATGCCATCGATGGAAGGTAGTAGGTGGTGATAGTATTTGGCTGATCAAAGAAAAGAGTAGAATGTATCGATTGATGGCATTGATCGACGATCTATCGACAGGTATGGTAACACCATTAGATGACTACTCATGCAGTTTCCACTATAGTTTTAGTAGGCCGAGTAAGCGACACTTAATGCCAGTTTTCAGTTAGAATTTCGTTTTTGCGATATTGCGCAATACAGCAACTGTGTGCTGTTATTGAGGCATTACGTTTTTACGAGTAGTCATAGGTACGTAAACTAAGGCATCGTCCTAATTGGCTAACGATCGTACGAGTTAACGATGCCATTTCGTCGCGCGATGAAAATGATCGTGAAAATGATCCAGTGTTCGCGCGATGAATTGCAAGCTTTATTTAGGACACTTAAACGAAATGTGTGTGTTCTATCTCGTCGTGCGACGAAATCGCATCGTTAACTCGTACGATCGTTAGCCAGTTAGGACGACACCTTATTTTTTTATGGGCATCTCTGCAAAGCGGACTCATTTAAATTCTAACAAAGATATTTTAATTATGATCATCATGTTGTATCCATGTTAAACTTGGTTTCTGAATATATATATTCACATAAGCATATTAATTTAGAAAAAATGATAATGTTGACATTTTTGATATTAAAACATAAAGTTTCACTCTTGTGTTTTACCTTTGGGTTTTTGCGACTAATATACATAACATTAATAAATAATACTTTCCATACTGTGTGTGTGCCTCATCAAATTAATTAATTATTAATTTATTTTCTCTAGACATAAACATATAGATAATTTATTAAATGCGTAAGGATCAAGATCAACTCTTTGATTTTAAGATATTTCTCTTTTCTCACGCCTATTGGGGAATGGGTAGGTATGTCCAATATTACCTACTTATTGATGATTTCAATTCAAAGTTTGAAGAACTTCTTTTTCCCGTTGAGGGTTTTAATTCTCTTGTATCTGCATTTAACCGAGACATTAAAAGATGTATCACTCGCTCCACTACATAACCATAGTGCTTGCGCTCCTTTAAGGCCTTGAGTTAGGTACTCATCCACCCCGGGAGAAGGCACGGCTCCCTGTCATTTCGTGCGACGCAGGTCTTCTCCCCCGAGAAGACCATGGCTGCTTCGGGAGGTACCTGTGCCGCATAGGCAGGGAGCCGGACGCTCGGTGTCACCACTGCGTCGACTGTCTGGAGTACACGGCGCGGCATACGCTGGCAGAGTGTGCCGCTTGGGAGGAGCCGCGCCGTGCCCTCATCTCTGTGGTAGGCAGAGACCTTTCGCTGCCGGCCGTAGTTCATGCTATGGTCGGCGGTGAGGAGTCTTGGGAAGCGGTGGTCTCCTTCTGCGAGACAGTTNCGACATAAAGATGTAGGTTAAAGAAAATACAGGGTTAATTCGGAGACAGTAAGCATTTTTCTTCCCTGCAATCAGTTTCGTTAATAGAAAATATTTTCACAAAGTGCAGTCTTTGAGGACTGCCGATAGAAGTGAAAACTAAGCGAAAGCTAAAGCGTTCGGTGACGATGACGCGAGTTCCATGATTTTTGTTCACCCAAAAAGTACACATAAGTATATTATATACACAGCATACATATAGCTCATGGAAAGCGTTCGGTGACGATGATGCGAGTTCATTATTTTTGTTCACCCAAAAAGTGCTCAACGGGCCGAAATAAGTTTTCACTTCAAAAACGTGTCTTTATTTTAATGAGCTTGTTACACGTAAAATTTGCACACTGCCTCAAAAGTAATCCTAACTATTAGTAGCACACAATACATTGAGTGTTATTTCTACCCCTGCTTACCCCTTTTTTTTCTTTTTTTTTAAGGATGGGAAATCATCAAATTACTTTTTCCGCTCTGGGTGGAGCGGAAGGGCGTGTCAGACTCTTACTGACTAAAACCCATCCGTGTTCCTTCTAAAGCCCTTTGCGTTCCAGGGCCACGGTGACTCTTTCGAACAAATTCCGCAACCCTGCCAGGATCTGGCCCTAACGGGCCCCGTCTTCTATGCTGACATCTCTTTGAGGCGCGCGTGAAACACAACGTGCCGTCACCCCTGTTTACCCCTTCAGGGCAGATAACAGTAGCATGTTGTTAAGTTAGTTAGAGGTGAAAGACAAAACGCCTTTAGCGAAATCTTGCCTACTCGGTACCCTATTCGACATGCTACGTTTTCTAAACACATTGGCTAACTCAGTAAACTTATCTACCTACAAACTAAATCGAATCTATAGATCTATCTATGTTTATTTATAAGTTTCGAAACAGCCTACCATTCTCTCTGCCAATAAACTAAACAAAATTAAATCTATTTTAGAAAGCGAAAAATCCAAATTTCGATATTTTATGACATCAATTTCATTAGGGTTCTGTTGCGAAAGGCAAATATAACTTTTATGGCTACTATATAAATGCTACGTAACTCGAAATGTATGTAAAGGCACTTACAGATGTAAGTGCTTAAAGCGAGATAGAAGGTACTTCCGTAAATTTCAATTTCCGGTATAGAAAAGCTATGAACTTTTATCTATATATATAAAAGAAATTCGTGTTAGATACACTATTTATAGCTCAAGAACGGCTGAGCCGATTTGGCTGAAAATTGGTGGGGAGGTAGCTTAGACCCAGGAGAGGGACATAGGATACTTTTATTCTGTTTTATTACAAAACGCAACAAACAGAAAAACGAAACATTTATCAGTCAAAACATATAATATCAGGTATTTCAAAACGCAACTGACACGGAATAACAAAATGCAACTGACAGTTAAACGTAATGTTATCCTATGGTTAACATTTATGTCACAAAGTCGGGTTAGTTACACCATTTATAACTCAAGAACGGCTGAACCGATTATGCCGACCTCTCGTTTGTTGGATTTGTCTGTGTCTCGAATAGCAGATTAACTATTAAAACATTGGAAAAAATTAAGCAAAAAAATGTACAAAAGTCAGTTTCGAATACAATGACAATTTTGATACAAAAAAATATTCTGAGGCGGTATGAAGTTCGACGGGACCACTAGTATAATAATAATTAACATTTATTTCGGAACAGATTCCATATTTGTTAGTAACAATATAAACTCGTAAACTAGTGTTAGTAAACATTTATTCTAAGCTGCGTGAGGCACGTCGATCCTGGGGAATGTCTACTTGACTGCGTGCAGTCGTATCCACCGCCCCAAGATCGGATCCCACCTATCGGCTAACGTACCAAGAATGGTGTTGGTGCTGCCGCGAACACAGCATAGCAGAGAAGTTCTTGCGCATGATGGCTGACCTATAACTTACTCATAGGTACAGTAACATAACGACACTAAATCTTTGTGAAGTAAAATTAGTGCTTATGTCACCAGAAAATTGCAGACTCCGTATGATTGTACGGTATAAACTGATAAAATGTGGATTGTGCCTGCTATAATGTTTCTTAAACCTTAGGTAAATACAGACATGATATTACGTTCATGTAATTTTAGCCTATAAACGCCTTTATTTAGTATATTGCCTACCTTCCATCATCTGCCTAGCCTTTTCGCTACCAGTCAAAACGGATTCGGCTGATTATCACAGTGTGATTCTGTAAATATGTCGAAGTAAAGGCTTGGTTGAAGTGATCACGAAGTGAGCTGCCATTCCATCTAGATTACATGGATCAAACTCAAAGCGTTTATTTCAATTAAACCATTACAGGCACTTTTGAATTGTCAAGGTTGGTCTGTCCAAAGAGATGAAGCTATTTGCACGTTCCAAAGCGTAGATCTCTATGGAGAAGAACGCGCAAGAAACTCCACATCCGGATTGACAGCTCACTTCGTGATCACTTCACCCAAGCCTTCACTTCGACATGTTTACAGAATCGCACGCAGCTTACCTACTTCGTGATCACTTTACTGAAGCCGGCAGTATTTTACGTGGAGCGATTGCCTGTTTAACCTTCACAACTCAGTAACTGGGAAACACGGTATTTATTGCCTACCTTCAATGAAAATGAAAATTAAATGATCATTTATTTAAAGTAACCCATATCAAATAATTTACTCATATTAATGATTCCACAAATACAATACATTACAAAATGTAATCTATTAAAATACATTAAAAAGTCAATTCATTAAAATTAATTACAGTAGTCTCTTATATGCGACACTATATGTAACTTGTCTGTCACAGCAGTGTCGAACATAAGGACAGTTCAACCTATGCATTTGCTAATATTTTCAGAACGGTATTGGAGCTGGCCCGCCCACTGCGCACAAGAGACGCGCAGCGCTTCGCACGCATGGAAACAGTTCTGAAGCGCTGCAGTAGCGAGGCAGACCCAAAACCGCTCAAAACGCGTTATTAAATTGGACACGAAGGTTGCTGTAGCTTTTCTGCGTGCAATTAGCCCACAGGCTGCAGTAGCAGACGTGCAATATGCTCAGAAAAGAGTTATTGTCACGTCAATACTAGGAAGAATATAAGTGACTGGTAAGAAACTAGACTAGCCATCCAGTAGTTGGCCATAATAGCTACCTTACTTTTAATAACCCCTCTTCTACACAATCCTACGTTTTTTAGGTCAGTAAGTACGCTCTTTGCACACCGTCGCTTTCACACGGCCAGCTTATCATCACGCCACCTACATAGGTACCAGGCAGGCATTGTGCTCCTATCTTCGTGCACACCGGTCCTTCTCGCGTTCCCATGGCTATCAACCATCGACCCTTGCGATTTCTATGTGGTTTTGCGAGTTTGTTCTGATGTTAACTGTTTATCTGGATTGTTGGTGTTTTTTTAAAATCTAGTTTTGTTATGTGTTTCCTGAAGTTTAGTTATCTGGGATGGTTAATATTGCAATTTAGGTACACCTATGTAAACGAGAGGTAGCTTTTTAACCCGGGGCCACTATGTATGAAATTGTTATTTTACCTCGTGTTAGCAACTAAATCTGAGTTACATTTTTGTCGCAAATTGGTCTTAGGGTGTTAGTACACCAATCGATCAACGTCGATCTATGTCGTCGATCGACGTTGATCGATTGGTGTGGTAGCTTTGGCTGATCGACGGATACCGGGTGATAAAAAACAATTGTTTGACCGCCGATTGATGCCATCGATGGAAGGTAGTAGGTGGTGATAGTATTTGGCTGATCAAAGAAAAGAGTAGAATGTATCGATTGATGGCATTGATCGACGATCTATCGACAGGTATGGTAACACCATTAGATGACTACTCATGCAGTTTCCACTATAGTTTTAGTAGGCCGAGTAAGCGACACTTAATGCCAGTTTTCAGTTAGAATTTCGTTTTTGCGATATTGCGCAATACAGCAACTGTGTGCTGTTATTGAGGCATTACGTTTTTACGAGTAGTCATAGGTACGTAAACTAAGGCATCGTCCTAATTGGCTAACGATCGTACGAGTTAACGATGCCATTTCGTCGCGCGATGAAAATGATCGTGAAAATGATCCAGTGTTCGCGCGATGAATTGCAAGCTTTATTTAGGACACTTAAACGAAATGTGTGTGTTCTATCTCGTCGTGCGACGAAATCGCATCGTTAACTCGTACGATCGTTAGCCAGTTAGGACGACACCTTATTTTTTTATGGGCATCTCTGCAAAGCGGACTCATTTAAATTCTAACAAAGATATTTTAATTATGATCATCATGTTGTATCCATGTTAAACTTGGTTTCTGAATATATATATTCACATAAGCATATTAATTTAGAAAAAATGATAATGTTGACATTTTTGATATTAAAACATAAAGTTTCACTCTTGTGTTTTACCTTTGGGTTTTTGCGACTAATATACATAACATTAATAAATAATACTTTCCATACTGTGTGTGTGCCTCATCAAATTAATTAATTATTAATTTATTTTCTCTAGACATAAACATATAGATAATTTATTAAATGCGTAAGGATCAAGATCAACTCTTTGATTTTAAGATATTTCTCTTTTCTCACGCCTATTGGGGAATGGGTAGGTATGTCCAATATTACCTACTTATTGATGATTTCAATTCAAAGTTTGAAGAACTTCTTTTTCCCGTTGAGGGTTTTAATTCTCTTGTATCTGCATTTAACCGAGACATTAAAAGATGTATCACTCGCTCCACTACATAACCATAGTGCTTGCGCTCCTTTAAGGCCTTGAGTTAGGTACTCATCCACCCCGGGAGAAGGCACGGCTCCCTGTCATTTCGTGCGACGCAGGTCTTCTCCCCCGAGAAGACCATGGCTGCTTCGGGAGGTACCTGTGCCGCATAGGCAGGGAGCCGGACGCTCGGTGTCACCACTGCGTCGACTGTCTGGAGTACACGGCGCGGCATACGCTGGCAGAGTGTGCCGCTTGGGAGGAGCCGCGCCGTGCCCTCATCTCTGTGGTAGGCAGAGACCTTTCGCTGCCGGCCGTAGTTCATGCTATGGTCGGCGGTGAGGAGTCTTGGGAAGCGGTGGTCTCCTTCTGCGAGACAGTTATCGCGCAGAAGGAGACTGCGGAAATGGAGAGGGAAATAACAACCCCCCTTCCGGCCTGCAGCAGGCGCATGGTTCTCTCATGATTGTACCATTACATTAATTATTAATAATTGACCGCTGAGTTGCCCCTAAGTTTGTTTCTTCCCAGGGTAGTTAGCTAAGAAACACTGACCTCATCTAGTTTAAAATGACTAAAAATGTTGACATGTAAACGTATTATTTTTTAACAATAAAAAAAATCCGGGTTCCGTACCCAAAGGCTAAGCAACGGAACCCTATTACTAAGCCTAAGGCTGTATCTCAAGAAGCGTAATAGGTAGACAGTTGATATATTCACAGAGTGATTTCTCATTATTTCCATTACCGCTATAATAAAAATTAAATTAAATTAAAGGGAACCCCCCTTATTTCCATTCCCCAGAAGCGTGTTTTTTTCGGTTTATGGTAAGGAACCCTTCGTGTGAGAGTCAGACTCGCACTTGGCCGGTTTATGTTTCTTTGTTCATAAACAATGTTTCTAATGAACATCTTGATAAAAACATGCACAGGCTATTTCAATGCCAGAAACATCAATCTAGCTCACAAAAAAAAAACTGCCAATCTACAAAATCTAATCCCTGCTCCCCGTCTTATACAACAACGAACTCTTCCATTTTGTAGTCTGTAAATATTGTAAACGAAATACTCCCCGGGTTTGTTGACATTTTCAAATCCGTCACCGTCGTTGCGTTGGGTTGACAGCTGGTCTAACTTTCCTTGTTTTTCGAAGTTATCGGGACACAAAACACTGTACAACTTCTAGTTGGTGCAGTCCTTACGTCGTTTTAATTATTTTACACTTATTTAACATTATTAAAACCACTTTTTATGGGTTTATGAATAATATTTTTTTTTACGTTTTTTTGACGGCCGTCTACCAGTGTTGCCAGCCTAAAAAAAAACATTCTATTTTTTATTCCCACAATATTAACAATAGCAGTTGAACACAATTCCACTATAATTGAGCTAAAAACCGAAGTCTTCCGCTACGGAATCTGCTGGTACGATTGAGTACAATAGCGTGATGATATCTCATATCTGGCATTATTCAACAATGCGCGGACTATTCACAGAGGCATGCGATCATATCGGCGAGAAACAAGGGGTGCATAGAAAAATGTAAATAAAATACTTATTGTAGCAGGTGTATCTGCCAGGGTTGCGGAATTTGTTCGAAAGAGTCACCGCGGCCCTGGAACGCAAAGGGCTTTTCAAAGTTTTAGTCAGTAAGAGTCTGACACGCCCTTGCGCTCCACCCAGAGGAAGAAGTCATTTGATGATTTCCCATCCTTAAAAAAAAAAGTTTTTTAGCCTTTTCTTAGTATTTAAACTAGGTACATATGGTGCTAGCTTTTGCCCGCGACTTATCCCGTTTTTTCCAGTTCCCGTAGGAATTTCGGAAAATCCTCTCTTAGAGCTCTTCTACACTCCCCAAGGAAGCTACATGCCAAATTTCAACTTTTTACGATCAGTAATTTCGGCTGTGCGTTGTCTGTCAGTCACTCACTCAGTAACAGAAGAGTTTTATAATATATTGATTGAAGCTGGGGCCGGGGCCCGATCTACCCCCTTTGAGAGCGGGGCAAATTCCCCGACATTAAATGAGGGACAGCAAAATTTATTAGAGAAGTTATTTTATGAATTTTGTAATTAATGGAGGAAAAATATACAAGAAAATAGAATACTAGGAAATTCGATTAACTTTATGATCGATTTGTATTTAGATCTGGCAGCCCCTTTCGTTTCCTCTGAAAATATAACTTATCCTAGGCTAGGTGCTCAAATTTTGATCTCGCTTCGCATGCTCTTCCATTTCATTGGGTTGTTAGGTAAAACTATCGAATTTTTCGATAGTTTTTTTTTATAGTTTTAGTCACTTTGGAAATAAAGCATTAATGATGTGAAAATTTGTAAACCTTCTAATATGACGTAACGAGCAGGTATTCCATCATCTACTTGTCTATCACAGTACGCCAGCAGCTCCACAATTAACAAGCCGCACCGCAATCTAATTGCATGTCTTTGTTGTCAGCGCCCACATTACGTTCAGTTACGATATACCACGTAACCGGGACTGATATGTTACGAATTGACACCAAGAAGTAAGTAGAAAAAAATATCCAAAAGGTCCAGTCAAAGTGTGGTGTTAAGCTGGGTCGTAATGTAACATTCGCAGCGACTCAGCGAGCATGTTATGTTACGCTGTGTCCTAAAATCCGTGTAAAACAAAACACACTCATCATCTTCGTGCTCGTTTCCACGTACCTACTGACTGCACGAATGCTCGCTTTGTAAAATGTTGCATTATGCCCCGTTCATATCAGCCAATTGGCGTCCAATGCCCCGTAACACCGGTCGATACTCACCTTTACAGTCAATACTGAACAGAAATCGTTATAGACGAGAAAAAGAGCGTGAACGCATTAGTATGTTATTGTGTTGTATTAGTATTAATAAAGGTGTCAGCATTTCTGACTGTAAGCCAGACTTTACACAGACCACAACCGAAAGCAGGCAGATTTACGAGTATATTTATCTCGATATACTCGTAAATCTGCCTGCCTTCGGTGGCAAGGTATTATAGACCAGATAGATAGGTATCTATCTGATCTATAATAGATACCTTTAAACGAGCAATTCTTGTATAAATGTATATATATAATCTGAATCTCGGAAACGGCTCCAACGATTTTCATGAAATTTAGTATGCAGGGGGTTTCGGTGGCGATAAATCGATCTAGCTAGGTTTCATTTTTAGAATACTTTTACCAAAAAATATCATCATCAGGTCATCCAGGTACTACTGATTTTATTTAAACACATAACAAACTTTGGTACAATATATTCTTGAATTTTGGCAATCGGATACAATTTTTTTTTTTTGTGATTTTATTTAAATTCTTTAACTTTAAAGGTTATCCATAGATATCCGGGTATGTGTGGTGCCGGTCACGGCCCTGATATATTGTGTTAATTAACCTTTAGCTATGCTGTATTAAACTTAAAGTCAAAACCTGATGTACCAGTACTTCAATCGATCTCACCTGATGGAAAACGACGAGGACGAAGTTCACGATGGAACGTACTACGTACAGACGCCATTACAACGAGCTACAACATTTTAATCTGCCTAGCCTTTTCCCTACTATATTGGGGTCGTCTTCCAGTCAAACCGGATTCAGTTGAATACCAGTATTTTACGTGGAGCGGCTACCTACCAGACCTCCACAACCCATTAACTGGGTAACACGGTAGTTCTTGGCAAGACTGGATTCAGATTTACTGGCTTCTGACAAACCGTAACGACTGCCAAAGATCTACAAATGACAGCCGGGACCAACGGCTTAACATGCTTTCCGAGGCATGGAGGAAACTCGGTAAGTTAAGATGGTCACCCATCCATAGACCAACCTTGGCAAGCGTTGCTTAACCTTGATCGACCCATGCGATTGTTATTCTTTAGCCATGAGCTCAACAACAAACACACAAACACAACAACAACAAACAACAATCTGCAACAAACAATCAAATAATCTGTCAAAATTCTTTAACAGACTGGTAAAAGGAGGAGGTTGATTGGAAAAAATTTACAGTTTCGGGTAGCTTGATGTGCTGGCATCTGTACCTAATTTTTACGCTAACAAAAGACCTTGAAACTGTTTGAACGAAGCGCTGGTCCATGAGCATGTTTCCACTTAATTCGTGAACCTTCTGCGGCCCTTTCCTGCATCATTCCACCAGCAAGTTCCACTCGGCTGCCTTAACTGAAGCTTATGGGATTAGTTTGCCTTTCACCGATACGAATCAAAGTGTCGTAAGTAACTGAGGACAGTCTCCACGGACCACGGGAGACTGGGTTAGTCGACCTGTTTACTTTCGGAATCCTCGACCCGTTTGCCCCGGCTATTAACATGAGAAATAGTTCTGTTTGGCAATAGTTTAGCAAGCCTACCGATTGCTGAAAAGGCCAGACGCGTATCGTCTGTGATACAGTTATTATCGAGCTTTTAAATTGCTTCAAGTTGTCTTGCTTGCCATATAAATCGAAGGGTTAATCTATTACGTGTTTCGTGAATGGTTACGTAACCGTAAACGTACTTAAGAACTTATGTTAAAATTTAGGTCCCAAACAAGGGAAGATATCTGCAAAAAAAAATTTGTAGTACTTTAGTGAGATTACCAGAAAAAATTGAACACGTATTTTTTCACTTGTCACTTAAACAAAATGGGAAGACGATACAGTGCGTTGAAATTTTGATGTGACGCCACGTAAAGTACCTACTTACGATTTCAAACTTTAGGTAAAAGCCATTCTAAAAGGTTTCATGTAAAATAAAACATAAAACTGCTTGGAAGAACTTTAATCATGACGATTCAATAAGAACAAATATGTTTCACGAATAGATACATAACATATCTTGTACATACATGGTACTGGTAAATTTACATAGGTTTATCAACCATCAACTAATTTCTAACATCCCCATCAAAATCACATTACATGGTTCCTCTAACATGGTAAGGCCCGTTGGGCACATGCGTTTTGTCGTCGTCGTATAAGGCTACCACAGACGACAAATGAGCGACACGCCAATACAACAATCCTTTTTAAAGAAAACTTTATACTAATAACTCAGAGTTCGTGGCTAAATATTTATAGCAGCACAGTTCAATCTTCGAGGTTAAGCAACACTAGCCGAGGTCGGCCCGTGGATGGGTGACCATCCATTATACACCGAGACTCCTCCGGGCCTCAGAAAGCACGGCAAGCTGTTGGCTGTCATATGACAGCCAACAGCGTAAAAGAGTGTCCGTGGAATTTTTTGCACGTTCTTCTCCATAGAGATCTACGCTTTGGAACGTGCAAATAGCTTCATCTTTTTGGACAGACCGACCTTAAAATTCAAAGGTGCCTGTAATGGTTTAATTGAAATAAATGGTTTGAGTTAATGCGTTGACAGTCGTTACGGATGATCAGAAGCCAGAAAATCTGTCTCCAGTCTTGCCAAATTAATTATCCGTAGATTTGTCACGTCTTTGTCGCATTGACCGTATCCCATACCTCGACTAACAAATCAAAAAAACGCATGTGCTCAGCAGGTTCAGAATTCACCACTGATCGGTTGCGGATTAATCAACCTAATCGTTGCAAGACTTGCTATATACTCAGCTGTTAACTTTATAGTTGACTATTAAAAGCAGATTTTAAGTTTAATTGCATTTTATAAATAAAATTTCTAAGGACCTGTCACAAGGCGTGTTTTATACGCGTGTTTCATGTAACGCGTTGACTGTGCGATTACGGCGCGGTATTTGCCTCGAGCAGCTGCGTTTACGCGTTGAAGACGCCGCTTGAAAAAACGCCTTAAGCTTAGATTCTAGGTGTTCTCTGTTTATTGAAGGGGAATGCCGATTTTAGGCCTTGCGATGCCCAAGAAATTTAAGTAAGTAAAAAAAAATGTAAATTTTACGTAATTAACTCTTCTATTCACGACGCGATACAAGTCAACACTAACATTTTTTAATAAATAATAAATATTGAAACGATACAACGAAATAAACAGACATTTGCTAGGTTGCCAATTTAAAATCCCGGAAAAAATAAAGATTTGTTGCAAAACATTGATTTGACATTTACACATATTGTACTTTATTTATTTGTCCTTTTGTTTATAGAAGTCCCAATGCATTCGATGTTACTTGTGGGCACTCAGGGCCTAAATCACTATGGCGGCTTGGCATTCCCCTTTAATGTAGTAACACAAACTAAAACTGAACTGCATTTCTGAACCCGCCACAGTACTATATATTTAATGAATACTTAAGTCAATTCACAGTTTGGCTTGGCCTAATCCTATAACTAATATGATAAGAGTATATACACAATCTTAGACCATTTCCTAGGAGTAACAAATTATTTACTAGACTAAAAACAACTATTTATCAATTAACATATTATGGTCTAAACATCATTATGCAAAAGGAAAATAGATCTTCAAACACAATGTGCACATCTCAAACAAACGCAATTAAATATATAACTCATTAGCTTTTTGAATAATTCATACACAATTAAGACAATCATACAAGATGGGTGATATTTTCTAAAGGTCTCAATCTGGCGTAGGTCTAGCGTAGCGTTTGCACAGCGTAGTAGCAACGCTAACGACGCGTCTACGCGACGATAGCGTAGCGTATTTTTCTACGCTTCGTAAGCATCTTTCTGAACATGCGCTCGCAGTAAGTAAACCCACTTTTAGCAAGTAAAAAAGATATAATACTCTCTACTACACCCTTCAAAACATACGATGTTCATAACACATTCGATGTTTGAGTACTACTTAAAAATCTAGTACACAAAGACAGACATTATTATCAAAAAGCTATAGAACCAAAATCTTGGTCCGTTCATTTATTCTATGAAAAAAAAAAACACGACTAGAGTTGTAACACTAACATTCAATATTATGTGCCTTAGGAATGACAATAAAACAATTTAGGCAATACTTATTTAAATTACATAAATGATTTAAGCTTTCACAATAATACAGGCAAGCTTAGATTCAGAAATAATTTACATCTATCAATAAATAGAAATAAATATTAAAAACTTATTGTTAATTAAATTAAAGCCTTACTATTGGCCTTTTTAAATCACATTACTATTTTGCTACGCTAAAAATATAACTTAAAAAGCAAAACAAAGTATTCAATACTTAATTAATAATTATATTAAGGCCAAATTAACTAAAAACAGTTCAAACTATTATTTAAAAGTCAATTTTGTTCAGTATTTTTTCTTAACACGTACAATATCACATTTTTATTTAAACCATAAATAATGCCGCAGCAGAACCTAAGAAATAAGATTTACAATAAAACGATTAATAGTCAGCTACACGATAATTCAAAGAAACTCTACTTGTCCATCAACACTTTTATTTAAAGCTGAGATATCTTACTAATATTGAATTTACAAAAATCTACAACATCACAAATACTAGAACATTTATTAGCTAATTACCCGATTTTGACTATTATCCTATACAATTAACTATTTGACTAGAAGTCTGGTCGTATCATCATGAAGCAATAAGTCCTGCAAACCAATAGTAAGTACATACTTAAATAAACTCAATAATGCTATGCCTTTTTTTCTTTTATCTTTATTCAAAAACTAAAAAATGGCGTCTGTTTTTGCGATTGTTCCATGACAACACGACCAAAACTGAAGTAGATTCAAAGTATTGTAGATAAGTTCGAAGACTAGAAGCTTCTAACTTATTGGAATAAAGATAAATGGAATCAGTCCATGGAACTGTTGAAACATAGACAATATTGCTCATTTCATCACTACTTAAAACTATTGAATAATGGAAAAAAACCTATATTATTTGTCTATTATTCAATACTACTTATAAGTTGTTACATAAAATCACACTTGGTTAGGTGATTTCATTTCACAATTCTAGTCAGGGAACTCTAATTCCATTTACCATTATATATTCTGTAAACGTAGTCATTTCGTGCACAGAATTCATTTTTATTTCTAAATAGAGCCATTCTGTGATATGAGAACGTATACCAACTTGTACTATGTTTCAGTCGACTCATTATTGGACAGTGGGGCTTTCAAGGAATCCAGTACACAAAATCGAATTTCTACGTTTTGAAGGAAGAATGATATATAACGATATGATTTTTTAATAGATATAAGTACATTTTTCTAAGTTAATACTCCTCTATAGTGTGGGCCTCGATAAAAATGAGATTACTTACAATAAATAATAACTTGTCTTAGAATATTCAGAAAACATTGAAATGATGATCTTTGGCACTTCAAACAATACTGATATGTATTGTTAGTTACATGAGTCATACATAAACAAATAAATATTCAAATCAATTAATGAATTAGAACTAAAACTAATAGTTCAAACTGCACATGAAATTTCAACTAAGTTTCATCATTAAGTGTTGCAATAATTTAAATGTATTTATTCTGGAGACATTGTTTTATTTGAAAGGCAAATTATATTCTAAAACAATACCTAATTTTGAATCTAGATTTCAAAGTTCACTCAAATTGAGGTTCCTAACCGACAAAGCATCCAAAGACAGATTATTATCTGATGCAGAAGTTATATAATACATACACCATCTAAATTGGTCAACAATTGGCGCCATTTATATGGAAGCTATCTAAATAACTCCCACATAAACTAGGAGCCAATTGTTGAACAATTTTACTCGATCGAGCCAGAATCGTGACATGTAATATATATCTGCAATCCAGATACAATAACGACTTTTATATAATCTGAATGGCTTACTACACTTCTCTAGCTTTGTCATTACTCTAACTTATCTAAGATTGTTGACTAACCCGGACAATAAAAGCTTTGTCACCTATATTGCCATTTTCGGTAACTGCCCATAACAAGAAACCGTTGCCAAAAACTTAAGCAAATTTGGCTATAATATCACTGTACGATCCAAAAGCCATAATATTTGTGGGTCATCTTCCAACACTATCTAATGCAGTGGTTCCCAACCTTTATTTGACCCTGGACCACTTTGATTTCTTTGTTGCTAGCAGGGACCAGGAATCAAGAAAAAAATTAAACTATGTTAAACTAAAAATAAAATTATATCATATATATTCAAAACTTGTAGTATAACTATGGTATGAAATCAAAATGTGTTGTCATAGAAGACACATTTCTAAAGATACTTAGAATCAGTTTGCATCAATGACATTTTTGAGGTGAAAAGAGAGAAATTTTAAAGCTTTCGCGGACCATATTTTGGCTGTTGCGGACCACCAGTGGTCCGCGGACCACAGGTCCACCACTGATCTAATGGGTAGTTACTTCACAGTTGTTGGTGTTACTGCAGATGTTGCATTTATTGACTTGATCTCCGAAAGGTTAAGCATCTATGAGTTGAATGAATTCCTGGGTAGTTAAATCGGTATTTTTTTAGTTATATATAGTTTTTGTAGTTATAGCGAAGAGTTTTGCTTGGTACATCATTAGCAGATCAGTTTGATTGAATTAAACATTATGAATATGGTAATTTTTTACGTTCTGATTTATTATATGACTAGTTGCCGCCCGCGGCTCCGCCCGCGTGATATTCGAAAATTATCCCAAAGGAACATATTCCTGGGATCCTATGTGTTATTCTAGACTATAATCTACCACTGTGCCTAATTTCATCAAAATCTATTCAGTAGTTTTTGCGTGAAAGAGTAACAAACATCCATCCATCCATCCATACTTACAAACTTTCGCGTTTATAATATTAGTAGGATTATTATTTAACATCAATCATAAAAAGATAATTGAAATACTTAGTTCTTTTTGAGATGTAAGAAGTAGGAGAATTTTAGGAGATTTTTAAAGTTCGTCCTTCGTCCATAATCAAATACTTTTTGCAAGTTTCTATTTCAAATGGATCCGTCATCATGAGTTGAAATTACCGACGCACCCAAATCCGAATGATAACGATGATTCGGAAACCATCCCACGACTCAAATTTAAATTACCATCATAAAGATAAATATTCCTCATCAAGAAAGTCATAATCTCTGTACAATTTCTTAAGAAACATCCACTGAAACCATGTGGCAATGTTTGGACTATTAATATAAAAAACTATGATAGCTTCAAGGCTGTTTATTAATTGCAACAGTTAATTCGGCGATAATCAAATTAGAGAGAGCGCAAAAAGTAGAGCCAATCAAATCGTTGCATTTGCATATCTAACAAATTTTATTTGACCGGTCAAGGACGTATTGGAACTTCTATTTTATCTGAAACACTATAATTAATATAAATTATTTATGCTGCCGTGTTCGACTTCATTTTATTCACGTGCCATGATGGCCAAAATTTTTAGCCTGACACTTTCAATTTGAAACGAAGTACATGTTAGCGATCCCTAAATTTAATTAATAAGTGAATGTCAATGAAAATGTCAAATTTGACAGATAGTCGAAGGTGACGTATAACGACGGCGGCCATTGTGAATCAGAACGTTAAGCTTGTTGGTTGAGACATAGAATTTGAATTTGTAAATCGTAAATAATATTACACTTACGAGTTAATTAAAGTATTTTAGGAAATTGAAGACGATGACGATGAGTATAATTTCACCTGACACCGTTCACATACAGTTAAACATTAAGTGGTGATGTTAAGTTAACACAATTATATTAAAACTTAACATCATCAATTAATGTTAAGTTGTAGTTGTAATATTTTCCTGGTACTCAACTAACCGATTTTTTTTTGGCGAATCACTTAAACTTCGCATGGCGTGGGTTGAGAATAATTCTTGTCAATATTAGTATTCAGAATTGAATAAACGTCTGATGTCAGTTTTTGCACAAGATCCACAGAGAAGACAAATTACTTCTAATTACACTGGTCTTTATCATTGAACAACAAAGTTATTTTACAGTACAACTTCCAACTGAAACGGTAACACCAAATTCAACAACAACAACAGAAACACCAAAGAAATAAACATAACATCACTTCAAATATATATCGAGGCCACGTTCGGAGTCCTACTCGTTGTACCTACTGAAACAAAACGAAGCTGTCTGAGGCCAGCCTTAGATACCTCCGGAGCTCAGCGTCACGCAGGAGTCGCGAGGTCACGCGCGGCCCAGCATTGCGGCCACGTCGCCCGCTGACTGCGAGTGCAGCAGGGCGCCCCGGGCGGGCCGCGGCGGGGCCAGCCGCGGCAGGGCCAGCACGCCGGCGGGGGCCGAGCCAAGAGCGCAGCCAGTGACGAACTCGTGGCGAGAGGCTTCCGTTGGCGTGATTCGCCGCTTTGGGTCCCATCTGGAAGAGAAGGGAGTGGTTAGAGATGGTTCATTTTGGTCCAAGGTTGAAGGTAGTTTGAAACAGGCGTAAGAACCAAGCGGCTATCAATTTTGGTGTTAAAACAGTTCAATAGCCTACCACTAAATAAATAACTTCTGATAGACAACCAACGCTCAGCTTTAACCGCTAGAAGCGAAAAAATGTGCATAAGAATTCCTTACATTACGAACGTAAGTATAATTCATTGTCTAAAGATATAAAATAGGGGACGAAAGTTCGGCTTGTTATAAATAAATTGATAACCGAGCTATGACACCGCAATGATCATGAGCCCGCAACCACTTGAATGTGACAAAAAGTCGCCGGTCGTATTCGATCGCTGCTCCTAATTTAAAAGCCTTATAAAGACCTGTCTCTTCATATTATGTAACATATAACTAACGTAACGTCACAACCTAAACCATTTAGATCTATTACAGAAATTGAAATTACATCACACGACGATCCTTAAAATCATTCCGCAAAAATACCAAGAAAATGTTCCATCACAGGCCATACACGGTCCTAAGATATTGCCCAAGAGCCCAGACAGCTCGCAAAAACCTCGGAACACTTCCTATTGCTCAATCCTTCAGGTTTGAGCGGAAACCTGTCCTCTTACTGGTAATAACGATTAAAATCATGCTGTTTTTTTGTATGGCAACAGCTGCAGGTTGGTTTAATTTTAGTCTCCGATACGTAGAGTTATGAGGTTGGATATTATATGTTCGGTAACCATGTGCGGTATCCTGCCTAGAGTTTGTTGTGGGTTGTGGTAGATAGGACAGTTCGTATTTGATGTTAGTATTGCATAAATAAATTCTACTTCCTTCATATGGCAACTAATATTATCAATGTTAAAGTTTCGCATGTGAATGGAATCTTTGAAAGTGCCGAACGAATTTGGATGTAATTTACACTAAATATAGTTTGACTTGGATTAACATACAATGCATTTTATCCGGGAAGTATGTTGGGATGATTTACGACTTTTAACGTGGGCGTAGCCGCGGGCGGTAACTAGTTACGAAGTTTAAAAAAATAGGGTTTCAAGTCGATATTTTCGGTATGCCTTTCGTTTATGTTATAGATTGGATTGAATTAATCTGCATTCATTTATTCATAAATACAAGTGGAACGCGCATCGACACTGCAACTCTTTATATATTTATTTAATTAATACTTTACGTAAACATATGTGTAGAGGCGGATTTACGATGGCGCGTTGTGTCCCACGCGCGCCTCAAAGAGATGTCAGCATAGGAGTCGGGGCCCGCTAGGGCCAGAGCCTGCCTGGGTTGCAGAATTCGTTCGAAAGAGTCACCGCGGCCCCGAACGCAAAGGGCTTTAGAAATAACACGGATGGGTTTTAGTCAGTAAGAGTCTGACACGCTCTTCCGCTCCACCGAGAGCGGAACAAGTCATTTGATGATTTCCCATCCTTGAAAAAAAAGCGGTGGACTTAAGGCATACTTGAAACTTTTAGAACTGTTATTATTTTTTAGTCCTCTCTGGTCCTTTCCGAGCACTACGTCCTTTGCCTGCCCAACAGGCGCCCGAGTACCTTCAGTGAATCTGGATCAAGGCGATAATACTGTCACTTTTGAACCGGCCAGGCCCAGTGGGCCATTAATAATTCAAGTATCTACCTTATATGATATTATTTTGTAAGGAGTTTGTGGCTAAGATATATAAAGTAAGGCATTAAAAAACAATATTTTACAAACGCAATCACTGGCCAATTGATAAATCTCAACAGTCACTCGGAATCGAAATGAAATAAGAACAATCAATGAAGTGCTAATTAAGCAAAGTTGCCGTGATCATTCCATAGATGTGTGGACACTGTCTGTATGCCCTTACTATTGTATAAAATCGTATACAAGCCTAATCTCTTCAAAATTAGAGTGAACAGGCTTCTTCTGGGTAAGCTCGCTCCATCGTCGACTTTGTCTCTGTCATCTATGACCTAGACTAGAGACAAGAGCAAACCTCATCATATCAGCCGAAAGACGTCCACTGCTGGACATGGCTTCCCCAAAGGGGATTTATCATAATCGCCACGCTTGGCAGGCGGGTTGGCGATCGCAGTGTAGCTGTTGCAATGTACAGATAATGCTGCTGCCTATTCTCTGGTACTCACCAGAGAATAGGCAGCAGCCCTTAGTCACCTCTTAATCAATCATTGATACAGGGTGAATTTTTCAACTGTGCGTGGATGGCCAAATCCGTAACTACAAGGAATAACGAATCACACTGACAGGAGTCTCGAGCCCCATTTTGATGAACACTAAAACACAAACTGCATTATTGGATTTTTGAAAAACCGGTTCTTCTAGCCATTTTTTGATTTTGAAGGAAAGCTCGCCTTTTAACTAGTGCGTTTTAAAATTCCTGTCTAAACGGTAACTGTTTAAAAAAAAAATGTTTTTCTTGGAAAAATCCAATTATGCAGTTGTAGATTCTCGGGGCCGATGTTGATGAAAACAAAAACTGCATCATAGGTTTTTGAAAAACATTTCAATTGAATATTTTAAAATAATTTTGTTAAAAATTAGGTGTTTCCTATATTCTCCCATAATTATATTATTTATATTACTTGCCAGAGTTTGATTCACTTTCGAATGGTGTAATAATATTGGGGGTGTTTTTTTTTCAAAATAAACCGTGTCGATTTCTGGCTAGGAATACCAATTTTTCAAAAATCTAAATATGCAGTTATAGTTTTCATTATATTGGGCTCGAGCCACCTTTCAGTGCTTTTTGATATTCCTCATAGTTTCGGATTTGGCCACCTACGCACTTTTTAAAAATTCACCCTGTATGTATGTCGCCGGAAATTTGCAGACGCCGTAAAATTAGAGTAAATCTTTATTAGATTATAATTTCTCGATATATTATAGATAATCGTTATGATACAACAAATTCCATCCAAATTCAATAGTTTCCAATATATCCGTGCATTATTAACAAAATACAGTTTACGATTTGACGCGATATTTACAACGGCGTTTGCAATTTGCCGTAAACAAACCTAAATATATCTCTTTAAAATACTAAATTAATCATTGTCCCCCATAAGGAACCAACATTTCAACTGTCAACTCTGAAATGCTCATGAGATGCTTCGAACACTTCCTGCCAGCGATACAAAAGCTGATGTCGCAACTTCTGTGTGACCACCTTTACGCGCAATGAATATAGACGGCTGAGATAATCACCATGCCATAGGAAGACCTGTGTTGTGCAAGTACTTGTCAACTTGTTACAGCATTCGTGGTTTTGAGTAGAACTAGTTGGGGTTCGCGAATTTACTTGGCGATTTGAAGTTCCGCCTTATGACTTCTTCCGCTCTGGGTGGAGCGGAAGGGCGTGTCAGACTCTTACTGACTAAAACCCATCCGTGTTCCTTCTAAAGCCCTTTGCGTTCCAGGGCCGCGGTGACTCTTTCGAACAAATTCCGCAACACTAGCTTGAAGTTCCGCCTGAGGCTTCGCCCGCGTGATATCTCGGAGATATTCCAAGGAAACGTACTCCGAGATTAAAGGTCCAATCAATGTTTATGCCAAAATTCATCAGAATTGGTTCAGCGGTTTAGTATGCGAATGTAACAAACAAGCAGACGGGGTTACTTTCACATTTATAATATTAATGCATCGATATTTTTCAAAGTGTCCCAGTTTAGCTGAATAGATGTTAACGGAGCAAATTGTACGATACTTTATATATCACTAGCTGACCCACGCAACTTCGTCTGCGTCACACCTTTGTCATGAAGAAAAAATGAAATGCTCGGCTCCTACTGGCCGTAGCGTGATGTTTTATAGCCTAAAGCCTCCCTCAATAAATAGGCTTCCCAACACTAAAATATTTTTTCAATTGTATTTAAATTTCTAACAAATGTTAGGGGTGGAAAACCCTTATCACTTAGGGGTATGAAAAATAGATAGTAGCCGATTCTCAGACCTACTGAATATGCATATAAAATTTAATAAAAATCGGTCAAACCGTTTCGGAGGAGTAGGGTAACTAACATTGTGACACGAGAATTTTATATATAAGAAGATTATCATTCATCTATCGTCTTCCCTATTCCCACATTGGCCTTTCTAAATCGTTTCTTTAGTAAGCTTACCTTCCACTCGTCTATAGCCCTGTTCCACGATGTCTGAACAACCTCTACTTACTGAATAAAGTTGTAAAATGGAACGGAATTTGCATGAAATTATCCGCCAAGTAAATTAACGAGAACTTAATCGGAGGTGGTCGGCAGGGTTGCGGAACTTGTTGCCAGGATTGGGAATTTGTTCCCCTGGAACGATAAGGGCTTTAGGAGGAACATGGATGGGTTTTAGTCAGTAAGAGTCTGACACGCCCTTCCGCTCCACCCAGAGCGGAAGCAGTCATTTTGAAAATAAAAAAGTGGTAAAACAAGCCCAACCCTAATTAACTTTCCTTAATATTATATCACCTAAAGAACACTTTCATTCCAAAAGGCTCGTCTAATCCGCCAAGAATGCGGATTGACATCTCAATATTCATCAAGACCATCTTGATGAATATTGAGAGACGCACTGCCGCTCGCGGTTGTGTAACTAACGCGACTAAAACTGAGTAAATCGAGTCTATCTTGTAATAGCCCAACATGGCATCTAGTCATACTTAGTTTTTTTATATGTCTATTTATTATAGGTAAGTAATTAGATACTACCGAATATGGATGCTACCGAAAATAGTCCGTATTCTTTGCTTATTCACCATCATTGTCGTCATCATCATACCAGCCGAAAGACATCCACTGCTAGACATAGGCCTGTCTCAAAGGCCCCCCTCGCTTTGGGTTGCCATAATCCCCACGCTTGGCAGGTGGATTGGCGATCGCAGTGTAGCTGTTGCAATGCACGGAGAATGCTGCTGCCCATTCTCTGGTGAGTGTGGTGTTCATTTCTACAGTTTAATCTAGCTAGTTATTTTGAACCATGTATGTATTTATATCTACAGTAATATTATAAAGAGAAAAAAAAAAATTTTTGTGTGTGTGTGTATGTTTGTAATGAATAAACTCAAAAACTACTGGACCGATTTCAAAAATTCTATCAGCAATAGATAGCTACATTATCAGCGAGTAACATAGGCTATATTTTATCCCCGTACTCCCACGGGAACGGGAACTACGCGGGTGAAACCGCGTGACGTCCGCTAGTTCTTCATAAATCCAGACTCCTTCTTCCTCCGATTTTTACTCAGAAATAACAATGAAAAATCCAATTACAAAGCCGAAACAAAAGAATCAAGCCCTGGGCTCCTTCAAGGCAACATACATTTGCAATTGCAAGTTGCAACCACTAAATAACAACGATAGAGTTACATCAACCAGGCTGCCAAACACAAAACCTGATAAAGAATAACACCTATCAACAATCACAATCATTCTATTTATTTCTTCTAACACTTACGAAATCTGGGCGGACACTAGCTTATTATGAAAACCAGAACTCAGGTTTAGGACATTTCGACCGCCGCCGTCTTAACGGTCGAGTTATATATTACTTGTGCAATTTCTTAATCCCTTTCGAATAGTTCAGTGGCCTGGAATTCGAACGTAAGACCTCTCGATGGACGGTAAACGTTCAAGCTGATTAGTAAAATGATTCCATTTATAACTTACCCACGCATAATCTTGCGCCATGCAAAACTAACAAATTATTGCGGGTCACGATCCTTAGAGCATTGAGGAATTTGAACAAGTCCACGTAAATACAATATCTTAGAAATCCTACTAATATTATAAACGCGAAAGTTTGTATGGATGGATGGATGGATGGATGTTTGTTACTCTTTCACGTCAGAACGGCTGAACGGATCTTGATGAAATTTGGCACAGAGGTAGATTATAGTCTAGAATAACACATAGGAAGCTTTTCAACCGGGGAGTATGTTCCCTTGGGATAATTTAGCGCGGTAGCTTGTATTTAATAAAATGTATATTAAATACAAGCTATACCAATTCTAGTCTACCTATGGAACAGTCACATTTCGCCAGTTTTGAAGTTCCATCTCCATGTGACATGGGGCGAGCTTCTAGAAGGAAATCTAGACTCTAGGTTGCTACTGAGAAATTCTAGGATGGAAAAATCCAGTGACACTTTGCCGACTCGAGGATCGAAACCAGGATGTCGGGAGTAGCACCTGGAACCACTAGACCAAGGAGACGCCTCCATATTAAAAAAAAGTTTTTCTACAATAATTGGTTTAGGATGCTGATGTGGTTGCCGCGATACTGTAGTGCGTCAGGGATGTTTGCGGAGGCCAACACCGACTGCTTTAGGGCTATTGTGCGCAAGAGAGTGGCCTCTCTGATGTGTCGTGTGCGGGGCAGCCCCAATGGCCTTCTAAACACTATACCAGAAAAGGTGGAGTGTCCTATTGTGCGGCACTGGAATAGGGTGCATAGTTATGATACTGTCCTATTTAATGTAAGATAAGTTAATAAGTTGTTACTGGAACTGACATAGTTTTTAAGTCTTACTAATAATTTTATATGGAATTGTGTTCTGAAGTAAATTATTATTATTTTGTTTATTTATTTTTCCTTACATACTAATTTATATTTTTAAATATTTCTTTAAAAAAGATACATAAAAAAAACATTTATAAATATAAAAAAGTAAGTAAGTCTCGATTGAGATTTCCATATCTCAATAAAGAAGTTCCACAATATGCAGGGGGCAATCGGTTGCGCATCCAAGTAGGCCGCTGCAAATACAACTTGGCAAAATAGAGTTTCACTGACACTAAGTGTGAGTGCGGAGCTTCCATCCGAAATATGGCCCAACTGTTGGAGTGCCCCAAGTGCCCTTAAGCCTCGAATCCATTAGGCAACATGTTCAGCAACGTTGCACAACAACGCGCGACGTTGCCAGCAGGCGCGCAACATTGACAATGTTACTAAATAAAAGTTCTTCGTTGCCGTTCAACATGATGAGCAACATGTTGTGCATCATGTCGCGCGTCAAATGTTGCCTAGTGGATACGAGGCTTTACACCTGCACCTTGAGGACGTAATGAAACCCACTGATGCCGCCATTAACCTGGCCACCTACACTGAGCACAAATGTATGTGAAGCGGTTATCACACTGCACCGGACTCCGGTGTGCGGTGCTGCGATTTTTGTAGAATCTTGATTTGCATACAAACACCGCAGGGTATACACACCGCATCTCCGTGCGGGGTTGGATTTCGTCCCCACCGTACACCGCAGCGGGATGCGGCGGCAATGTGATAACCGCCTTAGGGTCACTCGACATCGATTCGAAAAGAAGAAGACAATATGCATACAACCCTAATCTCTTCAAAATTAGAGTGAACAGGCTTCTTCTGGGTAAGCTCGCTCCATCGTCGACTTTTTCTCTGTCATCTATGACCTAGACTAGAGTCAAGAGCAAACCCATATCAAATTGAAAATAAAGTTTCTAAATCTAGTTAATAGTGGCTGTAGATAACCTATGTTTAGAAGAAAAAGTTAAATTTTAAACAGTCAAATCAATATTGAATCTTTAGCGACAAATCCTTGCCATACATAACATCTACAAATGAAATATAAACTCTTCTCATACAGGTTTAATTAAAATTTACCCATTTGATTCAACTTCTTGATTATGTCCGTCATGGGAAACAAGATGTAAGTCTGTGTAACGTAATATAACTTCTTTTTAATGAAAGGTAATTAACCTACTATTGATGTTTTATCAGCATATCAAATTGTTAATCATAGTTATCATGGTGTTTCCTTGTCTCGCGTCATAATTTAAGTGCGATGAATTATTAAAGTCTGTTCGTTTTACGATGATCGCAATGACATACGTCAAATGTTTATTTTAGAGTTGCAATATATGTAGATAGATTTAAAATAGAGGTCCACTAGTAGGTTAACTAGTGGTCCCGGCGAACTTTGTACCGCCTCAGAATAATTTTTTGCCGTGTTTTGTTTTTGTCATGTATCAGAAATGGCTTTGTATTCGAAAATGATTTTTATACCTACATATTTTTTTCTTTAATATTTTCAATGTTAATATTAAATCTGCTATTTTTGAGGCAAAGACAAATCCAACAAACCAAATATCTTCAAAATCGTTCCAGCCGTTCTTGAGTTATAAATGGTGTAACTAACCCGACTTTAATTTATATATTTACGGTTATAACGGTGTACTGTAATGTAATAGGAGTCACATAAAACTTAAAAAATGAGACGAAGCTGTACACATCCTGATCTATTTCTACAACTCTAAATGTTATCACGGCCAACTCTATGGCAAAGAAATGATACAGGTTGTTGACGTATGTCAAAGGCGACATCCTAAAATGAACATAGTATAGTTACATCTGGAAACATAGAGATGGTACGCACTGCCTCGTCAATTAACTTGTTTCTTGTGAACGTAATAGTAAATGATGATAGATATAATAATAATTTGATGATGAATCTTTTGTATGTAATATCTTTTTCTATTGCAGTCAGAGCCTTATGTCACTCAATGAAGTGGAGGTGCTATGAATAAAAATATGTGTAGAAGTCAAAAGGAAATAAATAATAAGAGATTAATGGTACAAAAAGCTTTCACAGAAGAGGCAGAAAACAATACAATATGAGAGGTTAAACTACAATGTTGGTCCCGGAAAACGTCCGGCGCAATCGCGGTAGACCAATGTCATGGCAGGACGACCTTGAGGCCCACAGCCAGGATTAGAAAAAAGGAGGCAATTGCAATAGATCAGACCAGGCTGAAAAACACAAACACAAGGAAAAGAAAATTTGAGAGACTTAAGATACGGCGAAGGAATAAAAGGAGGATTATGATTTTGATCGGTATGTACATATATGTACGTATGTGTGGGTCCCTCATTACATTCTAAACTACTTATCACAATATGATAAATGGAATGGTATCGTTGGGAGTAAGTAGTAAGTGATCATGAGCTTTGGCACAAAGAGGCAAATAATAATAATAACAATAAATTTGTTCTCAAAATATAACATCAAAATTTGTACACCAACAATAAATGGCTACTAGAAGACTTTAATAAAAAAACTGTGACTTCTAAACTATGTTTATGTACCTGTATCTTAGAAGTCAGTGCACCTTCGAATTTTGAGTACAGTATAAGCCTCTTACGATATACCTAAATAGGACACGAGTACGTACAATAATCCATCATGTCAAGTTCAAGAGAAATAATAAGTTTTAAAATAATAATTAAAAAAAAAATTTAAAAACAATACAACTCAAAAACAAAATCAAAATAATAAACACAAATAAATTAAATTAAAATGAATATTGCCAACCTCTGAACATAATAATTATAATATTTCATTTTGTGTAAGTCAGAAATATGTACAGGACCTGTTTATAGAGGGTTTTAAAACCGGTAGCAGGAGGAGGAAGCCAGCCTAATCACATAACATAGGTTAAGAATCGTAAGAAGGCAGCGTTTGAGTCACAGAGAAAACGTACAGTGAAACTGATTCTGATTACCATGCTGTTACATGATTGGAGTAAGTTCGTGGTTTACATAAACACAACATGCACGACTGTCAACTGAGGTTTAGAAGTTATGAGGGACTCTTTTTTTTTTGTGAGTGGCGTCTCGCAGTTCAACCTATAAGGTTGTCGACTGCATAACCGGGTTTGCCTGTGGTGGCCTTAATTTAATATTAAAGGCTTATAAAAACTTACAAACTAAGCGACTACACGCTAAGGGCACACCCTGTGGGGTACGGGCCTCGGCTTAGGGCGTCGCTGGGGGGAGGACAGCTAGGGACGGGCTGGATCGAACTAGGTTATGAGGTACTCACACTTACGTATACATATCGGTCAAAATCATAACCCTTCTTTTTTCCTTCGCCGTAGTTGGGTAAAAAATCTCCTATAAGTCTCTCAAATTATCTTTTCCTTGTGTTTTTGTTTTTCAGCCTTGTCTGATATTGTGCCAGTCGACGTAAAAATCTGGTCAAGTGAGAGTCAGACTCGCATACGAAGGGTTCCGTAACGGTAGGAGCTCTTCTTTTTGCTAAATTACGAATATTTAAAAAAAAACAATACATTGTAAGTTATTTTTTTAAAAGTGCGGGAGCCTGACTCACCTTTTATTATTATTTATTGTTATACTTTAGTATTAACACTATATGCATATGATGTTTGATGATTTAACTCGAACGTAAGATGTCTCGATATCCATTTTTACGATAGAACGAAGACAAAACTGACGCAAAAAAGGGGTTTTTCGAGTATAGAATTCTGGAAAGTCTTTTTTTCGAATAACTGAATTTTGAATTTTAATCAAGTAGAATTCTGACTCGTTGGAAAAGTGCTCGCTAGCGTACCTACTGAGCATGAGGTCCTGGGTTAAATTCCTGGGCAAAGTGTTAGTTTATCCATCTGGAATTTGTCAGTAGTGCCCGGAGTCTGGATTTTGAAAAGTGGGTGCTGTTGGTGTACTACTCAGCCCTTCTCTACACGCATGATTTTAGATATGCTATAGATTCCGTACTTTCAAAATATTCAACGATTTACGTTTGACCCTAAAGCGGTCTCGTAGACTAAATGTAAACCAGTCCAGTTATGGTCAGTCTCTCCAAAAATGAAAGGCGATTAGAAGCCAATATGGGCAACAGGTCGATGACCCGTAGGGCCAGTTCTTTACACCGATAATACAACTGGTATTTTCGCCCGGGGCACTTACGTAACATTAGTGATTATTTCATCTTCTATAAGACGTTACTGCCTCCTTGGTAATTATTTAAGTGCATCTCGATTGTGACGGGGTATTAAAATGTATTTTACGAGTAGATTGTTTGTGAGGAATGTTTTGAGGATCAATGTTAATGGTTAAGGGGGTCGAGGAACTGCCATGGTTGCGGAATTTGTTCGAAAGAGTCAACGCGGCCCTGGAACGCAAAGGGCTTTAGAAGGAACACGGATGGGTTTTAGTCAGTAAGAGTCTGACACGCCCTTCCGCTCCACCCCGAGCGGAAGCAGTCATTTCATGATTTCACATCCTTAAAAAAAAAAAAAAACGAGTTAACTATTATTGAAATGTCGAGTATGGAAGAATAACACATGCTGCGCCGACCCCAAATTAATTTGGATAAAGAAAAGACTATAATGAGTTAAATATATATATGGTCCGATGCACCCCGTGCAATAAGTAAGCCCTGGTACCCTTCTAGCTTGCTACTATTTTTTCTGTGGCATAATCAAACAAGGCATTCAAGTCGTTTGTGGTGCGGGTTCCAACTCATCAGCTCGAGATGCTCCTCAAAGAAGAGTTTTGGCCGAAGGGTGTCGTGTATCGACGTTTCCGCGGCCAGCTGCGCGACACCCGTCAGCGAAACACGACGCCGTCATTTCGTGTGCAATAGTAAAATAAGGTTTATTAATATGTATTAGTTTATTATTGTTTAAGATTATTTTCTGTATTGTGTCTATGGTCCTCAGTATCCTGATAGTAAAATGATTATTATAATCTGTTTTCATATTAGCGTGAAGATGAAAGGCGTTCAGAAAGTCTATTTACCGAAGCTACTTAACTGTACCTAAGCATTTCAATGAGGTTAAAAGCAGTGAGGTATTCAAAGTACTCATTCAAACGAAAAGTATGCACATCACATCGGTTACTCTCGGGTCGTCTGCGGATGATCGACGTTACGTCACAGCCGCGGTAACCTTTCACTGCGTAATGGATGCGTATGCGCAACTAAAGAACTTGCGGTTTGCGTTGGTATGTCGGGGAATGTGAGTAAACATGATAGTAAAGTAAATGGGATCGTGATTTATTACTACGATGAGGATTTAATTAGCTAAAAGTACGCTTAAAACCACCGGCTGGATCCCATTGGACGTTAGAACCTCTGAAAGGGGTCACATCGAGCGCTAAAACTAATGATTTGATTCAATCAAATCAAATCATTAGTTTTAGCGCTCGATGTGACCCCTTTCAGAGGTTCTAACATTCTAACGCTGGGTTTACCTAAGAAGCATCGAATAGGGCAGATACGAAGCTAAGCGATACAAAAGAAGCATAGTACATGAAATCGAAAGTGGCGAGAGAAACGTTGACTCCTACCAAGAAGACTGGACCGTAATAGCAAAGACAAGAATTCTAAGTTATTTATTTACACCACACATAATATAGTTCATAAATAAGTATTTTATGATGTTGAGTTTTCTCTCAGTAAACTTTGTGTAATAGAGATATCACATTCTGCCACGGTTGCGGAATTTGTTTGAAAGAGTCACCGCGGCCCTTTAACGAAAAGGGCATTAGGAGGAAAACGGATAGGTTTTAATCAGTAAGAGTCTGACACTCCCTCCTGCTGCTGCTACTACTTCTGCTGAAGTAGTCATTTGATGATTTACCATCCGTAAAAAAAGAAAGATCACATTAGAATCAGAATCAGAAATCATTTATTTACAATGAATGTAGGTAACAAAAAAAGTTTTGATGGTGTAAAGGAAGGTTAGAAAAGAAGGAAGAATAGGATTCAGTGTGGAATTATGTGAAAAAGGGAGAGAGGAGGCAGTTGGATAATATAGAGGAGAGATTAAGGGCTTTACTCAGCAATGGGAGTGGAATAATGGATGCTCCTAGGATGTGTAAAGAGGCAGAGGAATATCCGCATGTCGCAATTTCAAAAAATAAACTGGTTGTTAGTCATAATGCTGTGAAAATCGAATCTAGAAAGGTAGAATGAGATATGGCCATGACCTGAGCCGGACTAACTTAAGTTAGATGAGTGTGCACGTTCTGTAACTGTTACCTAACGCATCTCAATTTAGTTTGACAGCTGCAATACGTCACAATGAGGGGAAAGGTCATTCTTGCACGCATAATGTGACCTTATATTGTGATGTCCATTGCTTTAAAACGGGAACGTCAAAATGCTCAGCAAAGAAGGAACTAAGCATAACTTTTCCACAATGTTTGCCAAATGCAGGTTGACAATTTCAAAATATTTTAAGTTCAAGTTTCGTCACTATGTTTTCGTTCATCATCAAAGGTCTCGTTCTGTTTTTTTTTTTAGAATGGGAAATCATCAAGTGACTTCTTCCACTCTGGGTGGAGTGGAAAGGCGTGTCAGACTCTTACTGACTAAAACCCATCCGTGTTCCTTCTAAAGCCCTTTGGGTTCCAGGGCCGCGGTGACTCTTTCGAATAAATTCCGCAACCGCTGAAACGATATTGCGACTTGAATTCATACAAGAATCATTGGCCTTATGGTTTTATTTCAGCATACAGCGATATAATCTGTGGTCGGCGGAGCAGTGCTTTTATGTCACAAGAAAATCTGTTAATCAATTAGTAATATAAACTAATATTATAAAGAGGTTAAATTGTTTGTGAGAGGTCATCTCTAGAAGAATCTTTTAAGATATCCCCGTGGCTTCATCCTCGGAGCTTTGCTAATAGGAATCGAGTATTTTTTCCGGAATCAAAAATTGCGTATGTCACTCAGTGGGACTTGATATACAAAGCGGACAGGTCGCGCGGCCAGGGCGCTGACAAGATAATATATAGCGTCAAAGGAACGAAATATATTTAGCGTCACAGCGCCCTACAGGCCTACCAAGACGTGCTAATGCCATCCAATTCCGATGATGTAAACGGGATAGTGCTATACGCTATATATAGCTCCGTCTCCCTCTTAGAGCGGAATCATGATCGTTTTAAGACTTCTTAGCCTCTAGCCGCACGCCCGTAGCGCTTTGTATATCAAGTTCCACTGAATGACATACTCATTTTTTTTTTTGGACGGGGACCACTCGCAGTTCAGCACACTTAGGCTGGTTACTGCTTAACCGGACTATCCTGTGGTGGCCTTAAATGAATTTAAGGCAGCCAGGGCTTACAAACTAGCTAATTTAAACTAAATGACCGCTCGCTAGGGCATCCCTTGTGGGATACGGGCCTCGGCTTAGCGGCGTCATTTCGGGAGGACAGCAAGAGACAGGCTGGGTCATATCATTATTATTTGGGGGATTTAAAACTACTGGCTGAGCGACGCGGGCTGGCTCGGTAATCAAAGGTCGGGGAGGGTTTTTACTGGGACGTCGCGGCGGGCCTCGGCGGCGGCCGGAAAACGGAACGCGGTCTGTTTTTGTGTTTACTAAGAGTGCTGGTTTCCCTACAGCTTTCTTGTTTCTGTATCTTGTCTTCTCTAAATCTGTATCTTCTTGTCTAATCTAAAATTGCGAATGTATCACACATACGCAATTTTGTATTCCGGAAAAAAATACTTAATAGGTTCCTATTGGCAAAGCTCCGAGGGTGAAGCCGCGGGGAAAAACCACTCAACTAATACTTAAAAGTGGTAATGAATAATATGAGCAACTTAGTTAAAACAGCAACCCAAGTTTCACCCTCCTTCATGAATTCTTTAGCATGAATCACTAGAATGTTGTTTCTTTAGCTAAGGAATAGGACAGTAAGTATAAACAACATGTCGACGTTCGCAGAGTTCGTTGCTCCACTTTCAGTTCTCGCCACTCGCATATTTGTAATCTGCACACAAACGAGCACCGTCTAGTGAGTGTCCAGTGGCTAGTTTATCTTTAAAGGTGGCAAATATGTCTAGTATGTATTATAAAGAGGTTAAATTGTTTGTGAGAGATCATCTCTAGAAGAATCTTCTGGTCCGATTACAACCATTTATAAACTTGCTTAACTTTTTTAATTTTGTATTTTTTTTTTGGTATGCGTCATGCTTGTGTATGACCATACTCTGGGTGCATCGTCCTCACATAATATTAAATTAATTTTTGTATACCAAATTTTGTAAATCATTATTTGAAAAGAGTAACTATGGAGTTTCTTGTCCGTTCTTCTCCATAAGAATCTACCTTTCCGAATGGACAGTAGAGTCACTTATTAATGTAATATTATTATTTCACTGAACTGTAAATGATGACGTTCAAAAGTGCCGTTTAATGGCCTAATTGAAATAAACGTTTTGACTTTGACTTTGACTTTTAGTTTTGACTTTGGCCTTTGCATAGACATAACTCCGCCATCTGACGTCAATTCATATTGGACATGCGTATTATATCTGCATTGACGTCGAAAGTGAGACCAGTGACGAGGTCGAGGATGCACTTTCACCCCTTACCCACATTTCACAGATTTCGAACAAGCCAGTTCTTGAAACCGGTGCATGCGATCTTGAACTTTGTGGCTAATTATGATAATTTTCAGGTCTGTGTGCTGTCGAATATTCTTCAGTGTGTGTGATATCATAATGGAACTGCATCTGACGCAGAAGTTTTTAAGATAATGTTTTTATTTCTGTGAAATGTATATCTTTGTTTACTATTGATCTCATACCTTGTTATTGTAATTTTACTTATTCTACATCTGCATGCTTCGTCATTAGACGACGATAAATTTATGTTAAAATTTTAAATCTCATATAAGTGAACTGTATCATGTTCTTGTGAGAAACAAGATTCTTTAACCTATATTTTTGTTTTTATCCGCATCATGCCTTGTTGTGTTGTAAAAGTCGATTCTTTCTACTTTCATAAATTCTATTTTTTTGGTTCAAACTATCCTTATTAATTCGATATAGCTATATTTGCATCAATTCAGAATGTTTATTCGCGCAACCTTCTAATCACTTTTTTTTTTTAAAGATGTGAAATCATCAAATGACTCCTTCCGCACTGGGCGGAGCCAGTGGTGTCAGACTTTTACTGACCATCCGTGTTTCTCCAAATGCCCTTTGCGTTCCAGGGCTGCGGTGACTCTTTCAAAAAAATTCCGCAACCCAGGCAGAACCTTCTAATCACCATGCCATCGCGTTCAGAGTTTACCATGATCAAGGTATTTTTCTCATCATACTTATCTCTTAATTTTTCGCGCTTATTCGTATCATATCGACATTAGCATATTTTCTTAGCATCAGCAATTAATAAATTTATTCGCTTCCATATCTACAGTAATTTTCATGACTATCCGCAACGGCACTGACCTAAGCAACATTTCTTAACACACACCAACCATTTCTAAGCTCCTTTTTCGATTTCCATATGTACATGACAACGCATTGGCTAAGCTCCATTTTTGATTTCCTCGCTAGCATATCTGCACCAAATTCTATATGTTCAGGTTCACGACAACGCATTGGCACTATATAAGCATCTTTTCTAAGCTTACAACTATTCCTAAGCTCAGTCGCTTCCATACCTAGAGCAATTTCTATATTTTCGCGATTATCCGCAACGTCATTGACCCCACCATATTTTCTTAACACAGAACCATTCCTAAGCTCGTTCGCTTCCTCAGCAACATAAAGTTATCCACGTCTACGTAATACAGCACATGTGACGTCGGCCCTACCGCTTTCTCCGCTCTCACGGCCAAAAGGTCGGCTATGCGAAAATGTTCGTATCTGTCGGTGTCTCCTCGGGCGAGATGGTGTGATTACTTGCTTTTGATAGATGTGCGACGTACTCTATGGTTGTTACTTCAATTGAATACGTAAATACTTTCAAATACATAGTTATCGTATTAGAAGGTAATATTATAGTGGACGTGAAGGGAATGGTTGAAATTTTCGGCGAGGGGAAACTTTAACTATGAAAAAAAAACTACGTTTCGTTAGGTTGAATAGATGATGCTCAATAAACTTGCAAATATAACTTTTTATAGTACAAGTTTTCCTAACTTGAACTACAAGATATACCTAATAATTAAGATATGTTTAATAGAATAGGTGATGCTAACAATAAGTTTGCAAAAATTATTTTGTTCATTGTACACCTCAAAATAAGCACTGTACAAAAATTTATAAAAACAAGTGTCATTAAAAATACTCTAACACAGCCAATCAGGACAATCGTTAACACTTTAATCGCAACGTATCATTTTCCATCATCCAGATGGTTAAGTCATGTGAAAGATGACACTGAGAAGCGACGGGTCACCTGGTTATCTTCAACGAGCATCACCTGCTTCAACACTTTTCCTTTCTTGACTGACAAACGTGATTGTGATGAGAAAAATTTGATAAATTTGACTGAGACTAAGCTGTTAAGAAAGATACGGTTTCGATATTAAATATCAATGTCTTTCACAGTATCTTTGATTGTGTTAAAGGAACCAAACAATATAGCAAATTAATTAGACTGAAAAGAACTGGTTGCATAAATACTTTTAAACGTTCTGTCTATACCATCTGTCTCAGGAATGTTTAAAGCAGAGCATTATGCAACTTTACATCTTCGTGTAAAGAAAAACGATTACCTTTGACATGCTTAATATTTTTCGCTAATAGCTACCATATTAGTTTTTGTGCCGCGACCTACTTGGAGATCCGCATTACAAATTTACATACATACATAAAATCACGATTATGCAGTTATGAACCTACAGGTGAGCAAAGTCAAGCAACAAAACTATATTTGTAACGTCCTTCACAAAAGTTACAGGCATTAACGGAGTCAGTAAAGAAAGAAGACGTTTCTTAACTATTCAGAAAATAGCAGGAAATGACGAACCGTTTCAAAGGTTTATTATTCTAAAAAAGTTAACAGATTCGTCCAAGGCAACGACAATGGCACGGCCCATCACTTCCTATTCCGCCTCTCGCACTTGACGCTTCTGTAAAGAGGTGTGAACTTGCAGAGAAAGTCATCTTTTTATTCCTGTTACCTTCACAATCTTCATTTCTCTTTCATTTCCCACCTTATGTCGATTGTTTTTGAGTTCAGTTTCTCTTTCCGGAGCCGCATTGTTAAGTTTGTTACGCAGATGCGAGAGCAAATTTACATTTGAATTTGACTAAATTAGTAGTGTTTAGCTTCGTTTACAGATGGCTGGGTTTTCATTATGCGTGAAATGTTGGTGTTATGTTAATACCTATGTTATGAGCTGTTGTTGTCAAGGAATTACAATAAACTTGCCAAATCGGAATTTGGAGCAGTCTTGCGTTACCCCATTTTATATCGACATAAATAAATATGTAATATGGACAATAGGTTAATAGATTGTCTCTTGGATGAAGGTCCATAATTATTTTGCAGCCTATAAATGCTTAGCTCATAGTAAACTTTTGTTACCTTCGGTTAGTCAGAAACTATATTTCAACACCCGCCATTTATTTGCATTGTGCAAGCAAACAGCAAGATCTCAGCTCAAGAGAAATTATAAACATTAAAGATATTAGATATAATCAGGGTGAGAAAGAAAAAATTACTTCGCAATCTTCATATGAAAGGAAAAGGGAAATATCTCAGGAAATATAAACGCAGGTTCAAGTTAAAATAAACCAATAAGGAAAGAAAAGCGCACATCTGATATGAGTCTAGAACTCGCTGATATAACCGGCTTCAATCGTCTAAAAGAAACAAGTCTTTCAATACTTTCTACAAACATAGATAATAGCTTGTTATATAAATTAGAAACCACATATGGATGCCTCAAACAGAATCAATGGCAACATTAAAAATTCTGCATATTCTACTATTGTATATTATGTAACTCTAGCATAAATTGTAAAGAAACTAAAAAATAAGTCCTTAGCACTCGACAACAAGGTAAGTCACAAGAAAGGTCACGATTCTGATCAAGTGCTGTTGGAATTTCATAATAATATGCTATTAACGAATCATCGTACTGCTAGGAATGTAATTCGGCTGTGATGGGGTCAAAGGTTGGAATACCAATTTGTGATGTGATGTTTTTGGCAGGAGATAATTTGCTTTTTGGACATTATTATAATCACAGCTGCAGCTGAATTAATGACAAAGACTTGACAGATTAAATTGCTGATTGAAGAGGACCACACAGCGCTATTGTGACATTAGCTGAAGCGGGATTCCTAACTTCGAAATCAGATAAAATCGAAATAAACAAAGACACACTTGCTAACCAATCTAATACGGTTGTGGCAGATGACGCTTCCCATTGAGCGGGAATGCGCGTACGCGGCATTCGCATGATTACGCAAGCGACGAGCGACTCATCATTGCTTTCCCATCTCTACGACTAATATTAAGTCGACCGTCCTCTGCTCAGTTGGAGGTGCACGAAGAGATTTGCCCCGTTAGCTGTGCGGTTCATTTGTTTTATAACCACGCATTTGTGAGTAGCCTCGTCTTCAAGTTCTCAAAATTTGTTCGTGGCTAATATGCGGCAGCTGTGTCATTTTCTGCAATGTTTTTTTTTAATTTTTTTTTTGCAATTGCAGGTGGGTGTGCTTGCTAGTCAGGTAAGGTATTTCATCTGAAGGAGCTCTTCACTGGCCTTTCGTGGAATGGGTGGTGGCTGCGCCATTTCGCCACATTGCTTTGGGAGCAAACAACTTCGAACCGAGATCGGTTAAGAGATTTCCAGTCTAGCGTGCCGTGGATTGCCGTGCGTAACATAGCATGGGCCGCTATGTGGAACTGTGCCTTTAGCTACGATCTGATATTTTTGTGTGGGAAATGATTGTATCCGTGAAACATCAAGAGTTCTATACGTAATATTTTGGTATTTGAACGAAAATTTTTGATTGGTCGCGCCACATAATATGATTTGATTCATTGAAGAGTTTGAATGGATAGGTTGTTTGATTTCTTAATTTAACCTTTTATAGTCTAAGGAAGATGAGTGTAACGGGTTAGATCTGCCTATTATTACGATAAATAAACCAAAGATCAATAGTTATCGAATACTGTTCGGATTAATCGGACCAAAACCTGATGAAAAAGGTACAAAAACTCAGGCATTGCATATTCTAGCTCTAACGATACTCAAAATGTCGTTCGATGTTATAACTAATTTATCTAGGTCAATATTGATCTAGATAAGCAAAAGCTGCTCTACTTATGTTATGAAAGTTACAAAAAAACTGAAAAACTTTAATTCCAGCGTGGTAATAACCCGCAAATCGATGCTAATTTAAATCAATCGTACTTGGGAAATCTATAATTTTCCCATTTAGAAGACTGGTATGGCTTTTATGTAGATAATTTGATGGCGTGCAATGGACGGGCGGTATTTACAACATTTTTATTACTTACTTGTAATTATAATTATCTTTAGATGTTGTAAGAGCTGTGATATAACTTGGTGGTTGCTTATCTTTGTAATGTTGCGTACTTGAAGGATGGCACTTTATTGCCGTGATTAGTAGTGATGGAGAAGTAATATGGTTTTGAAATATTTTTCAAAGATACAAGTGTTTGCAGCAGAATTGTTCTCTTTTAGATTTAATAAACTAGCTCGTGCTGTACTTAGTAGCACTTCATACCTTCATTATTTTTATCATGCAAGTTGTTGCGAATACAAAACGCATGAGCAACAGACAAGGATCTGGTCCCATATGGATTCATTTCCTTGTCTGTATGAGCCAATAGAAACTAACCCAATAGCTTTATACACACAATTGTATGAAAAATTGAAACTCTTCTCAAAATAGTACATCTCAAATCTCTCATACATAAACTAATGTCTGTGTCCCATGGGAGAGGCAGAAACAACAGAACATCACCTACTATACGATCCTGCTTTGATTATGTTTACATATCTGCTCATATACGCACGACGGTTCTGACCGCCTGCTTCGTTCTTGAACGAAAGTAGTCTTACTTCTTTACTTCTTTATAAAAGCCCTTAGGCCTGCAGTTGTAGATACTCGTGTTATAAAAATGGACTTACTCAAGACATCTGTGCAAGAAGTGCAGGAAGGCAGGGTCGTCTGACCGCACGATGGTGGTGAGGGTCCGCGTGCCAGGCCGCCGCTTGCGACCCTTCGAGTTGGTGATGCTGCGGGGCGAGCCTTTTGAGTCTGGGAGAAAAGTAAAAGTTAGCATATGAGGCATTGATAGGATGTTACGGAAAGAGAATTTATCAGGTATGAAGAATTAATACGTCAACTCAGGAAAACAATCTTTACAGGCACTTGATAACCAAGAGAGTATTTAGAACGTTATTAATTTATAGAAACTATTGAATATTGATTTGTTGAAAAGCTAAAAAAGTTAGAGCCAATAAAAGTAAATAAATGTAATCCTTGCTAATTTGAAAATCAACAAGAAGAAAAAAAAATCCTGCTAAGTGTCCCCAGGAACACATTCTAGGACCAAAATTAAACTTTGTTGTCGGGCAGAGAATGTCTTAGGCATTGAATACGCAATGTTACCTTTGCGCACTAAGTTGAATAAATAAATGAAACTTACCAAAAAACAGTCTCTTCCTTGTGGCATGAAGCAGCAGGTCTGGAGGAGGTGGTCCCAGCAGCTCCATGATGCAAGCCAGCTGTTCTGACTCGTTCTCGCCCGGGAAAAGAGGGTAGCCCGTGTGCAGTTCCGCTAGGATGCATCCTGGGACCAAAATGGTACACGATTAGCCAAGCTAGATTTATCATCTGCCTTCCCTTATCTGGTTCGTCTACTTATTATAAGCATTTCAATCAATCATCGTTTTATTGTAGTATTGACCTCGTTTCTAGCCATGTCGTCTTTCACACACTTAATCCATCGTTTCTTTGGTATTCCTCTTTTCCTTTTTTTTTATTTTATTATTTTAATCAAAACATTTTATTTTTTTTTTTATTTAGAGACATTTATAATCGCAGTACGTATGTCTGTCCCATCGTACCCTAAATACACATTAGTCATATCTGGGCCATCGCACTCATCATCGCAATCATAATAAAAACTTCTTTTGCAAACCTATAAATGTCATTCCTCATCATTCCTACCAATTCTGTTTGTTTGATCTAGTTTCATTTATGTGTGACTTTATACGCTGTCTCTTCTTCTGGGCTACTTGTAGTACCCATTGTTTTCTAACAATTTCTACTTCGTTACGACTCTTTCGTTTCACATGGATGATCTTTACTTAACGAGATGCAGGTTTTAATTTATTCATGCTATATTTACGACACATAAAACCACCGTAGTATAATTTAATAAAAGTAGCTACATCACATGAGACTATTGAAGATATTGTTCTACAAATCAAGAGTTGGGAAAGAAGATTATCAAGGTGACATTCTTTTAGCAGTAACATTTTATCAAGATGTCCAAAATGTAAGATTAATTTTGACATGTACTACCGAACTGTCACGTGGTATACCAAATTTATTTACATTTTTGACTATCAAATCGATCTGATACAATTTCAATGTCTAGAGCAATGTGATTGAAACATGAGCTTTGTTATAAAATTTGTACATATTCAAGCAATGTGATTGTATGTATGTATCAAGGCATGTTGGTTCTAAACAGGGTATTTTACAATCATGACCCTAGTCTCTTCAAAGTTATAGTAAACAGGCTTCTTCTGGGTAAGCTCACTCCATCGTCACACCTCTGACCTAGACTAGAGTCAAGAGCAAATAAAAATTACATAAAATATTTCTAGAGGCTCTCGAAAACCAAACGAAAGTCTCCAACTAAAAACATCAAGTGCTTACGCATCCTCCAACCTGTTTCCAGATATAAAGATGCGTCTCTTGTTATGAGACGAGTCGTTAATGTAACGAGTAACAACCGGTAGGCGGTAACATCCATCATCTGTTGCGTAAAGACTACATTCTTTGGTGTCGATATCTGCTGTGCGAATCACGAGGTCACCTTTCTCCCTCACTTTCTACGGCTAAGGATTATGGCATGCTTGCGATTGCCTGTCGAGCTCGAAAGCTTTGCTTTGAATTTGTGATCGTGTTTTGTTGATATTTATGGTATTGATCGTTTGCGGGTCAAGTGGTGTTAGAATATCGATTGGCTTTACAATATTGGAACATTATCGGTAAGGTAACGCCAAGTGTTACTTTCTCTCAAGTTCTGTGATTAGGGGTTACAATTTTCTTATTAGTCGTTATTATTAAAGCAACTTTCAACTGTCCTTTGACTTTATTACAATGCAGTCATAACCGGAGGGTACCAAAAGGAGTGTCTAAGGGTATTTTCAGGTGGCGATTTGTAGTTTTACACATGGGGACAAGGGCATGAGTTTTTGTTTTCAAATAACATCATCATTTTTGGAACGGTGCTTAATTTAGGCAGAATAGTTCTCATCGCGTTTGGCAAACCTAGGCTTACATAATCCAGATTATCACTAGCAGTATAACCTCTCAATCTCACTTCATTGACTCTGTCCATTACTCTCTATTACAGACTATCAAAATGTGAAGCAAGATCAAGATTACGTGAATTTACGTCTTTATGTTAGTGCTTTGTTTGAAAACCACCCGTTTAAATATTTTTGGAGTATTTATCTGTGATGCAATTTCCGCTTTGTATGGTGTTACTGTTCGTCCCAATTCTCTGGTACTTTACCAATAGAATATTTATTAAAAACGCTTGTTAAAATATTACATAATGCTTTTATAGACCTCAATTCCTCAATTGATCTTACGTATAGTATTTATATTTGACACAGTGTTTAATAAAACATGTCTTTCTTTCTGTTGCTAAATTATAATAACAATGTCAATTTTACGGTGGAGATCTTCTTGACATTTATGTTGTATTTAGGTTATGTTTCGATAGCGTTTTTATACAATTTAGGAATTAACTATGAAATTAAAATGACATTTTTTTATGTTATCAGGTGGCATGGCACATGCAATGGCCCACTGTATAAAGGGTTTTTCAACAAGAACTTTGTTTTTTAAAACAAAATAAAATAAAGAATTTAGATGAAGATGATTCAAATTTTTATTGTATTACAACGAGGTTTGGCAATTATATATTATGAAAAATGATATCTAGCAAATGCCCACCACGACCACGCTGACAGATGTCGATTGTTTCTCGAAGTTCTTGTTGAAAAACTCTTTAGTAAAGTGGTTAAATATGCAACATTAGAAATATAGCTCGCAGGATCTTTGCAATCTACTCGTATTATAAATCAATTGCTGTGCGTTTGTCTTGCTAAAACTCGAAAATGACTCAACCGATTAGATTGTTTTATGCCTCATTACTGGGATGTTTTAAGGAAAAAAGTGTTATACTCAAATCAATGTTAAGCGGTATTTAGTTCACCAGGTCACCTACAGCTAGATGCAAATCTGAAGTGTATCGTGTGCTTATTACAACGGCATCCTTCAAATCGATACAGCTGCTTATCGACAGATATTGGTAGTTATTTTCTGAAAGATATCCATTACAAAGAGCACTCCAGTTTGTGCCAGAAATGTGAGTCACAAATACGATGCTAGTGGTGCCTATGACAAGTTCCTTCATAAAGAGAACTGCTACCATGACTACAATACAAGTATACGTAATTTATTTCTGCCCGCAACTTCATCTGGGTGGTCTTCAGATCGGGATAAACGCATTCACGCAAAGCGACTGATCGGATTTCTTTGATGAAATTTGATGCACATTGGTTTACTAAATTCAGCCTATAACCGTCTCCAAGTAATTTATCAATTTCGGTTCAGAGATTTAGGTGTGAAAGCGTAGCAAACAAACTCACTATCGTATTTTATAATAACAATAAAGTTAGGAAGGATAGCATAGTAATGTTCTATGATATCAAATGATCTATCGACTTCTATCCTTGTATCTATAAACTCACCCATACTCCACATATCAATAGGAGTCCCGTACTGCAGCCCGAGTATGACCTCAGGGCTCCTGTAGAACCTTGACTGGATGTAGGTGTAGACGCGCGCGTGTGTGTAGCACGAGCTTCCGAAGTCGATCACCTTGATGGAGGAACTGCCTCTCGCTTTCAGGAGAATGTTTTCCTGGAAGACATGGATGGGCATATAAATAACGGTGACTTTAGATTCTAATGATCTGTTTTACTCCGGATTACTGTCAACAGAAAATATAGAACAAATATAACAATGAGAGAAATAGGACTCGTGAAATAATTTGCCAGATAAATTATAAACAAAATGTTGAGTTCGTATACAAGAAAGATTACATATACCTATGGCAAACTTACTATCGATTTATCTATTATTTTAACACAAGAATAGAATAGAATAGAATACTCTTTACTATGTACACCATATAAGTTACAGAAAATATAGATGAGGAAAACACTACATAGGATGACACAATGGACGGCCTTATCTTTAAAAGCGATCTATTCAAGACAACCTTTGGATGGATTTTAGAGAGAAAAGGAAAGACTGTATTGTAGGTAGTCTTAGGTGTACCATTTATATAAACAACAAATACATAATAGATTAATATACAATAATAATTATGAAACAACAGCAGATAATGACGAGATTGTAATGCAACACAAAACAAGATTGTAATGTAAGGCTTATCTGGTAGTGACAAAACAGAGAAACAGACTAACAAAATCCATCTCGAAGAAACTAAGTTCAGAAACCAACGGAGAAGACCAAAATAAAACCAGACAGAAAATTTATAGAACGGAAAGATTAATCAACCCAACATAATCTTTTTAAAAAGACCAACAATCAGCACTCATTTTTTAACTCCGCCATTCATAACCAGGTCTCATGCATGACCTCCCAATAAAAAGGTTAAATGAAGCAGCTGATTCCTGATCCCAAACCTAAAATAGTAGAAAAAGGTTCGACTCACCGGCTTCAGGTCACAATGTATGATGTTCTCTCCTTCTAGCAACCTCAGACATCGCAGGAGTGAACTTGTGAACCGCCTGATGAGACTGAGACTGAAGCCTTGGTAGTTGTTCTTCTTTATCAGTTCGTACAGGTTGATGCTGGAAATTCAAATACAATAATTTAGCCAGTTCGTTCTTGTTCTTAACCCCCGAGGAATAAGAGGTGTTGTAAAGGGGGATGCCAAGCCGCCATAGTGATTTAGGCCCTGAGTGCCCACAAGTAACATCGAATGCATTGGGACTTCTATAAACAAAAGGACGAATAAATAAAGTACAATATGTGTAAATATCAAATCAATGTTTTGCAACAAATCTTTATTTTTCCCGGGATTTTAAATTGGCAACCTAGCAAATGTCTGTTTATTTCGTTGTATCGTTTCAATATTTATTATTTATTAAAAAAATATTACTGACTTGTATCGCGTCGTGAATAGAAGAGTTAATTACGTAAAATTTACATTGTTTTTTTACTAAATTAAATTTCTTGGGCATCGCAAGGCCTAAAATCGGCATTCCCCTTTGAGTTGTGAATCTGTGTATGGCACTGTATCTACTGAACGGATGAACTAATTTTAATTTGAGATTTCTTTTGTTTGAAATTTGAATTGATCGTTAGTGTTCTTGGCTATAATTTAAGAATAAAAAATAACTCTGAAAAGCTTCTCTTTTTTATGTGTTTTTTTTTTAATTATCTTGTTTCGTCATTGTCATCTCAGCTAATAGACGACCGTTGGGTTTGGTCATAGACTTCGCAATATCCTGTCCTCTCTCATACGGTATCTAGCAACCCAGAAAAGGCAAATTTAGTCTTGAAAACCTGGGCATAGATCTTGCAAAAGCGATAAATCCAGATCCTGCGTGTACCGTTGCAGGTACCGTTTAGATCAATTTTGATAAGAAAATCTAAATAAGGGCTCATTATTAAGCCTCATTAGCAAGACTAAGCACTTCTTCCTCAAGGATGATTACGCTAATCAAGTTTAATGGAAGCCATATTTACGACGATACTGTGTCACGTAGGCTGATATTAAGCTTGACTTAGTTTAAGTCTTTACAGAGTGTATATTTACTGATCCTTGATGTCTACACATTAGTTTAAATCAATAATTTAAACTTAATGTACAATAGTAGTACATGGGCGGACTTAATGCATCGAGTCATTCTCGACCAGTCAACCTTTGGGTTGAAAAGACTACACTGTGGTAGGTTTACAAAAAATTAAATCTAAAATAGAATTTTGTGAAATTAAGTGTGTTTGTTGCTGAGCATGTTGCGCCACTTTTTCTTTCCAACTAAAACACTGGGAAGTGATAACGAGCGGGAGTTCAATCCAATTCAATTTTAAGGGTATGGCTCCATCGATCAACATTCGATGATTTTGCCAATGTCAAGGTACGAGATGGCAATGATCGGTGAGCGGGAGTTTTAGGTATCTGTCTAATGTTTCAATTTGACGGTTAAAAACTCCTGATTCCGCCAACCTCTCCTGGCCCCTAGCCTGGGGGGTTACTCTCTAAGCCCGCAGTCCGGTTTCGGGCTTAGTTGCGGACGTATTCTACTCCGTATCACCTAGCCACTAAGAATGAATGACAACACGATTTGACAGTAACTGTCAAATCGTGTTGTCATT
>NDFZ01005123.1:0-13116 GCA_002192655.3 Mamestra configurata | reverse complement strand
TTTTTTTTATTTAATATGGGTTTGCTCTTGACTCTAGTCTAGGTCATAGATGACAGAGACAAAGTCGACGATGGAGCGAGCTTACCCAGAAGAAGCCTGTTCACTCTAATTTTGAAGAGAGTAGTCCCCCTGGTTCCAATAAATTATTGTGTATTTACAGAATGATATTCTGTGAAGAGTTATCGTATAATAAATTGGTTATTCTCACCTCATAAGCTCAAAACTGATGCACAAATGGTTCCTAAAGTAGAAGTAATCCAACATATGGATGACATTGTGCGCTTGATCCTTGTCCTTCAGCCTCAGGTGGTCGAGGACCCTGACTTCCACCAGCGCCTGGTGGTGGAACCGCTTCTTGTTCCTGATGATCTTGATGGCTACTTGAGTGCCTGTGCGGTGGTCCTGGGCCCTGATGACCTGGCCAAAGGATCCCTTGCCGATGACCTCTAGGATCTCGTACCTGTACGCTATGTGGTCGTGGATTTGCTGGAATTAAGGATACGAAGGAATGTTAGCTGGGTTTTTGTGATCTTACTTCACTACTCATATTTGTACTACATTCATCATTCATTCATCCACCACCAAACTTCGTTCACTGCTGAACTGCATAGACTTCCATTTGGCTTGTCCCAATTTCCACGTTCCAGCTTGCCAGCCTCATCCAGATTCTACCAGCGATGGCAACAATGTCGTCTGCTTATCCTGCCGCCCAACTATACATATAACCTACTATGATAAATGTGAAATACTGTATGTCTATTTAAACCTTTTATTGGAGTTTCTTGCATCTTCAGCTTCATATTTTTTTGGGCTGACCGAGGAGGTAATTCAAAAGTGCCTATTAATGGTTTAATTGAAACAAATGATTTGATTTGATAATAAATCACTCCTCAGCGGCTGAATGGATACCTAATACCTTTTATCTCGTTACTTAGTTACCCTTCGATAATATTCGATTTTCACGCAGACGAAGCTGCTAATACTTTGTTCTTATAAGTAGCATACTCTGGGTGTATCGTCCTCACATAATATTAAATTAATTTTTGTATACCAAATTTTGTAAATCATTATTTGAAAAGAGTAACTATGGAGTTTCTTGTCCGTTCTTCTCCATAAGAATCTACCTTTCCGAATGGACAGTAGAGTCACTCTATTAATGTAATATTATTATTTTACTGAACTGTAAATGCTGACGTTCAAAAGTGCCGTTTAATGGCCTAATTGAAAACGTTTTGACTTTGACTTTGACTTTGCTAAAAAAGCTAACAGGTTTATTACCTTCTTTTGGTGTAGGTGTCAGCTTATTTATTGTATGTATGTTTTTTATTATTAATTTATAATTAATATAATTGTTACATATTTACCCATATTTATACTTATTATTTTATTTGTATGGTTCTTTTAACATTTGCTCCATGAGAGTTTTCGTGGCACCGCTGACTGGCCCTATCAGAATACCAGCGCTGCGTTATTTATTTTTTAGATATCGCGGCATATGCTGAGATAGGGACCATTTTGGCCTCGCACAGATAATTATATAAAATTATCCGTGTTTGTTATATTATATTACTGTTTAGTTGTAAACTTTATTTTACTGTTTTGTTTGTCTTGTGCGAGTCCCAAATAAACATTTTTCTTTCTTTCTTTATTAATTTACTGGTCTTTAGAAGCGCTAACTCCTAACAAAAAAACCTTTAGTACGAGGGTTTCCTTTTACAATTTTCCTCTTATGTTAAACAGCTTGGCATTTAAAAGATAGCTAGGAAACGTGACTGTTATTCATTTATTTAACTTTTATCCTATTCCCTTAGATGGCATCGTATCGTCGCCAACTAAAGCCCAAATGTTTGGCATCTCAATGGTCAGTCCCTACCATATCGGGACTAAATAATTCTTCCCTCGTAAATTGTCTATAAGTATTGGAAAGTGGAAACTTTCATCTTAAGTATAGGCTTTGGGACTAGCCACTAGCCATTACGGTATTTCATAAGAGATATTTATTAACGTGGACACAGGGTCAATTACGACTACATATTGTAACACTAGCGGCTAGTGCTACTTAATATTATTAAGATAAATAAACTATATTTGAGATTTAAACTTCAGTCACACCAGTCGCATGTATAGTGACCGATGGGAAAAAGTCTCCACGCAATGGGTACCAGAGGATGGACGGCGTCGCCGAGGCCGGCCCAGAAAGCGGTGGCGAGATGACTTGGATGCACACCGCGAAGGCTGGTTCGAGGTGGCGCAAAAAAGAATGTCTGGAAGGATATGAGGGAGGCCACTGCTGGAGTGGGACACAAAAGGCTAAGAAAAAAAAAAAAAACTTCATAATATATTTGGCATGATCTGCCTCAACGAACGCTGTTACCGGAGTCCCATATCAAAAATATATTTTCATATTCTAAATTTAAATTCTCTTTTACTTTTTGCCAGTTGCTTCCAAAGTCCTGGTCTTGTCAGAAACCTGCAGCCAAGGAGATCCTCCCGACAATACAATCCTTTTTGAAGCCTTATCGTCTATATTTTTCACTGTTAATATGTTTTTTTCCGGAGAACCTCGTGGCTAAATAATAACAGCCGGTTAAACATCGCTTGCCGAGGTCAGTCTATGGATGGGTGACCATCTTAAATTACTAGGATTACTCCGTGCCTCGGAAAGCACGTTAGCCCGTTACTTTGAAATTGTTGAAATTGAATTTGAAACCAGTAAATCTGACACTATGACGTGCTAATGCCATCCAATTCCGACGATGTAAACGGGATAGTGCTATTCGCTATGTATAGCTCCGTCTCCCTCTTAGAGCGGAATCTCGTTCGTTTTAAGACTTCATAGTACCCTGTCTTGCTTACAAGTACCGTGTTATGTTACCCAGTAACTGGTTGCTGGATGTCAGAGAGGCCGTCGCTATACGTAAATACTGGTATTTAACTGAATCCGGTTTGAATAGAAGCCGACCCCAATAAAAATTGGGAAAAGGCTTGGCAGAATATGATGATTATGTCTTTAACTCTAAATACTAAACTACAAAAAAAAACCGGCCAAGTGCGAGTCGTACTCTAACACGAAGGGATCCGTAGTATAAACCGAACACGAACGTTTCTTGTGTGGGAGCCCCCTTTAATTTATAATTTAGTTTATTATTTGTTGTTATAGCGGCAATGGACACACACACTCTGTGAAAATTTCAAATGTCTTCCTCTTATGGTTCTTGAGATACAGCCTGTTGACAGACAAACGGATGGACGAACGTACGGACGGAGGGCGGAGTAATAGGGTTCCGTTGGTTACAATTTGGGTACGGAACCCTAATAAATCTAAGCCAGAACAAAGGGCTTAGATTTATTAGGATTTTTTATCATTAGGTTTAGCTACGTTATCTAGATGGTGATGAACAGTGATCGGATTTGGGCGCTAATATACCTAAAGTTCACTTTTATTTCCACGAAAGTATAATACGGACATGCTTTTCAGAATCCCGGATCCCGGTATCGTTCGAAATTCCTGAGATTGCTAAAAATGCCCGCATACAAAATATAGTTAGAACTCGTGAACTTTCACTGTTATTTTTTTTAAATTTAAAAAGCCGATTCTAATGGAACTTCTAATTTACAATGAAAGTTGTTATGATTTTCCATTTGTTTTGAATAAAATAAAGATACTAAATCAAATTAACCACTGCTACAATTTCATTAAGTTTGTTAAAGTTGTTTTTACAAAGTTGTTAAATCCCGGGAACCCGAGATAACTTATTTATTCAGAGAGGAATGTCCATATTATTCTTTCACGGGAAGAAGTTTAGGTATATAACCACCCGATTATTCAATCACTGGAGATGATCAGTACTTATTATTATAACTAGTCCGTGCTACCCCACTGCTGCGCAAAGGGCTCTCTCCATTCCTTCCAACGGTCACGATTGTGCGCCTTATTTCCAATTCTTTAGAGTAAGTTAAAGTTTAGTTTCATCATCACCATATCAGCCGAAAGACGTCCACTGCTGGACATAGAACTCACCCAAAAGGGGGGGTTTGCCATAATTGCCACGCTTGACAGAAGGGTGGGCAATCACAGTGTAGCTGTTGCAATGTACAGAGAATGCTGCTGCCCATTCTCTGGTCCCTTAGTCACTTCTTATGAAACCCACGCGAAGTGATGGGATGGTAATTTTTTTCCGTCCGACAGCATACAGTATTTTCGTTTAAGTATATATAATGCTTAATTGTCCATTTTACATGTATGTGTCTACATGTACACAAGGTATAATGGAAACTAATTAAATTATACACTTTTGAAGCAAATTGACATATTAATTGCCTAAAAGCCCATTAGCGCTGAGGCTTAACAGAGTAAAAAAATATAATTACACTTTCAGGGCCCCATAACATGATTGTCAATGAATTCAAAAGATTCAGGTAAGGTAATGAATTCCTGAAAGCCGGTGGCAAGGGACAACATTTTTGAACGTTATAAAACAAATTCCTTCGGATAATATTTCTATGCTTGGATTTCGGGCTTTCGGACAATTAATTTAGTACAAAATTGGCTCTTTCAATTCCCATTTCGGTATCCCATTTAAAATTCTATTTGAATATTTTTTGCTGGAATCAGACCCGTATTTTATTCATACAACTTTTTTTGTAATTATTGGCTTTGGGTTTTAATTAGTATTCGAATGGAGTTCCAAGAGCTTTTCAATAAATGCTGAGTAGGTACACAATGTTGCATTATGTAACATTACTTTCCTACAACAAAAACCTTTTCATCCATTATTTCAGCATGATACCCTAAAAACCGACAGTTCTATAATAGCCGTAAAAGAATAGCACCAACTCATCACTTCCCGTGGGTGTCGTAAGAGGCGACTAAGGGACTCACCAGAGAATGGGCAGCAGCATTCTCTGTGCATTGCAACAGCTACACTGCGATCATCAACCCGTCTGCCGAGCGTGGCGATTATGGCTCCCTTGGGGGAGACCTTTGTCCAGCAGTGGACGTCTTTCGGCTGATATGATGATGATGAACCGACGGTCGATCGTAGATGATATCAGTCATTGTGATTGTTCATAATTGTAGAATAAGACCTTAAAATGTACCATGTTTTTTATGTAAGTAAATAAAATCTTCCTATTCAACTATTAATATAGTGTAGTGATATCTTACATGAATTCCAATAGTTTACATGTAAAACAACAACAAAACGCGAAACACTGCTTGCTACAAAAATACAGCTCACTATTTTATAAATTTTAGCTTAAATCCCTTCTTTAGGAGGAAAATGGCAAACACGGTAAGATTGTAAAATATCGCGTGAAATTGTAAACTATTTTTTCTAAAAAAAAACGGATAGGTGCTGGCGAAGGTCGCAGCTCCCCCGCCTCAGCAGCCGCACCAGTTTCTAGAGCTGGTTATCGCGAAGTGGAAACTATTGAATTTGTATGGGGATTATTGTATACTAAACAATTTTTTCATAATATATCGAGAAATTATAATCTAATCAAGATTTATTACAATCTTACGGAGTCTGCAATTTCCCGGTGACATAAGCCATGCTTATCATCCTCACCTTGTTATAGCTACCATTCTCGTCGTCATACCCGCAGTTGTTGGGCAGGTTGGCTCTGGCCTGCACCTTGTTCGACTCCAGCCCCAGGAACCAGACCTCCGGGTACTTCCGCACTTCGTTCTTCTCCCATTCTGATAGTCTTTCTCCGTACAGCTTAAGTGCTTCTGAAATAATAATAAATAATTTATTAAATAATAATAAATAATTTATTTGTGAAACAATAATACTTAAATAATTTATTTAATAAATAATAATAATAAATTATTTATTTCTGAAATAATAATAAATTATTTATTTCAGACCCACAAGATCCATATTTTGTTAGTAAAAGTCTTGACCTAATTTTAGTAAAAATCACATTTTATATACAACTAGTGGTCCCGACAGACGTTGTCCTGACCGAAACGTTCGGTTTGTTTGGCTTTGTGTCTGACGAAAAATTATAGAAATCGATTGCAGCGCCACCTACCGGGTCCAATTGTGAATCTAAACCATTCTCGAATCCCCTTGAACACACACACAAAATTTTATCAATATCGGTCCAGCCGTTTATAAGGAGTTCACTGTCAGAAGAATTATATCTTTATATAGATATATAATTCTTCTGTACGTGTATTGAAACGACTGACACCTACGTGTGCAGCCGTATCCAGTGAGCCAGCATGGGGCTGTCCCACCTATCACACAATACAATCAGGATGCTGTGGGAGCTAGCACGTGTTCTACCGAGAATAGAAGTGCACCGTTTCCGTATAATGGCATGAAAACCATCAACCCTGGCCTCGGTGAACATCCCGGAAACGCTACAAAAACGTGGTAGACCCAACAGCATCCTGAATACATTGTTATACTGGACACACAAGGCGTTGTTTGTTCTCAGCGTATACCTGACCCAGAGACTGCACGTGTAAAAAGACTGGTAGTATGCTCTGAAAAGGGTTATTTTGACTTGCGTCGTACAACGAGAAATGAAAGAGAGAATTCTGTTTATTAATGTTCCTGGCATTAATAAAAACCTAAAAGGTGGTCTATGAAAGCCTTGTGACAATTCATGAAACATTGTCATACATGGACAATCTGTTCACAGATAAATAATAATAATATATCCTGGGACAACTCACACACGGTCATCCGATCCCAAACTAGGCAGAGCCTGTGCTATGGCAACCAGACAACTGATAAAAATACTTAACGTTACTACATACATACATATTACAGAAAAATTACACCCAGACACAGAACAAATGATCATGTTCATCACACAGAGATTTGTCCTGGGTGGGAATCGAACCCACGATCTCCGGTTAAGCAGTCAGGGTCACTAACCACTCGACCAACAGGCCAGTATGTAGGTGAGACTACTGACAATGACCTATATCGACTTCCGTGACATCAATTTTTATTGTTTTTTTTTATTTGACAGATGACAGAGACTAAGTCGACGATGGAGCGAGCTTACCCAGAAGATGCCTGTTCACTCTAATTTTGAAGAGATTAGGGTTGTATGCGTTCGGAAACACAGACGCAGGCAGAGAGTTCCACTCCTTTGCTGTTCGCTTTATAAAAGACGTTTGGAAACGGTTCGTGCGAATTGGTAGACCAATCATCATCCGTGACATCACACGGGAGCTGGAGCAGGAGAACACGTGTCACGACGTATACTATGAAATATACAGAGATAATCTCCGGGTGGACATTATACTAGGGAATGACAATCTGTCTGAAGATAAATCTGTAGGTGAGACTACTGACAATGACCTTTATCGACATCCGGGTCAACATGCGGGAGCTGTGACGTCATAGTGGGTCAGTACACACTTGCAAAGCATTTAACAGGTGTCGCGATATTTATCTATAACACGCGTACGTTCACTGTCTATGCGCCATCGCGCCTACCACAAGTAGCCTACTTTATTTAATAAATAATTTAATGTTTTACTAACAAACTGTCAAATTTTATTTCCTGTACACATCCCGTGTGATTCGTCCACCTACATGCTACATCTCAGTGTACGCAGCTATTGCCCGTACAATCATCATCACCAGTCGAAGGACGTCCACTGCTGGATATAGGCCTCCCTCAAAAAGGGGGGAGGGTTTGGCAGGCGGGTCGGCGATCGCAGTGTAGCTGTTGCAATGCACAGAGAATACTGCTGCCCATTCTCTGGCGCCTCTTACGACACCCACGGGAAGTGATGGGATAGTGCTATTATTTTACGTCCGACACCATACAGAACCCATAAACCATAATATGAGTCTTAAATGAAAAGTGAAACAATATAATACAAACCCCTAAATTAACCCCTTACTAGAAAAGGACTTAAGAGCACGTGTCCATCTCAAACAAGACGTCCCAAGTTTTGATGACGTCATCCAAGCACGTGTCCCTTTGATACATAATACCTTTGTAGCTTATTCACGTGGACAGAATTCGATGAATTCGTGTTGTTGGAAATAGGGATTTCAAGAGCTTCCCACTCCGATAAGTTGGAACTTTCGATTGATATTACACCTTCAGTTCCGACTTTCGGCCCGACACTTTTAAAATCAGAAGTTTTAGTGGAGGTCGAAGCACAGCGGATAACGTGTACGAACAGGTTCATGCATGTTGTAGTCTCATGCTGGAGAGGGTACAAAATAAATTTATAAGATACTAGCGATCCGCCCCGGCTTCGCACGGGTGCAATGAAAATACTATAAATATACCACGGTTTTGGAACTCTGGTTTAATGTATGGTAACTTGAAACTCTGTCATATATATTATTTTGATCTATATCGTAGGGTTCAGCCAGCGTTTGCAATGTAAGCGCAAAAAAATGTGTTTATTTACGACATCACATTAGAAATCTTTAAAATTATCAGTGTTTCTCTACTATATTATGCATGTATATACATATAAACCTTCCTCTTGAATCACTCTATCTATTACAAAAAACCGCATCAAAATCCGTTGCGTACTTTTAAAGATCTAAGCATACATAGGGACAGACAGACAGCGGGAAGTGGCTTTGTTTTATACTATGCAGTGATTTATATATGCGTTATTACGGAGTGGGATAGACCCCTTCTACCCGTTAATGTATCCAACATTATTTATTTTAGGTATGGTAGGATACAATGAGCTAAGGGTTAGGAGGGATCTTGCACTCGCCTCATATATATTTAAATTACTGAGAGGGAAGGTGCATAATGCAGTTATTTTAGGCCAGGTGAGTCTGTGTGTTCCGGACAGGTACGTGTGGCGACGACGGCAGCCACGACTGATAGTGGAACCGCGTGCTCGGACCAATCTTTTAAAGGAGGCGCCGCTGACGCGTGCACTCCGCACGCCCAACCTAATAGCGAGTGAGACAGACTTATTCTGTTGTTCTCTGGGTGAATACACAAGGAATGATTTGTTTGTAATTAGTTATAAGTAACAATTAAGTATTAATTAAGACGCATTTTCCGCATTGGTTTATCTGTAATGGTAGATGTATGAATGTTGATAAATAAATGTTACGTGGGAAAACACGTTCCCCACGTGTTTCCTGACGTCGATCACTTTTTCACATAATTATCTCTTTTGCCACCACCTCCGACTCTGGTTTCGACTTCGAAAAACCTAATTTAAAACTCAGACCTTGACTTCGGTTCCGATAAAACCACATCAAGACAAGTCAAGTCAAAACGTTTATTTCAATTAGACCATTAAACGGCACTTTTGAACGTCATCATTTACAGTAAAATAATAATATTACATTAATAAAGTGACTGTACTATCCATTCGGAAAGGTAGATTTTTATAGAGAAGAACGGACAAGAAACTCCATAGTTACTCTTTCCAAATAATGGTTTTACAAAATTTGGTATACAAAAATTAATTTAATATTATGTGAGGACGATGCACCCAGAGTATGCTACTTATAGGAACAAAGTATTACCAGCAGAGGTAAACTTATTCCTCTGTAACATCCCTGGTCGGAAGATAGTTCTAGACTGTTGACGATGATCTAACTGGGCCTGTGGATTATCTTTAAGGATGTTTAATCATCAAATGATTGATGCCTTGCAGTTGGACCTTTGATTGACTGACTATGGTATTCATGATCGAGTAGGTGTGATGGAAGCATCGTAGATTCCTGGAGGTCCAACGTACCTCTTTTCTCTCCCAGAAAAGACATTACAAGTAGGTTTTTTTTTAAGGCCGATCCTTTAAAAAAACCTACTTGTAATGTCTTTTTCGCACACATTGCACGGTTATTGATTTATAATACGAGTAGGTAGCAAAGTCCTTTTTTTTTAAGGATGGGAAATCATCAAATGGCTCCTTCCGCTCTGGGTGGAACGGAAGGAAGTATGAGACTCTTACTGACTAAAACCCATCCGTGTTCTTCCTAATGCCCTTTGCGTTCCAGGGCCGTGGTGATTCTTTCGAACAAATTCCGCAAGCCTGGCAGATGTGCCTATGGGATACACGTGTCGTTTTATCTATACATAGTATGTAGTCTAATACGTAGGTAGGTATGTTGGCACAGGGGTAAATAGAAACGGTATATTAATCTGACGATTGTTTATCTTGAATAGAAGAGGCTTGCTTTAATTATTTATTGGCTAGCTTTGCTGGAATATATTAAAATGGATTTTGTTTTGGAATTTAGTTTCAAAATATTTTGAATCTGATGCTTGTTTTAATGACACCCACAATAAATGGGAAAACCAACTTCCGAAATTAAAGTTATTTTATACTTTGTATTGTTTTTTATTTGGAAGTCGGTTGTTTTGTTTTGTAAAAAGTTTTTTATTTTCCACTTTTTAGAGGTGACACTCCACAACTAAGTGACATTATTCCCATAAAGAGTGGTTGCGCTATTTGCCGTTAAGGAGTTACTTTGTGTGACTTCATCGTTCGGTCCAAGTCCAGACCAGCTCATGGTTAAATATCTACTTTGCTTTGGGATTGACATAAACCAAACAATATGTCACTTTACTAGATTTTATTGATTTTAAGTTGAGGATGTCACTGGTTTATCATTGAAGTTCACCGTACAGTGCAAATGCAATATAGCTATAACTGAAGCCAATGCAAAAATAATCATCAAGATCGGTTAATAAAACAATAAAGTTATGCCCGAATAGATAACCCAAAAAACATGTTAATTCAGGTTGACTTGTTTGCAACTGCGTACCCCTTCACAGCGTACCGGCGTGATGTTATATTATGAACTGGTGTAATCAATAAACAGACACGCAATTACAGCAATCCCGGGAGATTTGCTATCATTTATTGAAGAGTTCCGTTGCCTACCTCCGAAATCCTTCATCAGATAATCACCAAATTTAAATGGAGCCAGTTAGGAAAAATACTCTTCCAAACAAAAAAGAGTCATCCAAATCGGTTGACAATTGGCGAAAATATCGCTGAACAAACATTTTTCCTGGGATTCCAGCATCAGATCCAGATTTATACCTTCCATCATCAGCTCAACAAGATGAGATGTTGATTACCAGTCACAATTATCTGATTTGCTTTAGAAAGTATATGAAAACATTGCATATGCCTTTAAAATTTGAGGGTTGCCCTGGATTTCCCAAGGATCCCATCATCAGATTCTGGCTTGATGCCAATGGGACCACCTTAGTAGTATGCATAAGGCTTTCGAATAATTATTATCATAATTGACGGAATGATCGCATAACAAACATACAAATAAAAAAAAATATAAACGAATTGAGAACCTCCTCCTTTTGGAAGTCGGTTATAAAAGAAGAAAGAACGTATAAGTCTTTAGCCTTCTCCTACAAGCCCGACAAGTCCCCACTATTTGACTGGCCTGTTTGTCGAGTGGTTAGTGACCCTGACTACTAAACCGGAGGTCGTGGGTTCGATTCCCACCCAGGACAAATCTTTGTGTGATGAGCATGATCATTTGTTCTGTGTCTGGGTGTAATTTGTCTATAATATGTATGTATTTAGAAATATATAAGTATGTTTATCANCGTGGGTTCGATTCCCACCCAGGACAAATCTTTGTGTGATGAGCATGATCATTTGTTCTGTGTCTGGGTGTAATTTGTCTATAATATGTATGTATTTAGAAATATATAAGTATGTTTATCAGTTGTCTGGTTGCCATAGCACAGGCTCTGCCTAGTTTGGGATCGGATGACCGTGTGTGAGTTGTCCCAAGATATTATTATTATTTACTCTAAAAACTTATAAAAACAGAAACATGAATGAACCAAATTATTATCACTTAAAAGTTCAAAATGCAACAAAACAAATTTACCTACCATCAACGAGACAAACTTAATTACGTTTATCAAACATACACCCAACAGTAACATGCCTATGTCACCGGAAAATGCTAAACGCCGTAAGATTGTAAAACATCACGTGGAATTGTAAACTATTTTTAAATAAGACACGGATATATCGGAAACTATTGAATTTGGGTGGAATTACAAATTGTGTATGTAAACAAAACGATTTTTTCATAAAATATCGAGAAATTATAATGTAATCAGGATTTATTACAGTCTAACGGAGTCTGCAATTAGCCGGTGACATATATAAATAATAAAAAAAACTCAGGAGCTTAAAGTCTGCTAAACCGTAAAGTACTAACATAGGTCAAGGTTTAACCGTGAGCTAGAAACTCTAGGGCTGCTTGTTGCAAGCATTTTACACGCTGAAAAACTAAATGACACAATTATAGCAAGTCATCTAGAAATGTTGAAAATTCTTCTAGGAAAGTTTGAAAGAACACGAGTGTCGAAAAAACCGGCCAAGTGCGGGTCGTACTCTCATACGAAGGGTTTCGTACTATAAACTGAAAAAACACGATTCATGTATGGGGGCTCCCATACATGAATCGTGTTTTTTTAATTTTTTTTCCCTTTAATTTTTAATTTAATTTGTTTTATTTGTTGTTATAGCGAGAATAGACATACACACTCTGTTAAAATTTCGACTGTCTACCTTTTACGGTTCTTGAGATACAGCCCGCTGACCGACGGGCGGACGGACGGACAGCGGAGGCTTAGTAATAGGGTTCCTGTGGTTACCCTTTGGGTACGGAACCCTAAAAAGAGACTTACTTTTGAAAGTTTCAGCTTTAACTTGTAAAGCGATGGAAGTTTTTAAAACTTGGATATCGCAAGTACTCGTATACGGGCTATTTGATGAAAAGGAAAGATTTGTAGAAGTAAGCTTGCTTGAGTTTTTCAGTGTAGATGTGTTCTATTTGGGAGCATCGGGCATTTAATGCATTTACGGCCCGTTTTAAATAACGTACCTTCGCCGATACCCGCCGGTTCAATAACTGAAACGTCATGTTTGTCTTTGTAACATGACGTTTCAGCTACCGGTACTATTGGTAGCCAATTTGACAGTTGGTCAAAGGTAGATACGTTATTGAGACCGGCCGTCAGTACTTGGTTTTGATTATTGACACAAAAGAGGTTTTTAATCTGACGTTAATTATATTACTGAAGTTTCAGAAGAAAGTTGGCAACACTGGAACTGTTTACATTGCTCATCTATTTAAATTTTGAAATTTATTT
>NDFZ01005122.1:235496-334989 GCA_002192655.3 Mamestra configurata | reverse complement strand
AAATCTCTCTTCGGGTTTTATTCTTCACCAACCCAGCAAGCGAATGTGCCTATACGGTACAGTTATTCTGCAATTTTATGACCACACTAAAATCATTCATTTGTACCCTGTACTAAGGTTACAATGTGTTTGTTCAGAGGTCGCGGTATGTAAAGGTAATACTTGTCGCGTGACTTTCTAGTAGCGGATTTTCGCATGGGCGATTTTAAAGCGACTTGTTTTTAATCGACTTCAAAATACATACATAGACTGCTTTTTAACCGTAGTCGGGGAAAAAGGAGGCAAAGCCAAAAGGAAGGGTTATGATTTTAGCAGTCTCTCAGAGGTTCTCAATTCGACTTTTTTTTTCTAACTACCGCTTGCGGCCTCGCCCACGTGAAGAATTTCTCATGGATTTTATTATTTTGCACAAATCCTTAATCCTTCATCTGAAATAAAAGTAGCCTAAGTTACTTCTTATGAAATCAGCTATCTGCCAGTGATAGTCCCGTCAAAATCGGTCCAAACGTTTAGGTCGGGACAAAAAGACAGATAAAAATTTAAAACACTGTTATTTTGATATAACAAACAGACAATTCAATTTAATTATTTGTTGACTAGCGGACGTCACGCGGTTTCACCCGCGTAGTCCCGTTCCCGTGGGAGTACGGGGATTAAATATAGCCTATGTTACTCGCTGATAATGTAGCTTTCCAATGGTGAAAGAATTTTTGAAATCGGCATAGTAGTTTTTTGGTTTATTCATTACAAACATACACACACACAAAAATAAAAAAAAATCCTCTTTATAATATTAGTGTAGATGTATAGATTTTTTTCCTTTTCTGTAAGATAGAATGATTTCATAACACCTTCACAGAACAAAAATTTCGCTCTATGAAGCTCAGTTGAGTAACGAACATCCAGCGTTTAATTTTATATCAGTTTGGCATTTATTAAATGATGGATGTATTTGAAATTTCTACCGAAATGCACTTTTCAAATTCTATCTAATGGAAAAATGCACTCTGAGGATCCGAAGTCTTAGTGGGCAAATATAGTTGGAAGTTTGGAAGTCGGTTCTCAATTCGTCTGAATGTTTTTTTTTAAGAATCTTGTAAAATAATACCTAGGTATTTTACAAGATTCTTAAAAAAAAAGCTACACAAAAAGCAACTATAGACCATAGTCTGGGTTTTTTACTTAACTGAGTGTGGCTGAAGTCATCTTCAACTTCCTGCTATGCCCTTAACCCATGTTTATTCGGGTTGAGGGAACACGTTTTATTCTTCCATTCTCCCTGTCAACTGTCACACTCTTTTCTCTTTGCCAAAGCCTTAAATCCTCATCCTCCTATCCCAATCATTCTCCCAATTCATTTGGGGTCGGCGCAGCATGTCTTCGATGTCATAAACTAAGCTTAACTCCCCCGATTTTAATAAGTTAAGTAGGTACTTATTTGTTTTCTTACCTGAAAAACTGTCAAACTTTGGTCGACTCGATTCAGAAAGATCATAGTTCTAAATGCTTTTGAAAAGTCACAAAAAGTATGCCCAGTAACCAGGGACCGATATCGATACTCGAAGAATACCGATATTTTTAAGAAAATACCGATAACAGTATCGATATCTGGGATAAATATCAGTAATTTATGTCAGTAATTCGAGTATAAGTAAAATATCGATAATTATATCAATACTCAGTACCGATATCAGGCTACAGTGACGTCACAGAATCTTTATTGATGATTTCTAAGTAAATACATATTTAATACAGTCGCGAATCATATTTTGATCAAGATACAACCTGACACTGACCTGCAAATCGCAAAAAACGCAAGAAAACTTAATAATAACGGTATTATATCGACACCTAAACAGGTATTTATAGCGATATTTTGGTATCGGTTATCCAAATTATATCGGTATTCAGTCCCCGCCAGTAATGCGTCTTTGAAGAGCAGTTCCATGATTCAAATAAAACGCGAACCAAACTCGAAACGTCAGTTTTCAAGCCTCTGAGGCTTAATATCGGAAATAAGTTCGGCCAATACTTCGATATTGACCATATCTCGCAAGTATTTACGTTCAAACGTGAACCGAACGTCGGAGTTCGTCAATAAGTAGGTCAACATGAAAAATTTAGATATTGAAGCTATTATTGAGGCTCTTTCGAGCTTACATGCCTAGAATGTAAGTATCGACTTGCTCAATTGAAGTAGATTCCTATTACTTCTTAGTGTTTATTAGGTAAATCGAACAGTATCGTATATTTGCCTATTATGAAATTTAGATACAAAATCTTTTAAAAAATTACCCTTTCCATACAAGCTAAGCTCCTCTCGGAGCCAATGCAAGATATCCATCCATAATCCATATAATATTATAAATTTGAAAGTGTGTCTGTCTGTCTGTTACCTCTTCACTCTTAAACCGCTGAACCGATGTGAATGAAATTTGGTATAGACATAGTTTGAGTCTCGGGAAAGGACATAGGATAGTTTTTATCCCGGGAGTATGTTCCTTTGGGATAATTTTCAACGTTCACGCGGGCGGCAGGCTAGTCAGTTAATATGCCTAATTTAACAACTGGTTCGATTGATATACACATCGTTCCATTTTATGAAATAGGAACTGGGTTTGCTCTTAAAAGCCGGGCTTTCTCCCGATACTGTCGTTTAATGGCTTAAGAAAAAAATCAAGCGCTAATGAAAGATGTCTAAAATAAATTTGCAGTTTGTAGACACCTTGAACATAATTATGTAGACCTGGAAAGTTCAATGCTAAAGCTCTATGCAAGAAATCGGGTCGGGACCTTTCAGGCTCCTCAAGGACGTACGGGCTTAGTGTTCCGGAGTATACTCTGACGTACGTGCACTGAGACCCTGACCCTGACCTGGTACTGTCTGGTTGGCACTTGAAATAATAGGCTTACATCTTTCCCAAATTCGTAGTTATTTTGTACCAGCTTCTGTGAGCGGCTTCGACTGCGTGAAATTCAAATATTATACCGACATCCTACCAGGACAAAAAGTATCCTATGTGATATTCCAGGACATCATCTACCCGCGTAAAATTTTTCATCCAAATCGGTTTAGCCGTTATTACGTGAAGAGGTGATACAAAACGAGCGTGCAGTAGGCTACAGTAAGGGTAGGCTAGCCCATACATAAAGCTAAAAAAAAAACAAAACACCATATTATTCAGGGTTGAAATCACGATACTTAAGATGCGAATTTTCGTCCACTTTAGAAAGCGGACGAAATTTTTTTTTGCGAAAGTATGCATAATATGGCCTAGTATAGATAAGTCAAATAGCGAATTTCACCAATGAAACAGATCGCAAGAGCTGTCATCGTGTTCATCAGTCTTGTGATATACTGACACTGATTTGAGGACTTGAAACCGATTTAGATGCATGTACTGAACCCATTAATTTCCATAGGCGAATTTATTAAACGAAAGAAAGAAAAATGTTTATTTGGGACTCGCACAAGTCAGCCAAAAAAATTAAAAACTACCAGCACTTACACAATAATTAATTAAGAACGCAAACAACTTGATATTAATTTGTACGAGGCCAAAAAGGTCCCTATCTCAGCATATGCTGCGATAATTTAAAAAAACACAGCGCTGGTATTCTGGACTGATATGGTCTGTGTGATGTCACGGAAACACCTACGGAGCACATACTAAACATAAATATTCAGATCAGATACAAATAAAATATTTATTAGAAACAAAATAACACACAAATAAACAAAGTATTAGTCCTTACCTATCAAGTGTTATCGAAGTGGGTCGTGAACGGCAGATAGGTAGTCGCTCTATCTAGAATACTCGTATTCAGCTGGATCCGGCCGGTCAAACAGGAAACCGACCCCAGCATATAAGGGAAAGGTTAGCTTGGCAGATGATGAAGAAGATATTAGGTACCTATGTTTTATGTACCTATGTGTGTAATTGTGTCGTTTTTTTTTGCAGTCGGAACGCATTATGGAAGAAAATACGATCGTCCGTGATCTCATCACAAAAATTCTCGATGAGACCGGACCTTCAGATGGGTGCAGGTGAGTTTGATCTACTTTAACTATTTATGTTAAACATTAAAAAGAGGGTATTTCTGGAAACATTACATAAGCACTAGCTTCTGCAAGCGGCTGCGCCCGCGTTTATGTCGGAAATTATTCCAAGGGGCATACTTCCCAACCCTGAACGCGTCGGCGCGTCGACAAGGGGCGCTTTACGGTTCTATCCGAACAAATTATCGCGACAATCGCTTATTCGCGCAATAGGGTATTTGAGTAAAAAAACTAATAAGTCCGTCAAATAGATTTCCAACAAATATTGGATATGTATTTTTTCTTTTGTCACGTAAACAAAAAGTTAAGACGATAGTCGATAGTGCGTTGATAACTCGTGTGACGTCACTTACGAGTACAATTTTTACTGGAAAGTGACGTTACAACTTACAAGCCCCACTCCTTAGAGCGTTTTATCTTCGTATTTTTTATTGATTTCATAAAATTAAAAATACGTCTCCAATATTTTTCGATACTCGTAACTGACGGACTAAATAGAATCGTATTTTATAACCCAGGCAAAATCCCTATGCTATGTTAGGACGAAGCCTTGGGTAGTCTGAGCTGAATTGAATACAGGCCATTGTATAGCGATTATAAGGATCTAGAACTCTGTCTACGTCAATGCAAGAGAATCTGTGTCGCACAGGAAACTACCCATTATTCGAATAAAGAAATTGATCTTGCGTTTGCAAGTGCATTTTAAACTGTTTGTTGCACGTCCATCATAATAATGCCTCGAAACGTAATGCTTCTATGTCTAGTACTGTTGTTATTTTGTGTATGGTTACCATCGAATATTCATTCAGCCCCTAGACAACTCCAGCCTTTTTCATATAAAAGTAAAAAAACAATCTTTATAGGGTTCCGCACCCGAAGGGTAACCAACTGAACCCTATTACTAAGCTTCCGTTGTCCGTCCGTCCGTCTGTCTGTCAGCGGGCTGTATCAGTAGACAGTTGAAATTTTCACTAAGTGTGTATTATTGCCGCTATAACAACAAATTGTAAAAATTAATATAAATGAAAAATAAAAGGGGGCCCTCATACAAGAAACGCGTTTGTTTCGGGTTATGGTACGCTGCCCTTCGTGTGAGAGTCCGACCAGCAACCCCTTTTCTTTGATATCCATATCATCCGGTCTGCCATTCTTTGGAAGTTTCGCCACGTTAGAATTTCAGAATGATATCTCTCAGCAGATATCCATGCATTGCCATCCATGTAAAATTTCATGATAAAAGTTAAATACAAGCTTGTAAAAAATCTTGACTATTTAGTACCTGTTAAGCAAACTCTTACAAAATTCGCATTTTCATTGCATCTGATGAAACATACAGTTGAAATAATAATATTTTTGACGAATATGACGGCTGCGTGATTTTGCGGATGGACGCGGACCAGCCCAGCTAAAAGCTTTAAAATTATATAAATAAAAAAGAATGGGCGATTTGCACCAGCGCTGTATCAAAATTTAGATAAACCAAAATATTATAATCATTGTTTTTACTATAATTGAAATGCATCGCAGTTCTATCAAAAACTCATATATTAACTAATAGATATCACTCAAAAAACGAAGCTATTATTTCAAAACTTAATACATAAATAAAGACTGATCAACCAAAACAAAAGCGCCCATTCTTCTTTAATATCTGCCGAGTCAGCCAACAAGAGTTTGAACAGCCAATAAATCACATGTTTAAAAATCTGTAAGAATACTCGACAATCGCTTTAAACAATGCCAAAATATTGACGTAATACTCTTTTTTAAGAACGACACTCTAAGGGCGTCGCGACCTCTAGTTATCTTTTCTTTATCAAATATCAAATTGGGTATAAAAGACGACGAAGACGTATAAATTGCTGCATCGCAATTATTAATATTAATTAGCTTTTCCCGCGGTTTCGTTCCCGGTGTCCCCGTTTGCCCTCAGGCACCTTGCATTTTTCCGGGATTAAAAATGTAGCTTTCTATAAGTGAAAAATTAAACGTAATCGGATTGTTACTTCCAGAGATTACCTTTAAGAAAACTTATAAACAGACTAATTTTTCGTCTTTATGTACATCTGATGTTTACCCTTCCGGAATCAATTGTATAATCGGAAGCGAAAAACCCAGAGAAATATAAAAACAGTAAACTTGTTTATTATATCTAAGGAAAAATCGAATCAAATTGGTGCTTGGTTTAGAAATAAGTGGAGGAATAGGCGGACAGCTACTTTGTTTTTTAACTATTTAGAATTTTAGAGATAAAGAACCATAACACATGAATATTTATGTGACATAATAATTAGTGTAGTTTTTGTACAAAATTATAAAATGCATTTTAATTTGGCCTAGTGACCTGACCCCTTCAGATTGTTTACATTCCATATCTTTGGTTAGAAGTCCAAGAACAAAAAGTTATATGCCTTTATAAATATATATAAAGTTTATATGCCTTTCCGTCGAACTAAACATTATTATGGTTAGCAAACAAAAATGGTTTCGAAATTAAAATAAATAAGAGTGTCTTGGCGTTATTAACTATTTAAAAGATTCATTTGCTTTTTACAAGCTTTTATTTAGCTTGCATTGTATGTAACTGTATATGTTCGGGTGGAATCTTGCAACTCAATTTTGAAGCAGATATCTTAAACCGATTGAGCTGAAATTTTGTATACACGTCCAGTTTGGAAGACAATGCATGGTTGACTGTGTGACATCATTCTAAATCCAACATGGCGGCACACCTAAGATGGCCGACTAGTTATTTTTAATGCACTCCTACAATATGGGTATCAAATGAAAAGTCTTGCTAAGAATGACTCGAAAATAAAGTGACGTCATCCAATATGGCGGACTAAGTTTTTAATGCTTGCCTACAATATGGGTCTCAAATAAAAGGACGTACTGAGAATACGAATACGAGTTTAAAAAAATAGTATGCTAAACATAAACTACGTTGCTCCAATCCGTCTAGAATTTGTGAGAAATGTGTCCAGTGAAAAATAAATTAAAAGTAAAAAACCTTTTTAAAAAACAAGCTTTTATTTAAATGCACTAAAAAGTGCGATGAAAGCTTGTTTTTTAAAAAGGTTTTATAACTTTTAATTTATTTCTACCTATTTTGAAACAGAACTGAATGACATAACTATCGTAAAAGTGTAATACTTTTCTCCAACCGATTATGCTGAAATTTTGCACATACACTTTTTTGTTTTGTTTGGATGATAGATAATGCAATACAATAGGGAACGTGCACGACGAAGGCTTTGCCACCTGGTGGCGCATATCCGAATCATTTACGCAAACAATACTTGACATTGACACTTCACGTTTATAAAATAATCACAATTATACAATTAACATTTCACTAAGTGAAAATGTATTGCATTTCTGGATGCTCGAACACTCCATAGTGTGATAAAAATAAGTCAAATGGTGTAAAATTCTATTCATTTCCCACAAATAGTACTACACTTTCCATGGTTATGTGATTACCGACAAAAGTGGATAAATGCAGTAAAAAAACACCTGTAATAGGTGTTTAAAAAAAAATTTACAAATTACTATTAATGTTATTTGTAAAAATAGCCAAGTTTTGTATGTAGTAGTACTATTCAATACAAACAAATCTTCAAGTAAACATAACCTCAAATAATTTTGTTTCAGTAAACATAAATAATAATATAAAATCCCATTAAAATAGATGGTCAAATTTTAACACAGCTTTCGTACGTCTAACTAAAGATATCCAAGCAAAAAAAAAACACGGATTAAAGTGGTTTTATTTTGACCTAAAATAATTAATTACCGGCGCACTAGGATAATCACATCCACTATGGCTATGTACTTGCACTCGCGCTCCGCTGCGCACATTAGGTAGTATCAGGAATTATGAGTCTATAACAAAGACACGGATGTGCATTGTGCATGCATTAGGTAAGCAAAAATTTTAATGTATTTTCGTTACCTGATTTTTTTCCTTGTAAGTATCCAATGCATTTTTTCTTATTTTTTTATCACCATTGTCCTTATTTAACTGGTCTTAATGATTATTAAAAGTTTCTCCATCTATTTGAATGGACCTTATATAGGCAAAATATATATCTACGTGAAAAACGTGTTCAAAAAATTCTTTCTATCTTCGTTTGAGCTACAATTTTGCCAATTAATCTAATTTGATCTAATTTAGCCAGTTATGTCCCAGTGCTAGGCAAAAGCCTCCCTTCTCCCTTTCCACACACGGCTGTCCTTTGCCATTGCGGGCCAGTCCTTCCTGTAAGAGTCGAGTCGGTTGCCAGTTATTACTGCATGTTCATGATTCCTAACTGTTTCTTCTGCTTCTAAGACATGCCCGGACTCGGAGGAGTTTCTGGCCTTTTGACATATTCTGGCCACGCTGACGATAATTATTAATCGGAGAAACCATATTTTATCGTTAAATCATAATGAATACGGTTTAAATATAATGTACCTAAACATTGACGGCAACACTATGATAGGGCTGGGAAGTTTCTTTTTTTAACCACACTGTGGCTCTCGTATCGATTTGTTCTCGAACACGACTCCCAAAAATGGCGGACCAATTATTTTTCATAGACTCCCATGAAATGGGTATCAAATAAAAGTTTAGTAAGAGGAATACGCAGCTTCTTTACAAAGTTTTTTTAAATTCAAATATCATATATTTACAAGCAATTGTAAAAGTTTTCCTTTAGTCGCCGATAGTACCCAGTACATAAAACCAGTCTATTTTTATCTAGACTAGTCAAAAAGGCGATTTAAAGAATAAAAGATTATTGCAAAGAAACATTGTAAAGAAAGTCTTTACAGCTTATTTTAGTTAACAAAACTATTGTAAAGTCTTGTGTAAAGATTGATCGATAAGATTAAAGTCGTGTTCAAAGCACGACATGACATTTTGACTTGTTGCTTTAGTTCTTTGTAGGAATTAATGTCGTGGTTTTGTTAGAGACACATTATTCATGACGACGCTTTAAAAAAATATCATTTAGAATTATTTTGTTTTTTTTTTTTTATGAGTGGCTTCTCGCAGTTTAACCTATAAGGTTGTCGACTGCTTAACCGGGCTTGCCTGTGGTGACCTTAATATAATATTAAAGCCTCCAGCCAGGGCTTATAAAAAAAACTTACAAACTAAGCGATTACACGCTAAGGGCACCCCCTGTGGGGTACGGGCCTCGGCTTAGGGCGTCGCTGGGGAGAGGACAGCTAGGGACGGGCTGGATCGAACTGGAATTATTATTAAGGGGAGAATTATTTTGTCTCGATTTTTTAGGCAACACCTTTTTCTTGTGCCTTGTATGGTGTGTAATAAAGAGTGTTTCTATTCTGTACTATTTTTCGTTCTTCTAGAGATTACCTAATCTCTAATCTCTTCAAAATTAGAGTAAACAGGCTTCTTCTGGGTAAGCTCGCTCCATCGTCGACTTTGTCTCTGTCATCTATGACCTAGACTAGAGTCAAGAGCAAACCCATATTAAATAAAAATAAAAAAAAAAATAAAAAAATACCTCCCGTACACACAAACATTTTTACTTTTTTAGTGTTAGTTTGACCCGCAAACGTTATTACATCGTCTCGGCCAGTGACAGAGAGACAGCGTAGTTCCCTCAGAGGGACGTCGCTGTCGAGGTCTACTGCGTCCAGTGAGTGACCATCTTTGCCCAGATCTGAAACTGGGCAGAGTTTCCGTAATACAGAGAGGTTTGGAAGTATAAAGGGCCCGCCTTTANACCCGCAAACGTTATTACATCGTCTCGGCCAGTGACAGAGAGACAGCGTAGTTCCCTCAGAGGGACGTCGCTGTCGAGGTCTACTGCGTCCAGTGAGTGACCATCTTTGCCCAGATCTGAAACTGGGCAGAGTTTCCGTAATACAGAGAGGTTTGGAAGTATAAAGGGCCCGCCTTTATCTAGTTCGATCCAGCCCGTCTCTAGCTGTCCTCCCCCCAGCGACGCCCTAAGCCGAGGCCCGTAGCCCACAGGGGGTGCCCTTAGCGTGTAGTCGCTTAGTTTGTAAGTTTTTTTTATAAGCCCTGGCTGGAGGCTTTAATATTATATTAAGGCCACCACAGGCAAGCCCGGTTAAGCAGTCGACAACCTTATAGGTTAAACTGCGAGAAGACACTCATAAAAAAAAAAAACAAAATAATTCTAAATTATATTTTTTTAAAGCGCCGTCATGAATAATGTGTCTCTAACAAAACCACAACATTAATTCCTACAAAGAACTAAAGCAACAAGTCAAAGCCCTGAGCGTGTAGTCGCTTAGTTTGTAAGTTTTTATAAGCCCTGTCTGAAGGCTTTAAATTATATTAAGGCCACCACAGGCAAGCCTGGTTAAGCAGTCGATAACCTCATAGGTTGAACTGCGAGACGCCACTCACAAATCTAACGGGGCCGCCTTTGCCCAGCAGTGGAACATAAAATAAGGTAGGAGGAAGAAAAGTTGGACTTAGCACGCAGTGGGATAACAAAGGTTAAAAAAATATGATTCTAACCTTTTAGAAAATCGAACAACTAGAGATTAAACCTATAGCTAAAATTAATCCTTTTTTTTCTGTTTCAGCCCTATACAACCACCGGACAAACCTCTAAACAGCATACAGGCGAACAGCCAGTATCCTAAAAGCGAAGCAAACTCATTCTTACCACCGCCTTTTAACTCGTACCAAACCAACCAACTGTTTAACTTCAACCCATCGGACCAAAACGGGTTCAACTACAATTTACAAAACGGTTACGGTAATACGAACGGTTTTGTCAGTTACGAGAACGACGTGAACGCGTTACTTGGCATCGATACCCTACCTGACGCATCCACAGAAAACGTAACACAAGAACAGCTAAACCTACTGAGACTTGCTGCTCAAGAAATCGGCGGCGCGCAGTTCACAACACCCCCCACAAATAAATACGACGAAAAATTCAACAATTACAATTTCTTCGAACCTAACCAAAGAAATTCGTTGCCTGAAGCTAACATTTTCTCAGTTAACAACTTCAGCAGACCAAACAGCTTAAACCTTGATATGAACTACAATAATTTTGAGACCCCGTTCAATAATACACAAAGGTTTCCAAACAAATACGAAAATTTCTTGAAAGATCAGAACCAGGAGACAGAAATATTGTCATATTTGAATCAATTGAACATGTCTTCTGATAGACCTCGTGAAGAAAACGGAATTAATAACGTAGATTTGAGGATGCCAATGGATTTGAACGGCCATTTTCCTAACGAGGATTTTCGACAAGAGGACAGGAACAAAATGTTCGCCAACAGGAATTTCCAACAGATGCCGCCTAACAGAAACTATGGAGAGAATAACTTCTACGATAATATGATGGCCCAAATGAACGATAGGAGTCCGATGGGTCAAAACTTCGATTTCTCGAATCAATCGACGCCCGTTTCGGCCGCTAACTCGATGAATTACAATCGATCGAATGGGTTTAACCAGAACGATATGATGCAGCGTCGTGACATGAATCCTATGATGCCTCGTGAGAACTTCCAAGGGAATGGGAATATGAATGATAGGACGAACTTTGAGAATATCGGTCGGGAGAATATGCAACAAGCAGCTATGATGAGGCAGAATCAGGAGTTGGCCCGGCAAATGAGTCTGTTGATGCGGAATAGACCACCTCCAAGCCAGTTGAACGTTGACGTGTCGTTTCTGCACGAGAATAACCCTTTTAACCTCGGTAAGTTTAGTAATATTATTCTATTTTTATTTTTCTGGGTTTTTTCATTAAGAATTTCGTAGTAGCAGCCCGGAATTTAGTTGAATGAGTGACACACTCATGCCATGAAAAGCACGTATAAGCCGTTGATCCGATGCCTGATCTCTCCCCGGTCGTGTTTGGATCACTCCCTTTGTCATATTTGAATCAATTGAACATGCCTTCTGATAGACCTCGTGAAGAAAACGGAATTAATAACGTAGGTTTGAGGATGCCAAGTCTGATGAGGAGTTAAGGAACAGAGAGTGATATTTTCTGCGTACTTAGCTATCTCTGTTAAAAGTAGTTGCAAGTTGGCTGCCTGCCTACCAAATAGCTTTGTTGACTGTACAAACCTATGCACAACAAGCATGTTAGCAGTTAAGATTGGCCACCGTGACTGAAAGTCGGCCGGGAGAGTTAATACTGTTATATTGCCCTTTTCCTATCGGGGTAGACAGAAACTTGTATGGTCACAACACACATATCAACTCGGAAAGGGATGGATCGTCACAATATCGCCGTATTGCCCCGAGGCGAGGCGATTAAGTTACGATTCCGATTAGTGTGCGTTGCAGTAGGGAGTTTCATACAAAGAATACTGCACGGCTCGAGTTGATAAGGTGGCGATCCCTTTCCGAGTTGATATATGTGCTATGTCCTGTAGTCATTTCATGTATTTTAGTATCGTCACTCTTGCTATCTATTCAATAATGCATAAAACTAGTTACATTGAATATTTATTTATTTAACAGTTTATGTACACACATTTAACAAATAGATAAGAAGAAGGGAACAGAAAAATAGGTACAAAGGTGATGCTCATTTCTAAAGAAATCTCTTCCAGCATACCTGCGAAAGGAGAGTCGAATAAAAGTTATGCTTACATAGAAAAAAGGCAAAAAACTTTAAATATAACAGACTATACATAAATATGACTAAAATTAATATCACACTAATACATTACCACTTAAATAATAATATAAGATAAATAATAATATATACTTTAAATAAAGATAAATAGCAACTATGATGATACCAAAAAGTAGTGTTCTTTCACACTTCTTTTAAAAACTGGAAGAGTTTTGCAGTCCCTAATGCTTATGCTAATATTTGCTGAAAATCATTGCTTATTCAATAATGGCCTTGGTAAATGCTTTTGTTATTCAATGAATCGGTAGCGGTTTCTAATGAAGGTAGGTCCGCAAGTACTTTTAATAGTTGAAGAGTTCAAGGTGAAAAGTGTAGGTTTTTTACCATTGAATAGACTGTTTTTTACAATGAAAGGATGAGCAACAGTTATGAATAAAATACTCCTAAATACAATTTTCATACTCAATTGTATATGAAAAAAAGAAACTTAGAAAATAAAAGTATTACGATGAATTGTAATATTAGTTAAAAAAACTTTAATTAACATCTTTAATTTATAACATGTTCAATAGTAGGCTTACACGAGTTTATTTTTCAAGCCAGGAAACGCCGTAAGATTGTAAAATATCGCGCGAAATTGTAAACAATTTTTTCTTAATAAGACTCGGATATATTGGAAACTATAGAATTTGTATGGGATTTATTGTAAACAAAACAATTTTTTATAACAAAACGAGAATTTATAATCTCATAAAGATTTATTACGTGACAGATATACTGTTCTAAAGTATTGCCAGTATTATGTATGTTTTTCGACATTTCCAGGTCTGGGCGCGCTATTAGGCCCAAGTCCACCAGTCCCACCGCCAGTGTTGCCATCACCAATGCTAGATTTACCTCTTTTGGCACCATTTTATGCAATGAGGAATATGAGGTAAGAGCTTTAGTATTGTTTTCCTACAATAGATATCCACTTTAAGCAAGCGATTAAAGCTTTCTTGTAATGTGAGTCCTTTATGCAGTCAAACCTGGTTAAGTGGGTTGTGGAAAAGTGACAAACCTCTGCTACTGATGTAAGGGAGGTACCATTTGTAGGAATTTTACATTGAATAAATTTTAAATGAAGCAGTTATGATAACGTTCAATAAATCAGCAAAATGAGCGCCAGTCAGTCGCTCACCCGCGGTGCAGCACATGTGAAAGTTGCATGGAAACCTAATTCTGTTATAAAATAATTGTAACTCTTTAATATGTGGTAACCAAAGTTACTCCAAACATTAACTAAACTTACAAATTCTTTTGTAAACCGTCATATCCTTTTTTTTTTTTGTAGGTAACTGTGGTTTTGTTATGACAGACGTTGTTAATTATTTGTATATATTCCCATGCGAAATTCTTTGGTAAAGTGTCCATTATAAATCTAATCCTAATTTCCTAAAACATTATCAACAGGAGCGCAGCAACCTCATCAGGCATCCTACACGCCCGCCTCGACGCTTGCTACGAACAATGGCGCCAGCTAGAACGTGAACGTAAACGTACCGAAGCGCGGTTAGCGTTAGCGTACCCCGGGCGCGCCGTGTCCTCGTCTAATTCTATCCCGGTGCCCAGACTGCCGCCCTGTCCCACCAGGGTAGACCGCCTCACCGTGGACATGCTGAGGGAGCATACCAAGGTGAAATTATCCCTGATCCCGTAATGGAGTGGCGCTTATGGGGCAGGCAGAATAACTCGCGACTCCGTAAAATGTTCTGTCAAACATTCAATGAACTTCAGTCAAAGAATTAAAACATCGATTTTCCTCAACAGGTACTAACACTAATGGGCAAAATGGAGACCTTACGCGCAAGCGTCTGCGTAGCACAGAATAAGAAGCCGAACAAACCCGAAGACACCAAGATCACAGTACTAAAGCGCGGCCAGGATGTGTGCGACAAGGAGAGCGGAGTGGACCCGGCGACCTTCGAGCCTGCCTCGTGGCGGGACGATGTCAACAACTTGTCCGAGATGTAAGTAACTATCTAACAAGATCACAGTACTAAAGCGCGGCCAATATGTGTGCGACAAGGAGAGCGAAGTGGACCCGGCGACCTTCGAGTCTGCCTCGTGGCGGGACGACGTCAACAACTTGTCCGAGATGTAAGTAACTATCTAACAAGATCACAGTACTAAAGCGCGGCCAGGATGTGTGCGACAAGGAGAGCGGAGTGGACCCGGCGACCTTCGAGTCTGCCTCGTGGCGGGACGACGTCAACAACTTGTCCGAGATGTAAGTAACTATCTAACAAGATCACAGTACTAAAGCGCGGCCAGGATGTGTGCGACAAGGAGAGCGGAGTGGACCCGGCGACCTTCGAGTCTGCCTCGTGGCGGGACGACGTCAACAACTTGTCCGAGATGTAAGTAACTATCTAACAAGATCACAGTACTAAAGCGCGGCCAGGATGTGTGCGACAAGGAGAGCGGAGTGGACCCGGCGACCTTCGAGTCTGCCTCGTGGCGGGACGACGTCAACAACTTGTCCGAGATGTAAGTAACTATCTAACAAGATCACAGTACTAAAGCGCGGCCAGGATGTGTGCGACAAGGAGAGCGGAGTGGACCCGGCGACCTTCGAGTCTGCCTCGTGGCGGGACGACGTCAACAACTTGTCCGAGATGTAAGTAACTATCTAACAAGATCACAGTACTAAAGCGCGGCCAGGATGTGTGCGACAAGGAGAGCGGAGTGGACCCGGCGACCTTCGAGTCTGCCTCGTGGCGGGACGACGTCAACAACTTGTCCGAGATGTAAGTAACTATCTAACAAGATCACAGTACTAAAGCGCGGCCAGGATGTGTGCGACAAGGAGAGCGGAGTGGACCCGGCGACCTTCGAGTCTGCCTCGTGGCGGGACGACGTCAACAACTTGTCCGAGATGTAAGTAACTATCTAACAAGATCACAGTACTAAAGCGCGGCCAGGATGTGTGCGACAAGGAGAGCGGAGTGGACCCGGCGACCTTCGAGTCTGCCTCGTGGCGGGACGACGTCAACAACTTGTCCGAGATGTAAGTAACTATCTAACAAGATCACAGTACTAAAGCGCGGCCAGGATGTGTGCGACAAGGAGAGCGGAGTGGACCCGGCGACCTTCGAGTCTGCCTCGTGGCGGGACGACGTCAACAACTTGTCCGAGATGTAAGTAACTATCTAACAAGATCACAGTACTAAAGCGCGGCCAGGATGTGTGCGACAAGGAGAGCGGAGTGGACCCGGCGACCTTCGAGTCTGCCTCGTGGCGGGACGACGTCAACAACTTGTCCGAGATGTAAGTAACTATCTAACAAGATCACAGTACTAAAGCGCGGCCAGGATGTGTGCGACAAGGAGAGCGGAGTGGACCCGGCGACCTTCGAGTCTGCCTCGTGGCGGGACGACGTCAACAACTTGTCCGAGATGTAAGTAACTATCTAACAAGATCACAGTACTAAAGCGCGGCCAGGATGTGTGCGACAAGGAGAGCGGAGTGGACCCGGCGACCTTCGAGTCTGCCTCGTGGCGGGACGACGTCAACAACTTGTCCGAGATGTAAGTAACTATCTAACAAGATCACAGTACTAAAGCGCGGCCAGGATGTGTGCGACAAGGAGAGCGGAGTGGACCCGGCGACCTTCGAGTCTGCCTCGTGGCGGGACGACGTCAACAACTTGTCCGAGATGTAAGTAACTATCTAACAAGATCACAGTACTAAAGCGCGGCCAGGATGTGTGCGACAAGGAGAGCGGAGTGGACCCGGCGACCTTCGAGTCTGCCTCGTGGCGGGACGACGTCAACAACTTGTCCGAGATGTAAGTAACTATCTAACAAGATCACAGTACTAAAGCGCGGTCAGGATGTGTGCGACAAGGAGAGCGGAGTGGACCCAGTGACCGATATGTAAGTAAGTAAGTCGATTTTCGTGCAAATTCCCCCATATTATGATAAAACATTTGTTGATCAGTCTCGTTAGTGTTTTTCTGTCATTAATAAAGTCTCGTCCGTTTCCCCCAGCGCGCCCCACAGCGAGGTGGAGAGCGCCATGCTGCAGTGGCGTAGCGCGGTGGGCGCCGTGCAGGCGGCGCGCCGCCGGGAACTGGCGCCGCACCAGGCGCACCGCCCCACCCGGCCTGACCGTGAGTAAACTTGCTAATTACACGTTGAAGCCACCATGGATTTTCATTTCGACCTCATTTTCGTTCGCAATCCTGAAAACCATGCAAAAACAAAAACGCAAAAACGTCGTAGCCTAAGCGACAAGCCAAAATAGGGGGACAAAAAGGTGAGCAACCTGCCCTGACTGCGGTCCGTAGCTCCTTGATGAAGGGTTTCGCCAAAGTAGAAAAGAAGAAGAACCCTGTTCTCGTCATCAGTGCGGTACAGCACCGAGTGGACCCAACATGCTGCTGCGCCCTGCTATGCCTACGACGCATCTGTACATTTCGCGTCTGCATTACTCCACAAGGATTTAGGAAGTCGTGCAGTACTTGAAAGTGAAGACCGACTGGACTCTGAGGGTCGAAAGGTTGTAATCGCGTCACAACATCAACTTTAGGTTGTTCGTGGTAAGAGTGCAAACCCTGGTGGGTTGGATTACAGACCTTCTTGGGTGTTATAAATTTGTTATATCTGAGTTAATTACTATTTTTTATATTAAACTTTAAATCCTTTTTTCTCCCCCAGCCATCCTGCAACTAGCAGAAGCAGTGAAGCAGCTCAGCATATCAGCGCGCCGCGCTCGCTGTGCCATGTGGTGCGACCTCACACTCACAGTGGCGTTGGCGCCGCCGCACCACGCACAGCAAGCACACCACGCGCTCGCCAGCCAGGAAGTACTGAGGGTAGGGAAAAACTCACTTATTACTACGGTATAGAGGTATGCGAAGCAGGTGAAAATTAATGATGAAAGAACTAGAGTCAAAGTCAAAGTCAAAACGTTTATTTCAATTAGGCCATAAAACGACACTTTTGAACGTCATCGTTTACAGTTCAGTAAAAATAATAATATTACATTAATAAAGTGACTCTACTGTTCATTCGGAAAGGTAGATTCTTATGGAGAAGAACGGACAAGAAACTACACTTACTGGAGTTCATTAATCAGACGGTTTTCCTAGGTATCACTTCTGACGAGAAATTACAATAGAGGCCTCACATAACATCTCTTGCGGGTCGTCTAAGCTCAGGCGCTTATGCTATTAGAAAGATAAGACGGTTAACAGACGTAGAAACCGCACGTTTGGTCTACTTTAGTTTTTTTCGCAGCATTATGTCGTACGGTATTTTGCTGTGGGGTCGGGCTGCTGACATTGAATCCATATTTATTTTACAAAAGAGAGCTGTCAGAGCCCTTTATGATCTACGTCGCCGTGATTCTCTTAGGGAACTTTTTAAAAAGATTATTATTATGTCAAAGTCAATTCATTTATTTCAACTAGACCATTAAAAGGCACTTTTGAACGTCAAATTTACAGTTTAAAATTAAAATATAAGTGACTCTAGTTGTCCATTCGCAATAAGTAGATTCTTATGGAGAAGAACGGACAAGAAACTCCATAGTTACTCTTTTCAAATATAAGTTTTACAATATTTTGTATACATAGGTACATTGATCAATTGATTATATTATGTGAGCACAATGCATCCAACATTACACTAATATACAGCACACACTTATATACTATAAGGTACAACAAAGCAATACCAGCAGAGATAAAATTAAGTTTCCTATACTCTATCCGTTTAGGTAGTTAACTAAAGGTAAACAATCTTGATGTGATCAGTGTGTGAGTTAAATTACATATTAAAAACCTGAAAGTACACCAGTAAATAAAACAAGTTTGACTTTTTCTACTATACCCTCGATTGTCCTATGGAGCAGGACCAGCATGTTTCCAAGCATTCTTATCTTTAATATAATCATCTAGTTTGTAATATGCTTGTTTACAAAGTGTGGTTTTAATGTAAGTTTTAAATTTTCTTTCATTTAGTTCTAATATGTCACAAGGTATTTTGTTGTAACATTTAACACAGTACCCCATGAAAGATGTTCGTACTTTGGCTAATCTATAAAATGTTTGATCTAAATTATTTTTATTTCTAGTATTAAAATGATGTCTATCACTAATTTTGTTAAAGAGATGTCGATTTTTTCTTACATACATAATATTCTCATAAATGAATTGACAAGGTACTGTCATAATATTAATCTTTTTAAAAATTTCCCTAAGAGAATCGCGGCGACGAAGATTATAAATGGCTCTAACAGCACGCTTTTGCAAAATAAATACAGATTCAATGTCAGCAGCACGACCCCACAGCAAAATACCGTACGACATAATGCTGTGAAAGTAACTAAAATAGACCAAGCGCGCGGTTTCTACATCTGTTAACTGTCTTATCTTTCTAACAGCATAAGCGGCTGAGCTTAGCCGCCCCGCAAGAGATGTTATGTGAGGTCCCCATTGCAATTTCTCGTCTAAAGTGATTCCCAGGAAAACCGTCTGATCAATAAATTCCAGTTTTTGTCCATTCAATACGATGTCACATTCGGTGCTTCTAACATTTGGTAAAGTAAATTTAATACATTTGGTCTTTTTTTCATTTAGTACTAAGTTGTTTGCCGTAAACCAAAGTTGGACCTGATGAATAGAGTTATTGACATCATCAAGACTTTGTGACCGTCGGTCTATCCTAAATATCAATGATGTGTCATCAGCAAATAATACCATCTTTGGTTGATTTTGAAGCAATTCGGGCAAATCGTTTATATATACTAAAAAGAGGAATGGACCCAATATTGAACCTTGCGGAACGCCCATTGTCATTTCAGACCCTAGTGAGTTTACACCGTTTACCTGGACTTTAACCTGTCTGTCTTTCAAGTATGATCTAATCAAATCAAAGGATGTATTCCTAATCCCATAATGCTCGAGTTTCAACAAAAGCGTCTCATGGTTAACGCAATCGAACGCCTTCGAGAGGTCGCAAAAGATTCCAATGGCGTCTTTTGAATCTTCCCAGGCGTTAAAGATGTTCTTTATTAGGGTGACACCGGCGTCAGTTGTACAACGCCCTTTGGTGAAACCGTACTGTTGTTCATGAAAGATGGAATTTTTATTAAAGTGAAGTAACATCTGATTAAGCATTAACTTTTCGAACACCTTACTGAGAACCGGCAGGATTGACACCGGCCTATAATTGTTGGGTTCATGACTATCACCCGATTTAAACAGTGGAACGACTTTACTGTGTTTCATGAGATCAGGAAATACTCCTTGATCCACACTAGAGTTAAATATGAGAGCTAAGTAGGGAGCAATAGTTTCAATTATAGATCTACAGACTTTTACAGACATTCCCCAAAGATCTTCTGTTGATTTAATTTTAAGATCTTTAAAAGCTTTTATAATGGCCTGGGGGTTTGTATGTTGAAACTTGAACTCTGATGGACATACCTTGACGTTCTTCCGAAGTAAGGCAGCAGAGAGCGCGGGTGACGAGTTAAGAGCCTCTGTCGTTTTACGAGGAATATCAGCAAAAAAGTTTTCAAATTCCTGAGCTACCTCTGCATCTGAGTTTATGGGGTCATGTACAGTATTTAAATTAAGTTCAGTTTCACGCTTTTTCTTACTACCAGTTTCATTATATTATTTATTATTTTCCAGGTAGTTTTTATTTTGTCATCTGCTGATTTTATTTTATTGCTAATAAACAGAGCTTTAGCTGTTTTGCATACATTATTAAATGTTTTTGAGTATTTCGCAACATACTTATGAAAGCTTATATTATTCATTTTAATATATTTTGTAATTTCTTGTGACTCATAGCAATAGGACATAATGGGATAGTATCATCACCTGTCAAATCAATTGTTACAGCTGGCTCACACACTGATTTAGATTGGAGACTGCCTACCAACTCATTATATAAACTATTTGTATTAGTTAACTGTTCACTGACTTTGACCGACTCTGCAACAGATAGTGCCTTATGGGCATCACACAATTCCTGTTCAAGTTCTGAGACATGGTGCAAAGTCAGCTCATAAGTGTCACTGCACTTTTGAAATGTTAACACATGATATTCAAGTTGACTGTGTTGTTCGGCTAAGTCCATGTGCTGAGTGTGTAGCTCAGCCAGCTCATTTTTGAGGCAGGTGTTTTTAAGTACCACATTTTTCACTTCCACCTCGCCTTCTGCAATTTCCTGGAGCAGCTTTTCATTTAATGCTTTAGATTCTTTAAGCTCCTTCAAAGAAGCCTTTAGCTTTGCTTCCAGCTCCTTGATGGTGGCACTGCGGGTCATCATTTTCTCTGATCACCTGGAATGTGTACAGTTATACAGTTAAAATGACAGTCCCTTGCCAATTATTTTTGAGAATATTATGTTGCACGGAAAAATCGACATCTTTTTAGTAAAATTAGTGATAGACATATTTTGAATACTAGAAATAAAGATAAATTAGATCAACCATTTTATAGATTAGCTAAAGTTCACACATTTTGCATGGGGTACTTGTTAAATGTTCCAACAAAATACCTTGCAACATATTAGAACTAAATGAAGGAAAATTTTAAACTTATGTTAAAAGCACACTCTGTAAAGAAGCATATATTACATATTAGGAGATTACATTCAGGATAAGAATGCTTGGAAACATACTGGTCCTGCTTCATAGGACAATCAAGGAAATTGGATAAATCAATCTTCTTTATTATGCAATTTTCAGTGGAAATCTGGTAAAATATTAAAAGCCTAACAAAAGCCGGACAGCCCGGATAAGATCTAATTTGACCGGACACGTATCCTAAAAGTTTATGTCCGGTTTTATCTGGACGCCTGGCAACCCTAGACCTGACCGAAGCACCAAGACGCTGTGGCGACTTGCGAGAGCGAGACAGGATTAAAATAAAGCGTGATTCTTGAAACTTAAACCAAAGCCGAGTATACCCGATTCAGCGTCACCGACCCGAGCGTGACGGTTCAGTTTCATTCACTCTTGAAGTGCGCCCAAAGAAGTTTTCATATCAAAATATCTCAGAATGTTTTATTTGTGCGATGTCCTGTTATGTATTGTAAATTCTCAAGTTATTCCAATCGCTACTTTTATGAAAAAAATATGTTAGTAGGCATACTCAGTTTTCCAACTATAACGTTTTCAGGTGGACACAGGGTCTCCGGTGTCGCCTGCGACGCCGCTGGCCAAGTCCCCCGCGGCGCCCTCCGCCGCCACAGCCGCGCCCCAAGCCGCCACTGACACCACGGAGGTATGTCGCGTACTCCTAGCCTTACATGGACCAATTCATTTGAGGTCAATGTTGCGCCTCATCACATGGCTTGAAGTCACTCAAAGGCCAATAGGGCTATGCTCGGCATTTCATTGCGTGATCAAATCAGAATCGAAATCGAATCAGCATCTGCCTAGCCTTTGCCCAACCATGTACGTTGGTATTGGCGTCCAGTTTACTGGATGCAGCTTAATACCAGTATTTTACAGGAGCGACTGCCTATCTGATCACCACAAATTTCTGGGTGGGTAACACAATACTACTTGAGAAGACTGATTGTCGTAATTTCGGCTTTCTGCCAACCTGCAGTAACTGTCAAAAATTACAGCCGGGAGTAATAAACGTGTTGTCGAGACACTTAGTTGCCTCTGTCTGTATTATTATTCATTCACGGACCTACGTTGACAATTTCATCTCCGTTTTATATTAATCCAGCATCTAAATCAAACTGAACACTTACAGGAAAAACCACCCGCCGAGCAAGCGCAACCAGCTAAACCCGAAACCAAAAACGAGGCAGCGAAACCTCAAAAACAGACTGAGAAGACCGACAAGAACCAACAAAGGCGCGCACAGCACTACAGGAAGGTCAACCAACGCAGCGACTTCTATCAAAAGAACCAGAGGTATGATACCAGGTTCATGCATAACCGACACCCGTATCACTATCTGGCTACCGGACCTATCAACTAAGGACCTCTTTTTGTGTGACATATTGAACCTTATTTGTAAGTTTGACGGCTGTCATTAGTGGTTTGAAAATGGAATATGTGCCCCTTTTTTTGGAGACATAATTTATTAGAAAAAGAAAGTTACAGACGATTTTTGTGGTTTAAAAAAGGAATACCTTTTTGAGATAGTTAACTTTATTTAATCAAAAAACTCGTTTTGACAGCCAATATTTGTGGCCTATAAAATATATGTAGGATATTTATGAAACCTTGTTGGTCCTAAAAAATGCTTAAAAAAAGGAAATTTTTATGAACTTAAAACCTCTTTCTGGTTCAATAGATAAAATTAATTGTTTGATTGACAAGGTTCAATGAAATTGATTGATTGAAGTGATTGGTTAGTTGGTGATAAAATTATGATGATATAAGTCCATGAGGACGAAAACTCTTATGATAGATTTGTATAGGAATTGAAGACCACCTTTAAGTTAAGGAATCGTGTGATTACTAAGAGTGTTGATCTGGCTTAAGTGTGGGCAGAATACGTATTAAATGTTAAATTGCCTTCGACACATACTATTCTTAAGAGTTAGGTGACTGTCCAGTCTAAGTAGATGATATTGAACGTTTTCTGGTTGTCTTTTAAAAAATATGAAACTTCATATTGCCACTTTGACAATATTTTCTTGATTTCACACAAATAAGGTTCAATATTGCTTGATGTATTTATGTGAAAGAGATCTTAATATTTTGATGTAAAACGAGTCTGTTTACGACTTAAAATCGTGGCTACTGTAGATGTATTGAATATTCTAGAATTGCAGATATACTTACAAAAAGGTTTAAATTATTATATGCCAAAAGGATCTGACCTCAACTCAATGCTGCCATGATAAAAAATACGCTTAAAATATTTAAAAGAAAATGTTGAGTATCACATTGTTGGTGTAAAATACATCTATAGTTGCTTACAAGCGGTTTTGAAGCGTTAAAGCGATGGTTGAGCAAAATATGGTATAATTGACCATTTTTCTATCTACCTTTGAAGGCCATGCTTCGCTCAATTTTATTCATAATGTTTGTCATTAACAGTTGGACTAAGTAAAAAGAGTCTATTTTAACACTTTTTTAATATTTTTACGAACTCACACACTTACGCTCAAATATCTTCACAATTTTATGCTCAGTTTTATTCATATATCCTTCATTGGACCATGTTTCACTCAACCATCGTGCAGACAAGAACAATAAGCGAAAATGTTTTCTATCTCGTTTGTAATAAGGTTTAAATCACCATTTTAACGCATTGCTCCGTAGCCTAATAGCAAAGCAAAAGCATTTTATCATGATTGATATTCGACAAAATGAATTATTACGCGCCAAGAGTAATAAAAGTATGGAACATAGTTCAAAAATATATTTAAACTTAAAATAATTCAGCTATAGTCATATTGAATGTTGAGTAATAGATGAAGTTTTTAAAATATATTGGTGTTCTAGATTTTAATATTATCAGTGTGCTTGGAATCTTTCCGCGTAGATTTTTGGATCAGCAGTAACGAATTATGAGCTTATATATGTACCCTACTTGTACCTTTAGACCAATTTTGTCTTACGGCATTATACAAAGTTGTAAACGAACTATATTTCATACTTTTGTTGCCAAAACTGGTGAAATTGCAAGGGATCGTTGCAATCATAAAGATATCATATCAACATACAAATATCGTAGGGAATAGAGTTACACTTTTTATTATTGAACTTACTATGCATTTATGTACGCCTAGTACACTATTGCGGTATATTTTTGAATTTTAGTAAGAAAATACTATAAATATTGGCAAAAGTTCTGTCTGTCTACACAATCTTTTTGTACTTTCATAAATTTTGATAATTTCTAGTTCAATCTAGAAATAAACTTTGTATTTAATTTTTTACACTCCCTCTGCGAAAATTTCACACACAAAACGGAATTCTTCTTCATAAATATACCGTTTGTGAACAAGGCGTACAAAATAAAAAGTGTACTCAAACAAAGACTAAAACAGGTATATTAGAGACCATGATTATTATATGAGTATATAATAATGAATAAACTACATAATTATTACTCGTGAGTAGGTTTAAATAATTGCCAGTATCAGAATTGCGTTATTTATTCATCGTGCTTAGCTGGATTAATGTTTAAAGTATTATAAAGGGTCGTATTGCAGTGATACTTGCCAAAATATTCGGTGTGAGCGAAGGGTGGCAACCCCTAAACATGGATTTGATAAGTGAGGTTTTGAGGAATGGTAGGACGCTTTTTGAATTAAATGTTTTAGATGCATTAGAATAGATGTACGAGTAGCTCGCGTGTGAGGATATCGAGGGATCGAATAGTTTATTTATTGGAAATCTTAAAAAAAAAAATTGTTTCGTGAAGTTTTTCTTTATGGTTCCAATCTCTACAAACACTTATAGCAGTTTCTAGTCACACATTAAACAAAGTATTTTTATGAATGAATCGTTACAAATGTTCGTAGTTGTTCGCTCACACCGACTTCAGAATTAAAACCCTTTGAAAATGTGATGTTTCTACGTTATTACTAGTTGACACTATTTTAATATATCACGTTCGTTCGAATAACAGAAAGTATATGAAATGAAGTTATGAACTATTAGCGTATAAGTATACCACTTTTTATTTATTTAATTGAGAAAAAGAAAAATAAAAAACAATGAATTTAAATTCGAATGAATTTGTATAGTTGATAGTTAGTGCTTATTTGGATGATGGGACGTACTGAATCGATTTTTAGGGTGGTCTTTTCATCGATTAAAAAAAATGTATAATTTATGCCCATTACAGCTTGGTATTTAAATAATTGCTTAACAATGTAATGGGTATACATTTTATTTTTTATACAGTCGATGATTAGTGTTCTCACCCTATTTGAATAACGTTGAAAATGCTTCATAAGACGGGTTGGCTAGTTTTCGTCAATTCTTTATAAATTTTAATTTGTACTGTAGCATTTTAACCCTTAACTCACTGCTACGGTGCAAAATACGTTATTATTAGTAAAATATATGCACCTGTGTTCTTATAGTTAATGTACGGCCAAAACGAATTGACTTGCTGAATAGTCAGTTCTAAATAATATTAGGTTATATATTTTTCTGTAGTCATTTTTTTGCATGTACGCTCAGAATCAGTAAAGGTTTTTCGTATAAACCCGGTTTTCCATAATGGGTTTCGTAAATTTGTATAGACTCTGTTTTCTAAACGGAGTTCATATAACTCCGGTTCTCGAAACGGTTTCCGTATAAATCTGGTTTACCTTAAAAACAATAATATTACATACAGTGCACAAACTGCTTAGGCAGGACATAACCAAAATGATAGGGTAACATGAAATCTTCCATCTTAAGTTTGTTAGTATGTAAGAACAAATATTAGTTATTATTTAAATATAATTATTTTTCACATTATTAATTGTTTAAAGCTATAGTAATGCCGGTTTCTGTTGGAAATGCTTAAAACTAAATATACTCGTTTAAATGAGATGACAAAGTCGGTAATAGGTTTGTTATCCACCAAAATATATCTTCGCTTATGTCAGAAACCGGTAGTTACTTTAAAGAGTTATTTAATCAATTAAAAGGCTATAGATTTTTTATTAGGATTCGTTGATTGTAGTGCCTTTCTATATAAATGTGCATGCATTTTAAGCCCTATGCAGTGTTGTACAAGCATTCAATAAGTTGTTTGAAAAACCGTTGATTTTTTCATAGTTTTTTTTTAGTTATACCTTACTCGTGATGCATTTCGGTGTGCAATAAGCTTTATTTATTTTTTTAGACGCACCTGTAGTGCTGATTGTCAAGTGGTGGGGTAGGTTTGAAAATAACAAAATAGAAAATTGTAGAAAAAAATATTACTGATTTTGCTAGACAAAAAAAGTGAGTTTATTTTTGGCTCTGATCTGAACTGTTTTAGCTCTCAAAGTTAATATTAATAATATTTATAAAACCAAGGCAAGTGGCTTAAGGAGACCCAGCCGACCCCATCCGTAAATGCTTCCGATAATTGATATATTTAACGGATATTAGTACAATCAATTCGCACTTAGCGTTTATAGAGTGTAGTCAAAGATATTCTTCTTAAAGAAAAAATATTTAGCACAATATTATTAAACAAAAAAAAATGTTTAGTTTTTAGCGAATTAGTAGATAGTTAATTATTTCAACGTCCTATCGAAAGCTAACTATATTTATTACTGAGAAAAAAAGATATTTTACTTCACTGTTTTCCGATGTTGCCATATAGTAACTATTTACCTCAAATCACTGTCTTGCAAAGTAGAAAATTTCCTATATATTTTTTTCTTCTTTCGTGCGCAAAGTGAAGGTACAAGGTAAAAGTAATTGCTGAATGAAAAGTTTATTATTATTTTGTTAGATGAATTCTTTAAGTCTTGCCTACACTGAAAAGCGAGGCTATAATATGCGGCGCTAGATAATTATATGATAAAGCTAAATTGAAAAGGGCTTCGGTATTTAAGGAATTATTTATTATATATTAGGCAGCATAATGAATTGAAAAAACAGTCTCGCTACTAAAGAATTAGACTGAGCGAAATTCGCGTTTCGTTTGTGCGAAAAATAAAATTTATTTACATTAGTGCAATATCGCCTTACGAAAACAAAATCGTATTATATCGCTTCGCCCAGCTTACTCAGTGTAGCCGACACTTGATTTAATTTTAGTTCCCATTGGACATATATAAATGAATTTATTTACGTAGAACATTACTTTAAAAAGATCAGAGAGCACTGAGAAGCCTCAGCGACCACTGCCAGAGACGGCATTGCCAAACTCACAGATCAACATACAGATCAAGCGTGCTAATGAATGTTATCGTTTACTCATAGAAATTGAAGAATTGATGGCTGTGATAGTCGAAATTTGTGATCATAATGAGGGTTTTAAGGACAATTCACGCCACCAGTTGGCGCCACATAGGCGAGAGGTCCTCTTCCTTGAAAAAGCTACTTTGTCGTAAACATGACGTTGACGCCAATTTAACTAATGTCGGAAAATATAAGCGTTTTAATAATGTGCCTCGACCTGACGCCTCAGTTCTGCCACCTAGTGTACGTCATTTTAGAAAACCCTCATTGCGTGGCTATGTTTATTAAATACAACTTGCCTTTTTAGTTAAAACGTGTGGGTCAAATCTTATAACAAAATTTCCATCCACAACTGATTGCGGTGAAATTTTGCATACACGTTCGGTTTGGATGACAATGCACGGTAAGCTAAGTGACATCATTCTAAATCCAATATGGCGGACTCCCAAAAATGGTGGTGGCTATTTTTTGCACTCCCATGATATGGATATCAAATGAGAGGGTTCATTTTAAAACAGCTGAAATATTGAATCATAAAATCCGGTTATTAATTTGATTGTTAGTATCAATGGCGTCTCAAGTAGCTACCGTTGTGGCGATCTGTGCTCCTTGTCATAGACAATCAGGCTATGAGTTGCTTACCTTTTAGACTATTCTTACGAATGGGAAACCTTTGAAGTGCCACATCTAGCTTCTTTTAAAATAATGGGTCGGTGTTTGGGGCGTTGTTTCGATACGATTGAAATAAAACCAAATATTGATTTGTATACGTAATTTAAACTAAAGATTATTGAATAGCATTAGCAACTGCTGGGACACAGGCCTCCTTTCTGCGAAAGAGGGTGGGCCGTAATCCACCACGAATAGGTTGCTCGTTCAAATATAAATAACGGCCACGATCAGTCTCGAGTCTGTTTCTAGCTTAGTTTGAAGGATTCGAAGAAGAATAGCTGATTTTATCGAGTTTGAAATTTGATTGTGTGCAAATATTAGGCATATTTGTGTGTCATCTTTTGAAGGCAATCACGTATAGCGCCTGTGGCAACACTTGCAAGATTAGCTGATGTGTTGCCAACTGTATACATAACTTAAATGTAAAAGTCATTTAACCATGTACGATTGACAGGTTAAACCTAAATAATGACGTGACGTAAATTTTATCTTAAACGTATGATTTTCTGTAATCTATCTAAGGCCTGTAAAATAACCTGATATCAGCTTTAATCTCCAATGGCTGTGATACACAACGCCCCTTCGACCGGCTAACCATCAAAGCCCAAATTATTTTAGCTCAATAAAACGTTTCCTTCCGTCCATATAATATTGGAATTTTTCATAGCATAAGCTTCCCTTAAATGCATTTTGCAAAAACCAATCTCCTTTCTCCAAACACGCTTTTTCAAATAATTTTCTGTTCTTTTTAAGTCCTTCCTGAAGTTAAAGTTGTACGCTAATTTTTATTTGAAAAAATATATAACATATATAATATGATTTCTGAATTTCAATGACCAACGCTTATAACAGCATATCTTTAAGAATATTGTGTGATATAACCTAATTATATTTAAAAAATAATGTCCTTAGTCCTTAATCGAGAAAAAAATTGAAAAAAAAATTATACCAAAACTATTCAGTACTTAATTTAAAGCCAATAATGAACGCTTATGATAAGTAAGATGAATGATTCTAAAGAGAAGAAAAATCCTAAATTTTATCAGTAATTCGTCCTACAGCTCCTCTTCTTGTGCCATCCGCTATTTATATTCTCTCAAGGCTTGGGACAAATCTAAGCGGAAAAACGCAGCGTATTTCCGCTCATACGGAATTCCGCACGCGTTTTTTCGTTGATCTAAAAATGAGAACGGAATTACTCTCGATACTCCGTGGGTATTATAACATTGCCTCAGACGTATTCAGGGAAATTTCAGATTCGAATTGGTCACCCAAGAACGCCACTTTAGGATAATTTTGGTGTAGTCGAATTTGTCGCGTTTTTCCACCCAGACGTGTCCCTAGCCAAAGAGTATACAAAACGGTGCTAGATTGCTCGATGAAATAAATTGACTGACTGAATATATGTAGCGGGTTGCTCCATATAGTAACATACTCAAGGATCGCTTCAAATAATTTTAACTATACGTAAAGTTTGAGTATTTTACTATTAGGCCTTGTTTGAGGATCGTTTTTAGAGTTTTTTGTCCTTCGCATAACATAACGTCTGCGTTTCCGGATAGGGAGATAGTTTTCTTTGAGCCTGGCCACTAGACAGTATAGACCCAGTTTATCGAACGAAAATCATCACAAAATTATTGTGACTTATAGCCAAACGCCCCTTATCCAGCTATGATTGGTTGAATAAGTTTTCTACAGCCAATCGCTTCTGTTGACTTGGATTTTGACGGTTCGATTAAATTTTTCCAGAAACCAGGACTTAGTCTTATGTAAATGGTATAGTCCAAAGTGCTGATTGTAACTTATTGAAGACAACATGAAAATTGAAAAACAGGAACTTAAAGGCTTCTCTCTAAAAACGATCCCTCAAGTCTCAGGCTCGCCAATACGCATTAAACCTAAGATACCTTACAAACGCTAGAATGTGTACGTAGTAAAAATGCATGAATAATCATAATAGCGTTATGTTATTTTTGTTTTGTTTAATAATTAGTCAATGTTTAGATCTATTTGAGATTTTAGTCGGTATAGACATGTTCGCAGATATTTTCGTACGTATGTCGATGTTTGAAACATCGGTCACCTTGTGTTATGTCCTATAGGTAGTATACCTTATAAAATTAAGACGGTGGAGTTATGTCTATAAAGGCCTATACATACGCCTGTAACTTGTACAAATGAATGCATCCACAATTGACATCCACCAATCAATGCGAGGTACTACCACACTTTTGTGAGAGTTACAGGCATGTGTTTTAGGGCTTAAAATTTTGGGCATCAAGGGCGTAATTGACACACTAGCGTTGAATAGTGCAATAGTAGACCAAGCAATGACTGATGATATCGTGACAATGTAAAATGTTAGAGAATTTAATCGTGACCAGCCGTTACGGATTGTCAGAAGCCAAAATACTGACACCAATCTTGCCAAGAAATACCTTGTTACCCAGTTATTGGGTTGTGGAGGTCAGAGAGACTAATATACTAATATTCAGCTGAATCCGGTTTGACTGAAGGCGACCCCAATATAGTTGGGAAAAGGCTAGGTAGATGATGATCTCTTTAGTTGTCTGACTCTAAATAAATTGAGATTTTTAAAGTATTTAACGCCATTAACGCAAGGATGTCACATGGATACAATTTGTAAGTAAGAAATAAAAGCAATATAATTATGCTACGTAAAGGACATAACATTTATTTAGAAACACTAGGGTTGACAAGAGGTCAGTTTTTTAATATTGCTCAAGTCCTTTTTAATATAGGGAGTTATCGCTTTGTATTAAATTAGCATTTTCTGCATTTTTATATGGCCTAAACATATCCGCGACCCCTTTTAATTATAAATATTTTAACTTGATGTTTTAAGACCTTTTTATATTTTAACTAATAATACATAATTACAATTCGTATTCGTAATTGCAAAGTATTTTATAACTATACTTACTTTGTTCGTATTTTTATTGCGGTTTTAATTAATTTTGAGGAGCAAAATAAATTTAAATTGAAAAAAAAAATGGTGAATTGTTCTTTCAAAAAGCCATAATAAAATAGTGAAACATGTTGGTTTTGCTTGTAAAGACTTTAAAATAGGGTCAATCGCGACTAATAAAAGGAGTGAATTGAGCCCAATGGTGCTTCGAGCCGGATCCGCGCTTTTCCCGCGGTTGTCTAATACGCAACTGTGATGCACAAATATTATTTGCCATAAAACTAACAGAATAAAAGTAATTAAAATGCAAACAGGTCTTAATACTAACTAAAAAAAAATCAAAAAATGACCAAAATTATTAAGCTTTAAACCGGCAAAAGTTTACCCAGTGTTTCTAAGAAGGTACTCAAAGATTTTCCCTCTCACAAATGAAAGTTTTTGCTCCTAAAATCCTGTATGTACAAATCGTGTGTCTAGAGAATTCAGCTAGATATGTTTTTTTTTATTTTTTTAGGAATGTGTAGTTACACATAGCAAGACTGGTTGCAGTTCTCTTTTTAATTCTTTGCGTAGCTTCGCGGTCAAGTCTCGACGTTGGTACTTAAGGGGTTGTTACTCCCACGCGATCGACGACATCTGTCAAAAATCGATGAAGAATGTCAAAACCTTGCTCTCATTGATAGTATAGATAGACTCGTTCCAAGTGTTTCACAAGCTGCAATCATCGATCGACGTCGATCATGTGGGTACAACGCCTTAAAATAATTCCCGAGTTTTATATTTAAGTTTTTAACAATAATGTTCCTCGAATTTTGACGCCGTCTCACACTAAGCGACGGTTTGCTATATGTCGCATTTATTAAAATATAATGACAGCTCGTCATGCAAATTTATTGGGTTAGAATTTTTTCGGTTGTGGTCTGATTTTGACGTTCATGAACGCTTCAGTGTTTCTCGTAATCTCCCGAGTATTTGGATTTAATGTGGATCAATGTTAGAGCTTTATCAAATTTGATAATAATTTACGGATGAATATTTATTAAAAAAAAATAACCGAACAAGAAAAAAAACTCGGTAGGAAATCCATAAAACTCACTGTTTTGATAGATATTCCTGCAAATTGTGTAATGTAGTTGGTTTTTATCTATTTTAAATGATGCTAGTTGTGTAGTGAACGGTCGGTGAGGATAGTGTTAGGTGGATACGGTCCTAAAGCTTATAGTACGAATCTGATAGTTACATGTTTTTAAAATATATAACCGTATAAAGAATCCTTGTTTAGAAGAAAATGTAACTATTTAGCATAATAATCGGTGTGTCGGTCCTTCCTTAGGTGACGGATAGTTAGTAACCGCCACTGCGCCCGTGAGCACAAAATACTCTAAACTAAAATAAAACTAAAAAAATCTTATCAAAGGAGTTTTTAATCACTTTTTGATACTGTGGATTCGTAGTTCCGCTGGGTATGAAGCTATGGGATGTTTCTTTTTTAATATTAGTTGCAAATGATAGTATTTTATAGTTGAATGAGTGTGGACAATAACGGTGGTTAGTTAGATAGTTTATTGTGATATGTTTGAGCCAGTCGCCAGCCGACGCGAACGGTCAACCACCATTTTTAATCTTACTCTACTATACTAGATTCTTAAGTTTAACATTGCTTCTACGAGGTTTTGCCGTAACACGTAGGCAGATTGTTTTTTTTTTTCTATTGGGTATTTAGTGGATTTGATATTTTGAGCCATTGTTTAGAGTGCATAGTCTACTAATATTTTTGCTACTCGTCAATACGCATACAGTGAATAGTTCTGTCCAATTTGTAGGAATGGCATCATGAATTTTATACTTGAGGACCAAATGGTTTTTTTGTATTCAATTGTGAGTTGAATAAAAAAAAATGGTAATAAAGAAAAAAAATATTGAAAACGGAAAACATACAGGATTTATTTTGCCAGTTCCTCTTAAATGTAAGTGAGAATTTCTAAAATATTTTTCTAGTTGATAAGTGTTGGTGAATTAATTTTTTACATATTTTAGGTAATTGGTGTGCGTACACAAGTATTAAACGCAGGTTTTTTGAGCACGGGGGAAAATTTATATTTTTTTTCTCTTTCCTTTTTTTCTCAGAGGAATTGAAAGCGCCACTTGGATTTGTTAGGGCATACGTAATCGTATGGTTTGTATTGTGGTGCTAAACACTACTTGTCGACACCAATAAGTTTTATTATAATTTAAGTTATAAGTGACAGTGTTTTATTCAGTTAAACAAGACAAATGTAATGGGATATTTTGTATTAAGTCATTATCTGTTCAGTGTTTGAAATCTCACTACATTTAGTCCGATTACAGTGAACGTCGATTTTCAAATAATTTGCCATAAAAATGTATTAGTAATACCAAAAGATTGAGCTTTTAAACATACACGCTCTCGCATTGTACACTTCGAGAGATCGCTTGACATTCAATGCAACTATTTTTCATTTAGCATTTCTCAAACACTGCCACTGTTGAAAATGCCCATATAAACTGCATTCTGTTTTTATTATCATTGTTTCTTGTTATATTTTTGTTGTTTTTAGCAAAGCTTTGTAGGCGCGAACACTATTATAATAATATTTAAAAGAAACATAGAATGATGATCGCTAGTCCTTATCTCATGTATAACTTTGGATCTGTCCGTAAAAATGAAAAAAGGTGTTTTTTAAGATACTTAATGAATATATATTAATGGATACAAAATATTACTGTCTGTGGTGAATATCGAATTTTACGAGCTTATTAAAACTTAATTCCGTGGTATTGGTATCTATGGAAATCGTAGTGTGCTAAAAATGTATACTTTGATAATGCACGTCTCCTTTGAGCCACCTGATTGTACCACAGTTATCATAGGAAACAGTATTAACATTTTGAACGCCATGTATACGCCACGTATACGTGACAAACAAAAGCTTAGCCTGTACGCCAACGTCACAAATATGTGACAAAAAATACAGTGATTTTGTAGCTTAGCGCGGGAGGTGTTCGTATGTTTATGCTATGGCGATCAAAACGTTAAAAATGAATTTTAAAAAAAAACTTCATACATATGATACAGTCCAATTTTAAAAAGAATAATAATTTTATAAAAACTGTTTCCTTTGGCAATGTTGGTTAAGCACATTTTGAATGTAACTCAAATAGCTTTAAGTATACGAGAAATAAATGTATGTTTATCCAAATGTTAGCTTTGTCTTATAGAAAATGCACAATTTTGTAATAAAAATATCATAGGAAAGTGGATGGAAAAAATGATTTTAAATAAATGGTAAAGAGTATAACTCGCGATGATTTCTTTCCTATGGTAAGTTTTAGCATCATGTTACTACATAAAATTAAATACGTATATTGAATGTCCAACCTTTATAATTGTAATTAAAAAAATGTCCTCGAAATATAAACTATTTTATAATTGGCTCATGTTTGTACTTGTGCTTGTAAAACTTCGACATTTTCCCTAATGAGTCGAAATTTTAGATATAATTTTATTTTTATAAAAACGGCTGCTTCTTATAACTAGATTAGTTGAGACGCGCATTATCGAAAAGCGGGCAAAACACTAATTTTTCAAGAAAAAAAAACGTTTGTAACGAAGCTAAAAAATGTATTACATAAGATGCCAAGTTATGCTCGCGTTGGACCAAGGATATAATAAGATTAGCTCACATCACATGCTAACGGTACCTTTAGCATTTTACATAGATGGTTTAAAATAATAAAAATATTTTGAAGATGTCTTCTGTCTTTCTTCATGTTAGAACGTGTATACATACAGTAATTTTGTGATTAAATAAATGTTAGAATAACGCGGCATGACGATCAAGCGACAGACTGATTTAAGGGCAGGTTGATGGAGCGGCGTTTGTCGCAAGATCTGCTCTTTCGCAGTATTATAATGTTGGTAGTTATGTGCAGTTCTGACTTTGTTGGAAGGTTGGCGAATTTGACGGTATTGTTTTTTGGTATTCTTAATATTCGCGTTACTTGTGTAATACAAAAAAAAAAGTGAGCCGTCGCGGTACGCTTGGCAGATCTCAAACATCGAAATATTTTGTATAGATATTATGCATAAAAAAGAGATTCAGTTTTTTTTTGTAGTGGGGAGAGAGTCACTTGCACATGGCGACGCGTCATCGCACCGTATTAAATGTTTCATACTATCATATAGATATCATACGATCATTATTAGATGTTTCACATCAATATACCTTATGTTTTTCGAAATAAGGTCGATTTTGTATTGACGATGTAACGCGAATACATGTTTTAACAAATAGGAAACTGAAGTCTTCGTTATATTTACCAAAGCATATCTTTGTAATTGCGTCTATGAATTGAATGACGAATGAATATGATTTCTGTAAAAAAAAAAACAATTTAATTGTTCTGCAAGAATTAAATCATAGTTGAATTATTTTGTGATGGTTCTCAATATTTTGATAGAACGAGATAGGCTTATTTGGCAGCTTAGCGCTAGAAAGAGAGCAAACATAACTGTTGTCTGTAAGAGAACCATTACTAAATAATCTCTTTTTCTGCAACTTTTCAGAGGAGCAAAAATGTGATTCGTATTCTATACACTTCCTTGCAATGGAATTGAAACGAAGGAAGATTGTTCTTTTGCTTTTCTGAATAAATTGTAATATTAGGGCTCCCTCAGATAGGCGTGAAGCGACAATGCAATAATGGTCTATTATCCATACAAATTGTTCTACCACTAAATAAATATATCCTGAAAATAATTTCTATTAAAAGTGTTGACCCTTCGTAATTGCATTGTCACTTCATGTCTGTCTGCGGGAGCTGTAACAGTTAAAGACAGTATTTTGGACTGAAGAAAAAACAAACGAAATTAACTTCACTTATGACATGATTTATCGCATTTTATTTAATGAATTTTGACACGACATTTTATGACTCATGTTAGATGCTACAAGGATCTTTTCGCGCTTCAGTGACATTGTTAGAAGGCGCTGTTGATAAAGGATATTGTCTTTGAAATTGTACTGAAAAAATAAACAAGATGGCGTTTTCAAACTCCGGTCAGTGTTATTTTGCATCTGATCTTGCATCATAGTGATCTTTATTCTTGTTGCCATAAGGTGTTTGGTTAGATAGAATAGAGCTACGATTATTAACAAGCCCCAAAAGTTCCTTTTAGCTGAACGCTTAATAATAGTGATAAACAATTGCACATGACTACCTTCTTGATAATAATGTAGAGAAAATAAATATCCATTAGGCGTATCGATGTTATGAATCTAGTTCACAATTTATATATTATTAAAAAATAAATAATAGTTTAATATGCCAACTGTCTGTTCAAATGTTGTGAAAATATAAGTGTTAAATGTTGTCCTCCTATCGTCTTAGGATATTGTTTATATCTGGGTATTGAAGTAGTAAATGCTAGATGCATTCTTGATTTTTTTCGTACTAATGTTTTGTTACTGTTTTGGCACTGTATTAATTACCTTCTGACAAAAAATATATAATGAATAAAATGTTTTGTGCAGTTTTATTTATTTGATCCTGTCATCTTTTGGCGCAGTGGTTGAGCGATTGGCTGCTCCGCTGCGTGTCGCGGTTTCGATTCCCACACAGAACAAATATTTTGTATGACCTACAGATAGTTGTTCCGGGTCTGGCTGTTTGTATGTTTGTAAACGCAACCACGATACAGGAGAAATTCGGAAACGTTTAATAAAACCTTTTTTAAACTAATCCTTCCAACCAATGAGAACTAGAGGCCGTAGTGCGCGTTATCAAAAGTTCAATTTGTGGAGAAAATAAAAGGTATTCTGTTATTGTCACCAGACTGCGCTTATCCAGTTTCAATAGTCTAGTATCTATGCATAAAACCACACAACAGCCAAAAAATCATCAGTGGCGATAGCCAGGAAACCGCCAAGTCAGCGCAAAGAAATCAGGTGTTCAGTAAGTAAGGGCGAGGACAAACGAGTGTATATTTTTTGAGTTGGGAGTCGCGGAATTTACGTTGCATTTGGTTTCATACAAATGTCCTGTTTGTGCCACACGGCGACGCTAAAAGTGAGTAGTCCGCTAACTTACGCGCATTGTATCAACCGAATTGCGTTCGGAGTGAGTAGGTACATATAAGGAATGAAACTGTCAGCTTCTCTTTCTCTTTCTGACATCTTCTAATGCTTCGTAAATGCAGAATATTTTAATGGATTTGTCACCGGAAAATGGCAAACTCCGTAAGAATATAAAATATCTTGAGAGATTGTAAACTTTCGATAAATTGTCAACTGAACATTAATAATAATAATAATATCTTGGGACAACTCACACACGGTCATCCGATCCCAAACTAGGCAGAGCCTGTGCTATGGCAACCAGACAACTGATAAACATACTAATATATTTCTAAATACATACATATTATAGACAAATTACATCCAGACACAGAACAAATGATCATGCTCATCACACAAAGATATGGAAACGGCGACTGTCGCAACCCAGCGCTGGGCACGCCACAATTGCGGCGATAAGACCCCTCTTTGAGGAGTGGCTGGAGAGGCGCTACGGCGTCCTCACCTTCCGCCTGACGCAGGTACTAACCGGACACGGCTGTTTCGGGAGGTACCTGTTTCGGATTAAGCGGGAGGACACGCCCGGGTGTCAGCACTGTGAGGATCGCCCGGAGGACACGGTGGAGCACACGGTGGAGGTCTGCCCTGCTTGGGCTGAGCACCGCCGTGTCCTCGTCGAGGCGATCGGCGGCGGCAACCTCTCGCGTCCGGCCCTGGTTGAATCCATGGTCCGGAGCGAGGAGGCTTGGGAAGCGGTCACCTCCTTCTGCGAAGCAGTAATGCTAGCGAAGGAGGAGGCGGGCCGCGCGAGGGAAAGGCAAGGCCTTCGCCCCAACCGCCGCAACAGGAGAAGACGCCCCGGGCGTCGGGAGTCGCAGGGCGATCCCCGGCCACCGTAGGCGCGGGCCTGCGGACGGCGAGCATTGGGTGGCTCGCTGTCCGATCACCACCAGGCCCGGGTCGATGGCGCGTTGTGTTTCACGCGCGCCTCAAAGAGATGTCAGCATAAAAGAAGGGGCCCGCTAGGGCCAGAGCCTGCCAGGGTTGCGGAATTTGTTCGAAAGAGTCACCGCGGCCCTGGAACGCAAATACCTTTAGAAGGAACACGGATGGGCTTTAGTCAGTAAGAGCACGCCCTTCCGCTCCACCCAGAGCGGAAGAAGTCATTTGATGATTTCCCATCATTAACAAAAAAAAAAGGTGGGAATCGAACCCACGACCTCCGGTTTAGCAGTCAGGGTCACTAACCACTCGACCAACAGGCCAGTCAAATATTTGAAATACCGCACGGAGATATTATGGAATAGAAGATTTTGATTCGTATAATTGCAGAACAAATGTTCATTTGACAATTTATCGAGAGTTTACAATCTCTCGAGATTTGCAATTATCTGGTGACAGATCCATTGCAAACACCCCGTACGAACGTTGGATAGTAACTGAAATTACGTCCGTCTGGCGGCCTAACCGAATTTTAATTTTAATTCAGTTGAACGTAAATTGCGCAACTCAAAATAAGCGGCCCATATCTCCCAAAATTACGCTCGTTTGGCATCGCCCTTATGTGCACATAAATTTATGGGGCAGACGTTTTTTTTTTTTCGAGATTTCAGTGTTGGTTCCATGGTAAAAGTTGTTCATAATTATGTTAACCCCTTTTCAGGTAATGCGTTTATTCTGTTACGATCATTCACGAACGAAAAGTGGCAATATCAGTTATTTTTACGGTAAAACTTTTATTTACAAACTAGATGGTAGACCCAGTTTTGCACGTTCCCCTGACTAAAGATACCAAGTAGGAATGTGGCGGAAAGTAGGAAGGTGGCAGCACAGAATTGTTAGTGTCAGTGTTTCAAAGATTAAAGTTCCGATTTACAACAATAGATGGCACACTATGTCTATGTATTTTTTATGCACCATGATAATTTCAGTACAGACGCCAGCACATCAATTTACAACAATCTGTCAAATTTCTTTAATAGATTTTCAACTTTATCGCTGAAGGATTCGGTTCAAGGTTGATTGGGAAAATTTGACAGTTTCGGGTAGCTTCAACAGACACCACTGTACATATCTGAGGCCCATTATAAGGCAACGGGAATATTTTACGACCATATTTCACAGCTCAAATATCGAATAGATTTTTAACTTTGGCACTAAGGCTAAGGCTTTACTTATCACTAATGCCTTAGTGATAAAGTTAAAAATCTTAGTAAAAAAAAGTTAAAAATCTATTAAAGAAAGACAGATTGATGTAGCTTGATGTGCTGGTTTCTGTACACGGTTACTTTTTATTAAGCAGATATCTATTATTTATATTCTTCCTGTTCTGTATGACTGCTGGGCGAAAGCTTCCCATTTCTATCGGTGTTTTTTATCGGCTTCTTCACGCCAATTCTCAAGGAAGTCTTCCAAGGCGTCCCACCGTCTGCTCGGTCTCGAAGATCAGACAAATTACAGCCGGGACCAAAGGCTTAACGTGCCATGTTACGAGTGTCATCCATCTACGGCCCGACCTCGGCAAGCGTGGCTTAAGGGCTATTGACCACGAGCTCGTCACTATTTGTTTCAATACAGTATCACAAAAGTCAATTAACATCTCCCAATTACACAAAAAATCCCTGTAGCCATTGATAAAGACAGCGGAGCGCGCCTTTTTCGGACGCCAAATTTTGCCCGTTTAGCTCGCTTCTGGCACAGTAGATAAATATACAGTAGGTTATCTAAGGCCGCCCGCCGAGTTATTAGCCTACTCTTGCGTTGATACCCAGGGTTGTCACTTTTACTTTTAGTTAATATTTTCGAACAAGCAGCACTTGATCTAAATTTATAAAATAAAAAGCATATTATGATTGAATATTTTACCAATTTATAAATTTAGTAAAAATAAAAAGCTTTTATTCACATAACATTTATTATACTAAGTTACAAATTTGATACCGAGAAAATTTTTCTCCTGTTTCTGCACGTCCGGAACGCTTTATTATTATTTATTAATTATTGTGAAATTGTCCTTATTACAACTATACCTACGCGAAAAATATGTTTACCAAAACGATGTTTCGTACTCAATCCTCTATTTTATAGTAAAACTAGACTTCTTAAAATAAACTTTAGCTCTAAACATAGTATTCAGAAAAATGCGACTCGGCTACGCTCTTAATAAAGCAAATAAACTGTGAAATAAACAATACAATACCATATTTTCTAATAATATTTAAGTATAAGTAGGTACTTACATTTCTGGTTGAGTAGGAAGTATGAAGAATGATAAGTCCGGGTTTGCGAAATCATTATTGAGGCACCCGAAAACACTACAATATTTTTTTCCTCTTTTTGAAGTCATGATACTCGTAATTTACGACAAGTGTCCGCCGCCCGCGCCGGCGAGAGTTGACGAACGCAAGCGGTCATGTAGCGTACGCGCGTGCTCACAGTCGCGCTGCACAGCCCGCACTGCCGCCACCTTATTGCCCCATATATTATGCTAGCGTGTGCGTGAAATCGCGTGCCGACATGGCGCGCGGCGCGCACGCACACATTCAAACCGAGAGCGGCACGTTTGTATGAAGATGTTTTACTGTATATTTATCTACTGTGCTTCTGGCTACCGAAGCGATCTCGCCATACGATCGGCTATCTTCGAGAACAGTCATTTGCGCGAGACATTAAAAATGGTGAACGCGTACCTAAGCAAAAAATTCGGACGGCCCTATCTTTATTATTTAAATCTGCTTGCAACACTATAAGTAGGTAGGTAGTACCTGGCTACAATTAACACAAACCTACGATACGACTGCGAAATGCGAATTAATCGAATCGGAATAGGTAATCACATACACGTGAATTACATCCAACTGTACCGGACTGTGACAAATCCCTTTGTGATCAGTACGGGGTGCAATTGCATCAGTCCGTTTGTCTAGTCTATGGACATTGGGCATTGGACGACGTATGTAATGCACTTTGTTGCTGTTAGGTTGGCCACACGTTGCAATTAGGTACGTTGCAATACCTACGATATTTTTGTAGGGATGCGTTGTTGAATTTATTTATGGTAGCTAAAAGACATTTAGCGCTAGAAAGTTGAAATTTAGTACGGGTATAAATATTAATCACGCCGATAAAGTGGTAAAATAAAATCTTGAAATACGATCCGTTTGCGAAATATTAAGCATTATCTAATGTACTATTTTTGTAAGAGTCAAGCAAGAGTGTCCCCCCCCTCCCCTCTGCCAGATATTCGGTTGTTTTTGGAAAAAAATCACGGTAGTAGCATATATAACGAATTTAAAAGGAAAACTATCACAGCTAAGTAGAATTTACAAGTTACCGAGTAGGTAATAGTCGAATAATTAAAAAAAAAAAAATAGGTAAGTAAAATAATCCTGATAATTCCGTAGAAAATTACTTAAAACCAAGTGCATTTGTAACTTTGTAATCTAATAATAGTTAAGTACATTTCACAATTTTTCTGGCATGGTTTAGGAGACGGGCAACTACGGAACCCTACACTGTGCGTGGTCCGACACGCACGTGGCCAGTTTTTTTATTTCTTGAGTAGCGCTACTATTCAGCATGATGTTGGATTGGTGTGCTATTTTGGTTTTGTGATTCCCGTTAATGGAATTAGGCTAGCCTCCGGCTACATGGAACTGGCGGAATTTGAGAGAATACTACACTACGCCAGACGCCAGAACATCAAGCTACAACAATCTGTCATTTTTTTTAAATAGATTTTCAACTTTATCGCTTAAGCATTAGGTTCAAGGTTGATTGGGAAAATTTGACAGTTTTAGGTAGCTTCATGTGCTGGCGTGTGCCTACCAAAGTAACAGATAAAGGTAGCTAGGTTAAGTAACGGTCAACTACCTACCTATCTAAGTCTACGAGTTAGAACTAAACAGGATGATTTTTAAACTTAAAACAAAAACCCACGGTCTCCCCACTTTACATCTTCGATCAAGGAAATCCTAGCATTCGAAGAAAACGAATCCATAGAATAAACTCACCAATAACAATTTTCAAATAACGAATCTCTCCAAATCTACATCAAAACACTGGCAGTCAGACATCTCTATATTCTCTATGGGCGAGTACTGCCTGTTCCTGACACTACCGGCCGCCCGTAGAGACACCCCACGGCGCTTATTATCCAATTTATCTGTGCTCAAAACGCGATGATTAAAATAAACACTGTTACTGACATTTCTCTAATAAAAGGTTGGTTCGTACTTATTGTTCATTGTACGGCTTGTTGGCTTGGAATTGTTCGGTAGTTTGATTTGATTAGGGCCTGTTTTATTTTGTTATTTGTTTGTGTTGTTGGAGCTTCCTGAATTGAATGCCTAAGAGTCTCGATAATATTGGTAGGTAGGTACCTCCTGACAGGGTTGCGGAATTTATTGATTTCCTATCCTTAAAAAAATCTGTGGGGTACCTACAACCTAAAAAGTGAAAAATAAAAACTTTTTTTTTATAATTAAAGTAATTTTACCAAGGGAGGGGGATAATTAGGAAGACGTTTGTATGTAAGTAATGTTAAGATATTTTTTTAATAAGTAAATTTTAAATCTTGTTTTTGCAGACCCCTGGAAGTAGAAAGTGCAGCGGAGTCGGCCACGCGACCGCTTTTCCTGGAGTTCCTGGACGTCAAATGGGCCAAGAACCTGCCCTCTTTCGCTAGCCTCGCTTTTAGGGACCAGGTACTTCTTACTTCCTTTGTTTTCCTTCTCCTAAAACTACAACCTAAGTATAGGTAGCTATCTACATCATATCTACTGCTCAAGCATTTATTCATGGGGGTAGAAAAAAACATACTGCGTTTTCATCGTTTAGCAAATAAGAACAATATTTATTTGGAACTCGCACAAGACGCAATTATTTTTATATCTTTTTCATTAAAATATTTCGTTTCGTTCTATTTTGCGTGCACTGTCCACTTGAGTCTACAGAGTTCACTCTGTCCTTCGAATCTAAGGAGTCCTCTCCTGGCGTTTCCACCTTTAGGTGCCTTGAAAAAAATGTTGTTAAAATTTTTAAATAATTAAATATATTATGGGGTTACAGAGGAATAAACTGATACTCGAATGGTTTAACTGTGGAATATAGGGTTATTCAGATCACGATATGTGATCTGAATACCCTATATTCCAACTACTAGGTATCTACTGCTCTGTCCCACTGTAGGTTAAAAGCCTTTGCGGAATATGTTTGAAAGAGTCAACGCGACTCTGGAACGCAAAGGGTATTTGGAGGAACACGAATGGGTCTTAGTCAGTACCTAAGAGTCTGACACAGAGAGAAAGATGTCATTTGATAATTTCCCATCGTTAAAAAAAGGCTAAAAGCCTCCCTTTCTTCTTATCATTCCTCCCGGCTTTGGGCAAGTATGTATACGAATAGAATAGAATAATAAATAATATCTTTTATTTATAAAAAGGGGCATATTTACAAGAAAATATCTTCATTTTTTCTAAAAAACACAGTTGCTAATTTGCCTGAACTACGATGAATCTATGCTTCAGGCTAGAAAGTGCTTATATTAAAGAAAACATCTATTCGACACAACACAATAGCAACAAACACATGCCTATACCTAATAAAAAATTAAAACAGAATAATATTACATTGCAACGATATTATAGTAAATAGTAAAATGCGTCAACCTCATTTTTAGTCGACTTTAATTTAATTCTTAACGGAAAGAAAGCAAACGCATCCTTTGGGGAGGCCTATGTCCAGCAGTAGACATCTTTCGGCTGATATGATGATGATTATGAAAAGAAAGTAATTAATATTTCAGCCACTAACAATTTTGTTCTTTAGTTACCCAAAAACTCCGAGAGTCCTCCTAAATAAAATAACCTTCGAGAAGACTGACTGGGGGAGGGCGAAGGGTAACTCTTTCTGTTCAAAAATTTTAAAAAGCTGTAGGATCTTAATAGATTGAATATACAAATAAGATTACTCGTTTTTTCTTACTTATTATGGTTTCATATTACCTAATTTGTGAAAGGTAGCAACTTAATATTAGGTAATACTGGTAATAGTAGGTTTTGAAGATCGCTGTACCTAGGTAGGTATAATTATAAACCCGTCTGAGGTGAAAGCCTCTTTCGAAGATGGCCTATTTTCACGTTCTATAATATGATAATATATACTTAGTAAATGTAGGTACCTAGGTACTAGCTTTTGTCCGCGACCTCACTAGCATTATTAGAAATTTCTATCTAGCTCCCAAAATAGTAGCTTACCTATGACGGTCTTCAGAATTTTGATAAATTTGGGGATATAGATAGATGGGACTATCTCTGTCCTCAAATTTATCAAAATCTGTTCAGCGATTAGTGTAACAAACAAACTCGTTTTTGCATTTAGCATATTAGTTAGGATTTGTATTGTGGTCCAGTTATTTTCCTAATGTCGTTCGTCCCAGCGTCTCAGCACCTTTATGGCGTTTGCCCAGTGGTACCTACATTCCATAATATACTTAACCGTTTTTGTCTATCTGTGATCTTTGAGTCCCGCTATGTTTCCGTCCCATTTCCATTGTTTATTAAGTTTCCTTTTATTTGTAGGTACATATTATATTGTGTGTATGTGTGTGTGCCAAATAAACAACTTTGATTCCTATTTCTTTCTATTTTCCGACTTCAAAAAAGGAGGAGGTTCTCAATTCCGTTGTATTTATTTTATGTTTGTTTCCTCATAACTCCGTCAGTTATGAACCGATTTGAAAAAATATTTTTTCATGTGAAAGGATATACGTTCCCATTGGTCCCATAGAAATATCATCAAAATCGGTTAAGGACTTTGGTTATTAAATGATTTTGTAAAAAAAAAATTGTTAAAATACGAAGAAACAAATTTTAAATTGGAAGTCGGTTGTATTTTTTTGTAAATAAGTTTTTTTTTCAAATGAAATTGTCTCTTACACCTTTAACGTCAACCATAGACAGCTAGCTACCTATGAGACGTTTTCAAACTATTAACCAATGCTGTAAGCTAATTATTTCACCCGACTCCGAAATGTCCCTCATACAGAGCGGTGGCGTGTGTCCCAGAAGTAGGATTTGTCCCATTTAAAATGAAACAGTGACGAATTCTAGAAAAACCGGCAATGAAACTTAGCGAAACGAGTCTAAGAGAGCTCAAATGAATTTGTTTTAAAAACTGTTCGGTAACTACCCAACAGATACTAAAATATCTACATAAGCTTAGAATTATATCAGTATTACGTATTTCGCCCTCTGAAAATCCTTGCCCCAATACCCAAAGCCTTTTACATTTAATTCAACAGACAAAAAAAAACAAGCAGTTAATATCATCAGAGACATGCCTTTTCAACGGAGTGAAAAACAAAAGAAAATTCGTATAAAGAATTCAATCGAAATCGAATCAAGAATCCGTCTACCGTGCGTTGGAAGAAGACGGATAGATATGAAATTATGTAAGCTAGAAAAGGACGTGCATAGCGTTAATCCTATTGGCTTATACCGGGCGACGTTTGCCGCGATTGGTCGCTGTGCCTTATTGAACTGTCACCGAAGACCGCGGTTTAGGGGGCGAACCGGTAATTCGGGGGCAAACGTGGGGTGGTTTACCTCCCCAGTGAGGTGGTGGGTGAAAACTCGCAGTTTGGCGATTGACTTGTGGGTAGTTTTCGGGGTTCCTTTGGCACGGATTTTGAGCGAATTGAATGTTGAAATTTTATTTTGTTGGAGATAAATATGATGATGGATAGTTTGGTTGGTTTGGATTGCTTTTTGGCAGGGTTTTCTTTACGTGATCTTTGTTTTTGAGGAGGGAAAAGAATGATGAAAGGATTTTTTTAAAGTCAGTACTTATATAGTAAAAGTACTGAAAACAGGGTGAACTTTCCTACCATTTGGTTGCGAAACTTACTGACATTTATTTTTTTTTCATTAACGGCTGCACTCCGTAAGTTAAAAACAAAACATTTTTCTTTATCATTACAGCCGAAAAGCGTCTATTGCTGGACATAAACTTCGCCCAAATGTGACACCATATTAAACAGAAATTAAAAAGTCAAGAGTCAAGTTCTCTTCTCTCTCTCATCACAGAATTTTTATAAGCATGCCGAATACATTAAACATTCTCAATAAAATTCCTGTTATATATTCAATTTTATGGTATCTGTAGGCCGGGCAATTCTATCTATCTTTTTTATTTATATGGCTACTTACCTATTTATTATCACATACCGACATCAAAAAGCACCCAGTCTTGACAGATACCTCTCGCGCCAAAATCACGGCGCGCCCAATGAAAACGCGGGAACTGTTGACTTTTCGTCTATGACGGTTGTTTTCTGCGGGCAAAGGCAACACGCCACGCCCTGCCAAATGTGCGAATTCTTATTGGGTGATATCAAATGTCACTTGTATGTAAAGCTATTTGTTAGGAGTTAATGGAAAATTGTGTGCTTTGGGTACCCTTGTATTTAGGTACCTACCTGTGTTTGTAGATAAGAAAGATGAAAAAAACTCAAATGAATTAAGAGCGTACCTACTCCTAACGGTATTTCATAAAAAAACAGTCCTTATTCTTGGAAATGAAAGATCCGATTTTAATGAAGTTTTGCGCAAGATACCTAGGTCGAAAAAGTTATCACGAACATTTTTGAAAAAGAGTTTATAGCCAGGGAATGACAGTGAAATTAAAATTCAATTTAAAAATTTTCGTAGTGTCTAAATAAAATAATTTGACTGTATTATTCTTCGACAAAAGTCAAAAGTCAGTTATTCAAATTAGGCTGAATGCCAGCACTTTTTGAACGTCAAAGTTCTATACAAAAACGGTCTTCCAAAACGAGGCATTCAATTGGAGGTATGTTTATCGTGCCATATGTAGAAATCGTACCATACACATTTGGCACAGGACCTGTCTTAGGTATGTGTACTTATACAATCTTGGCGATATTACCACACTAGTCCCAAATGTGAACATTGCTAAGCATTTAATAGGCTTACCGTAATATATGCTATAGGTAGCTCTGCTACAACCGTTTAGATAAATATGTATCGGTAGTAGGTAAATAGTCTTAAAATTACCAAGCTTCATCAAAATTAAGATAGCTTGTCTAGTAAAATAGACAAAGAAGTCTCTAATATGACACTGAAGACGGATCGGCTGACTAGATTGATCGAATATGGATCAAAAGAAAGAAAAAATAGGGACAAGATATTTTTCTGCTCATTATATGAACTGTCTGAGTGTATGAAAGGTTTCAAAAAGGGAAAATGATATTCGTTGGTGAAAATACAGCCATTTTTCTGCAAGAAAAACATTCAGGCTTAATACAAATCATAAAGAAAACCGAAGTTTTATCGTCTCAGTAAAATACCGTGACAAAATTCAGACCTTAGACGCATAAAAACGAATCCGCATCTAAATTGTTTCTATATAAATTCGAACAACCATTCCACGTTGTAATTGGAAAACGGAATGTTCAATCCACGCTAAAATGTACGACGGCATTATTCTAAACGACAGGGCCGACGCAACAGCGGCATAATGCCACAAATTAAAGCTTAAAACGGCCGGTTAACAGCTGACCCAAAATCGAAGTGTCCCCCCGTCTGGGGGACAGAGTCAGACGCGAAAAGCAACGGGGCGGAGCCATGCCACGCCTTCAAGCTCACAGGCAATATCGCGTCAAAAGTTCCCCGGCCGTGGTATAACGCGCGCGGCTCTTGCCCGTCCGTGCTTAAAAAAATATTAGCGTCAAAAGTGAAACGTCACGTGCTTAGCTGTCAAATTTTGGAGGGAATTCGTTGGGTTTTTTTGTGTAAACGGTTTGAAATTTTTTATCTGTATTATTTGGGATTTTTGTTGTTGTTATTTTCTTTTTTTAATTATTTTTGCTGTAAAATGTAAATATTGCAAAAGGACCTACCTATACCCTATACACATCTTTAATCTACAATTGACTTCAGAATCTGCAGAATAAACAAATATATTACCTAGTATTAAAGCCAAAACAATTTGCTCGACACCACATGCGCCAATTTCTTTTTTTTAATTAAAAATATAAAGATTCAAAAAAAATGAGAAATAAAATAAGGTTTCCCATAGGCAATTTAGTTAGTGGTGGTTGCTTTGTGTTACTTTCATTGTTATTGAATCTATATCGAACTAGTTTCTGCTAGCGGCTTCACCCGCGTGAACGTAAAAAATATCCCAAGGGAACATATTCCCGGGATAAAATTTACCTATTCTAATAAACTATGTTCTATTCCAGGATATTGTGTATCCTTGTGCCTAGTTTCATCCAAATCCGTTCAGCCGCTATGATGTGAAAATGTATCAAACAGACGCATATAGGTACCTACTTTCGCATATTTATATTATTAAACAGAGATTTTACATTCTTCGATTAGTTACTTTTTTTCATAGGAGATCCATTCATTTGGTAAGGTTTTATACCTTAGCTTTCGGAAATCAGGTGTCCAGCTATTTGCTTACATCATCCAAACTAAGAGGGTCTTCCACCTGTCATCTTCATCGTCAGTAACTCTGTCTGTTACAGACATTGCTGGACATAAGCCTCTCCTAAGCTGCGTCACCTATCTTCCCCACCTATTGCTAAATAGACGATTTCTGATACTTTTAAAAAGTCCTTGTTCCTGGAAATGAATAAACTGATTTTGATGGAATATGCTACGCTCACACAAGAAAGTTTAGACAGATAATAGAAGCAATTTTATGTTTTCTACAGAAAGTGGAAAATCACTTTATTTCCCCTGTTTTTCGATGAAGCCCGTATTACCTAAGTTTCATTTAATTCGGTTTGTTCATTTCCAAGATTAAGGACTTAAAAGTATGTATGAAAAACCGTACCTAAAGAGAAAAACACATTAAAGCCAGACATTTTGCACTAGGTACTTACCTGTTTAAAAAGGAAGCCTAGTGATCAAAGGTGGTTTATTCTGTGTATAAGAAAAAGCTTTTGCCCCGCAGAAAGAGAAACGTTTGACAATAGAATATATCTGTTAATCTAGCCTGTATTATAGAATATCTGTTTATCTAGCCTGTGTTTGCGAACACACTTGTGCACTATAATATGTCCCGCGCCGATGGCTAGTCTCGGTTGAGAGTGGCCGCCATGACCGAATACGGTCAGTCAAGAGGGCTACCTATATATATTTAGCCTGTACTGCCCCAAAACAGGATAGACTCTTAGACTATGTACATAGATATACACTTTTACACACACTTATTTTCTCTGGCAAAAGTGAGCATCTTATTCAATGCTTAGAACCAAGCCCAACACGGCATGAGTATTTTTGTCAAATTGTATTTTATATTCTACTTATACTTTTTCAATTTTATTATTATTATTACTAGCTTTTGCCCGGGACTTCGTACGCGCAAATCCCGTTCCCGTATAGCATTCCTCATGAATGTGACTACTTTATACTTACAAAAAAAAAATACAAATCCGACTGGTAGTTCCAGAGATTAGCGCGTTCGTTATACCCAGATATCTAGCCTGAATTGGTGGGCAAAGGCCTTTCTCCACTCTTTTAAATTATTCCCGGTTTTGTGCCACTTCTTGCCAATTCCTAAGGAAGAAATCCAAGTCGTCCCGCCATCTCCTTCGTGATCTGCCGCGGCCCCGTCTTAACTTGCCATCAGAAGTCTGAATATATTCTGACAAAAGATTTGACATGTCTACTCTTGTTGGTAGTGCTAAATTATTTATTGTATCGAAATATCATCACTTGGGTACCTACTCATAATATGTAACATTTGATTTCACAATGGTATTTGATCATCTGAACAAATATTTAATCTTACAAGAAATATTGCCTGAAAATAGGTAACATGTTTGACATCACTGCACAAAAAACTTATTTAAATTATTTTTCTCAAACCGAATTTGACATAAAGAATTTGAATAATTCATCATCAACCCGGACTAGTGAACGCGCCCATTGCGCGTGATTCGAACATAGAACGCCCCCAAGCACCGAGTAGGTAGGCGAATTTTGTTTTTTGCAAACCGCAAAGAAAATTATTAGTAATAAAGAAGACGAAAAAAAATATTTGGCACACACATATACTAACTGTATAGGAAAAACCAGTTCATCAAAAATGCCAGACACTATAATAATAATATGAATTATAATTCAATAGTTTATAATCTCTCCGTGCTGTGCCGAGAAATTGAAACCGGGTAGATTGTAGACCTATACCTACGCTGATTAGTAGCCGGACCGGTTCTCGGCACGACCGACACGGAGAAATTATAAACTATCGAATTTTCTGTTCGTATCATTGTAGAAGAAATTATGAAAACTCTTGATAAATCGCGAACTAAATCATAATTTATTAATTAAGAGGTATCTATTAAGATATTTTACAATCTTTCGGAGTTTACAATAATCCGGTGACAGTCATTGGAAATCAACAGCCATGAATTTGTTTGCTAATTTATCCTGACTTAACTGTGCATAGGTATGTCCTTATATGCAATTGCTGTAACCGCTATGTAACTTTAGCTGTAAAATCTGTGAAAACTAAGAAGACAGCTATGACACATCTTGTCTTATAAGACGAAAGAGCAGTCAGTGATATAAAAGTGAATTTAAAGTATAAAATAGACTATAACATGGAAGTGGCTCAAACTCCTCTGCAGCTGACGCAAGATCATTCAGATGGACGGATGACAGGTAAGAATACTTCTAAGTTATTTATCACTACGTTTATCTGCCTTATCTTCGACGGCAACAATGTTGTCTGCCCATCTCGCCGTCGGACGACCGACACTTCTTCAACCAATCCTCAGACGCCACTCGGTCAACACCTTGCCATACCTAGCATCACCGCGTCTTGCCATATATCCTGTACAGCTCCATTTGAGATGCGTAGGTAATTCGTTTTCCGACGTCGAAAATCTTCGAATGTCTTCGGATCTCGACGTCTGGAACTCGGTCTATTAAGTAGCCAGTTATTGCTACCTACTTAAAACTATTTTAGATAAAGAAATAAACTGGAAACCTTTTAACTCGACTGTGCGTTGCGGAGGGTAATGTGTTGCTGAGAAAAATACTGGACCGGTTGATGTGACAACGTTTGGGAAGCCTCAGTAGACGTCTCTCGGCAGAAATATTGTTAACGAAGTTTGATGAAGCGACTGGTGGTATTTGGGCACTTTGGGCACTCCATGTTCTGAACAGGGGCACCGCGTACGCATTGGGTATCCGACGGGTCTAAAAAACCCCTTTTGCCAGGTTTGCAGTGGCCTACGTGGATGCCCATTTTATGTTAAAGTATGGGATATCATCTTAAGACTTCTTCCGCTCTGGGTAGAGCGGAGGGGCGTGTCAGACTCTTATTGACTAAAACCCATCCGTGTTCCTTCTCCATGGCCCTTTGCGTTCCAGGGCCGCGGTGACTCACTTTTGGGGATTTAATTAATGCCACCGATGCTGCAATTAACGTAGCCACCTACCTACTAAATTCAAGCAATCTGAAGAGTTAACATTTGTGAAGTCTCCTAATTGTGGGAACTAGATGATGAAGGAGAATCTTCGTCTTATTATTGTGGCAACTGACTTCTTCTCAATTTTTTTCCGACTAATGACCACTTGGACCGTTCTTTTATTACCCACGCACAGGCCCTGGCGGTGCAGGTGGTCGGTCATAAAGGGCAAGAAAGTAGGTGCGGGATATCCTGCGAAGGCTCCACACTGGCACTGAGTTTGGGATGGGTCTATGATACCCCATTTCGCCACATTAGTTTTTAAAGAGCTTCCCAAAGCGGCGTTAAAAATATCGCTTTGCGATTACAAACGAATATCGTATCCAGGATAGGTTACATTCGGTAACGCAGAGTCTAGTAATCCTTTCACCACGATGACTCAAACTGAGAAGGAGAATAAGTATTCTAAATGGTATAAAGAAATCACTTCCCATTTGTTAAAAGAAAACGGAATAATATTATATAATTAAAGTATTATGAATTATTTATTCATAATTTAATAATAATGTGGCAAAATTAAATAACCACAGAATTCTTTATTTAAAAGAGTATTATCATATGTGCAAATATTGCAGTTGCAATTATATTACAACGTACGTACGTTATTTTACGTAGAATTCATAATCTCATTTTTTTGAAGTATGAATTCTAATTGACAACCTCCTTTCTTTTTGCAGTCGGTTAAAAACTGATTTGCAGATTCTTAATGATCTATGGAGAATCTTCTATAGACCTAGCTTATGCCCGCGGCTTTTCTCGCTTCCAAAGTCTCATATCTCGCTGCACAAGAATTAACGTAAAGAAGTAGGTAACAAACTCACTTACTCATTTTAAATAATATTAGTTAAGATAGGACATAACTATTATGTTGAGTTTATTTTTTATAAATAGCTCAACATAACCTGCTCAGGCTCATAACTTGGGTCACATGAAAAAAGAGAATACTATTTCTGGCCGTCGCCGACGTCTTTCTGTCTACCTAAGGCTTGTATTGCTAAGCAAGTAATGCTTAATACAAAATAGTTTGTTAGAGGCTCGTGTATAACCGGGCTAAAACTTCCTATAATATATGGTACCACCAGTTCTAAGCTTTCTTAAGAATTCGATAAATACGAGTCGGAAAAGTCCTTGCAAAAAAAACTTTGAGAACGCGCAAGGAAAACTAAACTTTTGAAAAAAAGACTATAGGTATAAATAATCGAAATTCAAAAACACCAAACCTCCGCCATATTTATTCACTCCACAGACAACATAATATTTTACCGCCATTTCCCGCGGCGGCCATACTTCTAGCTACATTTTTTTCAACAGGCAAAGGCAACATTAGTATTCAGTCCCATACAGCCAGTAACTCGGGGGTCTATTTGACTGATTTTCAGCCTCTCCATGATTTGCCACTTTGCCCGGTCAGATTGCGCGTTGAATACAAAATAACCAATACTGTGAAGGGGGATTTGAAATTTCATTTTCGCGTAATGGCGTTCTGATTTGAATATTCGGTATTTTATTAACACTGTGTGTGTACAGGATAATTTTGTGAGCGAGGAATGTAATGGACTTACCAATTTTGTTTGGCAATTTTAGCGTTGATAGATTAGGTTGGAGTTCGTTATTTTTGGAGAGGCCCTAGGTGTAAATTGGTTAGAAAACCTGCTCCTGACAGGGCAAAAAAAGGTGTCTTTTGCTTTGGACAAAGTGAAATTTTATTAGCGTTAACAAATGTCAAAAATTAGTACAGAAATGACCACGTGACGTATTGGAGCGCTTGTCAATCCTACAGATCTTGAACATTTTGACAATCGTTATCGCTGATAGAATATCTTGGTCTTGAATCTCCTGTTTGCCATAATCGCCACGCTTGGTAGGCGAGTTGGCGATCGCAGTGTAGCTGTTCCAATGCACAAAGAATGCTGCTGCCCAATTTCTGGTAAGTCCCTTAGTCGCCTCTTACGACACCCAGGGATATTGATGTGATCCTGCCAGGGTTGCGGAATTTGTTCGAAAGAGTCACCGCGGCCCTGGAACGCAAAGGGCTTTAGAAGGAACACGGATGGGTTTTAGTCAGTAAAAGTCTGACACGCCCTTCCGCTCCACCCAGAGCGGAAGAAGTCATTTGATGATTTCCCATCCTTAAAAAAAAAAAAAAAAGGGATAGTGATGGGATGGCGCTGATGATATTCTTTTACGTCCGACACCATAAATAACCTACCAACAACTACCTACTGTACAACTACAGATTTTGAATTATATTCTCTGTAAGCCGTAGTAGGTAAGTAGTAATTAAAGTTAGCTGGCCCTTAATTCTATTGAAAAATCCGTACTACGCTACCTAGACCAACTTAAATAATCGTCGTTATCATCGAATGTGCCAGTCGCTTGTACAAAATACTTATGTTTCCTAGATTTTTTACGTAAAACATAATTACTATTTTTAACCATTCATACAACCTCACCAAATAAAGCCTACAGAACTACCAACAATCTAAAAGAAGCCATTCCACGTTTGAATCAAAAAAAGGCAGCAACAAAATCCGTTATTCCGGCGGCGCGGGTACTTCTAACCTACCCTACGGGGTGGGGGTGAAATTAATCAGGCCGGCTCAAGGGCTGCCGCCTGCCGCGTCAAAAGAAAACCAAATAAAACGGCAAGCGACAAAGTTTCTACTGCTGAGATAAGGAACGAATGGAGACGACGTTGAAGTGCGGAAAACGAAAATCGTCTTTCTTTACCGATATTAAGGCCACTTTATTAAGAGTATGATAAGACTGTGTTGATTTTAGTTTTGGTAGCACTAGGCGACCAGCGTGCAGGTCGCTAACAATGGGCCTCATCAGAAGGCTTAAAATGACCCAATGGGCAATGGAGAGGGCAATGCTCGGAGTTTCCTAGCGTGATCGAATCAGGAATGATGATATCCGCAAGAGAACCAAGGTTACCGACATAGCCCGAAGGATCGCCGAACTGAAGAGGCAGTGGGAGGGCACATTGCTCGCAGAATAGATGGTCGATGGGGCCGAAAAGTTCTGGAGTGGCGCCCGCATACCGGAAAACGCAGCATTGGAAGGCCTCCCACAAGGTGGACCCAAGAACTAGTGAGGGTCGCGGGTAACCGATGGATGCGAGACGAGAAACGGCTGTTGTGCCGACACTTGGGGGAGGCCTATGTCCAGCAGTCGACGTCTTTCGGCTGATCATAATGATGAAGCGACCAGAATCCTCAGTGTGCCTTGCGTTCAAATGGCCTTTGCGTACCAGGGCCGCGGAAGCTTTTTCGAGCAATCCCGTGACCTTATACGACACATTTAGTATCTATCAGTAAAGATTGAAATCATAGCTTGATTCTCGGGCCATGGTATTTTTTTTTATTTAGTATGGGTTTGCTCTTGACTCTAGTCTAGGTCATAGATGACAGAGACAAAGTCGACGATGAGCGGGCTAGGCCATCCCCTTTTCTCGAATATCAACGGCTAAGTCAGAGAACATTTTCGCAATTTTCTGTATTCCAGATTTACAAAAAGGAATACCAGACACATAGATTTTATTTAGCATGAATTGTTTTTGATGGGGGTGCCATTTTTATTTTGCCAAAATCGAGGTTATCCTGCAACCGAACAACAAAAAATAGTCATAAACTTCGATTAAAAACTCACAGATTTGTAAGTTTAAATACTTTCATATTTAACGTTATATAAGATGTTCTCTTCCGTCAAAATACATCACACAAAAAATACCCACCCCAAATAAACCGACTCAACATTTTTCCTGCCCCAAGTAAGTGGCATTCTAACACAAACAAACATTGATTTATCCTGATACCCGGCTTTAGGCGAGGCTTCCTCTTCCCGCTGACTTCCAATTTTGTGCCCAGAACTTTTTATGTGTCTTATAAAATTTTCTTTTATGGCTCTCCGCCGGTTCTCGTGATATGTATTGTGACATAAATCGGGTTTGTGAACACTCCAGTTTTGGGGGTGTGTGCTGTTAAGTTTTTAGGGGTAGAAATCTTTGAGATGACTACTACCTAGGTTTGTTTAAGAGAATTTGGAATCACATATCGCATTTTTTATCCAGATATACCCTTTCTTGATAGATGAGGTCTAAGTTGAAGCGAGTGAGCCCAGAAGATGCCAGCCGGTTCTGTAATCCTCTCACCGTGAAAACTCACGTGGAGTGAGCGTGAGGTGAACTGTCATTCCATCTTGATTACATGGATTGACAGATCACTTCGTGATCATTTCATCCAAGCCTTCACACCTCGACATGTTTATAGAATCGACCGGCTGTGCATCATCTGGGCTCGCTCGCTCCATCGTAGACCTCCTACCGGCCTGTTGATCAAAAAGAAGTCAGTTTATTGAGGTTGAAATGTTTCTATAGGCAAACGGCAAACTCAGTTGGCTTAACAACTTATATGATACACACTTATATATGTATATGTATGATGTTTGTTATGCAAAGTTGAACGTCACATTTATATAGAATAGCAGTGACTGCTCAAAATAAAAATGAAGCAAATCTCACATACACGGAAGTAATTGATAGTTATCTATACTGACAATCAAGCGAGAAAAAGGCTATGATAAAAAACTTTTTACAAAAAATACAACCGACTTCCAATCAAAAAACACCGCAAAGTATTAAATAACTTTAATTTCGGCAGTCGGTGTTTGTGTGAGAACCTCCTCCTTCTTGAAGTCGGTTAAAAGACGATCATCAATTTCAAAGCGGTCTACAGGTTTGCAAAATACATGTTACGATTATTTCTAATTTGGGGCTGTTGTTGAAATATATGTATATGTCACTGGAAAATGGCAAACGCCATAAGATTGTAAAATATCACGTGATATTGTAAACTATTTTTTCTAAATAAGACACGAATATATTGGAAATTGTTTGGGAATTATTGTATACAAAACGATTTTTTCATAATATATCGAGAAATTATTTTTATAATTTTTAATATTTAATTATTTACTTTTATTATTTTTATTAAACTTTTATTATTATTATTATAACTATAATCTAATCAAGATTTATTACAATCTTAAGGAGTCTGCAATTTTCCGGTGACATATAACCCTTTAACAGCTCCGTCAGGAATACACTAGCTACTAGTAGAACATCATCTAAATATCGACCCCAGCAGACCCCAAAAATCCAACAGTTTGCATCATACTCTTTCACAGCTCTCCCAACCTAAAAATCTCGGTTTAACCCAAATCATAATATCAATATACCGTTTGAACCCCGCCTAATATGAGGTCCCATGTGCGGCGATCCTTGGGGAGCAATCTTGGATGATATTGATTTTATATTGCTCACATATTGTGGCTGTGGGGATCGCGCGGTGTGATTCGTAGTCGGGCGTGCTTGAATGTAGGTATGGCTGTACAGGATTTTGTTTCGTATTTGGTTTGGAGCTTGGGAGTTCTTGGTTTAATTGGCCTTCTGAGCTTATGCTTGCTTCGTCTTAAGTTTTGTAGTTTCCAGCAATTATGGAGTTGGTCAGAGCACCAATCAGTGTGTATACATTCTGCCTAGCCTTTCATGCCGCTGACGCCAGCACGTCAAGCTACAACAATCTATCAAATTTCTTTAATGTATTTTCAACTTTATCGCTAAAGTATTAGGTTCAAGGTTGATTGGGAAAATTTGGCAGTTTCAGGTAGCTTGAGGTGCTCGCGACCCACCCATATGATAAAAAAATATACATACTAACTAAAAAAAACATAGGTAGTTACGTTTTACGAGAATCGTTCCTAAGTATTCGCATTGACTATTTAAGAAACTGAACAGCGGTTTAGGCGGTTCTTTATTGAGCTAATAATGATTTCGAGAACAAAATTTAACTTTGTAGATCGCAGTCCTCTATTAATTTTATCATAAAATAAGCCAAATCAAATTTTGACACTAACATAAAATTAATTATTAAAAGACCATAACGAGGCAGTACAGTCGGCAAAATCGTGTTAGCACCCGCTAGTGGAACAAATGTAGTTAGTGAGTGTGTGTGACGTCTCCCCAACGAATTATCTTGTTTGACGCAGAGTTTTGAGTGGATAGACGTGTCTGCGGTAACTTTAGTTGAGGTTTTGGTATAGTGTAGGTATTAGACAGCAAACCAACTGGCTCGAAAGTTTAAGCTTTAACTAAAGACAGAACTCGTTACAGAATGGATTTGATAGTAAAGACTGGTGAACAGTAAATTGATAACATTCAATAATTTTTAGGATTCGGTACCTACTAGAAGGATAACCAACGGAAATAAGCCTCCGCTGTTCATCCATCTGTCTTTCGGCCAGCGGGTTGTTGGTATCTCCTAAACTGCAAAAGATAGAAAAAATCACAAAATATGCATTTCCATAGCCGCGGGCACACAATATAATTGTTTTAAAATTATTTTTACCTATATAGTGTGTATCTGTGTGTCTTTCTTTCTTTCCATAACATTTGTTGTTTATGTATTAATGAAAAATTAAATTTATTTAACCGAAGAAATCACATTTCCCCAGGTCCCCTTAAATTTTACCGAACTCTTCGTGTTGGACTCGCAATAAAAGACTTCGAGTTAAGGTGCAACTTGGAAGAGCCTATCTCCAGTCATGGATTGATTTAGTAGATAGATAGATCTCCGAAATAGGCATAGACTGAACATTTATTGCATGACTTCCATTCCTAATTTTGTAAAAATAATCGCTGACGTAAAAAGTATTCCTCCGTGCCGATACTTTTTTTTGTTTTCTTGTTTTTGCGGCTTAACTTGCTTTCCGAAGAAAGCAAGTTGAGCCGTTGGAAATTTTAATATCATTGACAATCATTATGGACAGTCAAAAGCCACAAATTCTGACACCAGTCTTGCCAATTGATATCGACCTCCACAACCCCTTATCTGGGTAATAAGATACGGGGTTGTGGAGGTCGTATAGGTAGTCAATCCAGGTAAAAATACTGGTATTCAGCTGCATCCAGTTAGACCGAAAGCCGAACCGCACATACAAAAAAAAAAATGCATGAATAGTTGAAAGACTGCCTTGACAATAAATGATCGTAAAAAATTTCACGCTTAACACGATTAAGCAAAAACATGCTTTTGATATTTTGAACCTACTTCAAAAAAAGGAGGAGGTTCTTAATTCGGTGGTTTTTTTTTGTAAAAAAGTATTTTATTTTTCTTTTTATACCATATTTATAAGCAAATAAATAACATTATATTGTATTCTACATATATGTATTTGGGAAGAGGCTAGGTAGATTGGTTATATTATCACTGCCACCTCTATCCGACCCCTAACTCTATAGCATCTACGTGTCAACTGCCCCGGACACTTAATATAGGTAAATAAATAGACGCAGCGCACTTCAATTGCATTCCACCAATTAATTGTAACTACTAGTGTTGCCATTGTCACTGATTGTTAATTCAATTTTTGTTTGGTGTAGGGTAGGTATGACCTTTTGTGGAGGACAGTGTATTTTTTGATCCTGAGATAATGTAGATTTTGTTTTTTTTTCTTATTGAGAGGCTCGCGTTTGACAATTATCTCATCTAATGTCCTAGAAGTATACACTCTTGATTAAAAGACTTGAAAAAAAATGCATGTCACCGGTCAGTTTGATTAAAAAGTACCTATAGAGGTATGCGGTACAAAGAGTAAAGTCCCGCACAGCTCCACTGAAAATGGGAGGATTCTCCTACCAGACGGTTGTTGTGTCTGGTGGGCAACTGCCCGATAGTTGATATTCGGACTGTTGTTTATGTTTAAATCGCATGGAGAACTTTGCTTGCGCGATGCAGGATTTCGATGTTACTTCGTCGTAGATGGCGCTGCGGTTCTTTTTGTTGCCGTACAAATTTCGCTTCTTAGTTTTTCATGTGGCCGGCATTGATGCTGCTACATACCCTTAAAACAGACTCATAGGTGCATATGTATTACAGCAGTAAATTGTAAAGTTTTCTTCACATTTCTCACTAAATGATCATTCAATTTTGGTTGGATGCTGGAGAGTTATGAGGAGCTTTTATGATGAAGCAGGGGTTTGAACTTGTTTTTGGGTGATTGTGTAAAAAAAATGTTCTTTTTTAAGATGACTATTTATACACATCGTTGCATATGTCGCAGCCAACTGGCTTAATCAGTCGCCTAGCCTTTTCATTGAACGGCGCCGGTAAATCAGCGGCCTAAATGACAGAGAGGCTGACTATCCAAATATTACCACAAGCTCACAAACTTTACCTCTTTATGATATTTAGGATTTAAATGCAGAAGTTCCGAAATCCGAACTTTTTTAATTTGAGTACATGGTGCTTGGACCCGATGTATCGGCAAACAGAGCATTTTCAAATATTCCTTGTGGTCAACGTTAAATTAACAATGATTTCTTTTTGGAATTAAATCTGCAAATTCGAATGCTTTTTTACCTTAAATTATTCCAACAAAAGACATACACTCAATCGATAGTTCATGCTGGCTTTCGAATTGATTCTTTTAAAATTTCATTTTGAGTAAATATTTAGCTTTAATATGTCACTGACGGCCGGTTTCAATAATGTTTGAGCAACTGTCAAATTACCAATAGTAGCTAAAATGTCATGTTTGAAAGGTAGACCAGCCGTAACTCGTTGACAGAAATAATATGTTAGATATTATTTATTTAGTCCAAAATAGAATCGGTACCAAAATTCCTTCAAATTCTCACCCTACCATCAATTTGTGCGTCTCTCCAATCACTTAATTGATTCGGCACATTTGGTCTTAATCTATGCATTATACTTTCAAATCACCATCCCTATACACCTTTACATAAGGTTGAAATTCGTTTACATTTAGACCTTTGTTAAGGGGTGTATCCCCTCATACGTAAAGTGGAAATCTATTAAAGGAAAGGGTGTGATTTGCAATGGTTATTTTATTAGCTTTATCGAGATTAAATATTTTGAGGGTAGTTGATGCTATTAAACTATTGTATGTTCGCGCAGCTATTGCAACAGGGTTGATAACTTGATGCTTTTCGTGCGAAATATTTTGAAGTGCCTGCTTTAAGTAATTCTGTTTGGTTTTGAACTATCACATACGACGGATATCTTTTATTTCTTCATTTTTAATTGCGCAATGCTGAGTCGCGTTAATGGGGTCAAATATTATAATAATATTATTATATTTGGGGTCATCGCAACCTGACGCCTTCTTCCATACTTTCCTATTAATTGTCATCTCAGTAGTCACGCCTTCCCCCTGTAAAAATAATAACCAAATCTATAAATACAGAAACTAATTTATACTTTAATTTTCCTTCCCCAGGTGAAGGCAATGCCTCACCGCTCCGCTGGTCACCTCCATCATCAGCTGCGCTGGTAGCCGCCGCGCTCGCACCGCCAGCCCTGCGACCCTGGCTACCAGACCCGCCCAGCAAGAAGACAAACCATTTGGGTAAGACAGGTTGGCATCAGTCATCCTTCAATGGTATAATCAGTAAAGGATTGTTGTTTAGTCTACTGCACGTCTCTGTTAACTTTACGAGTATAAGCTAGTTAGTTAGTTCTTATTTAATTGAAATTCCAGTCAACGTTAGACCAGGGGAAATTCTAAAATCTTTGAACGTTGCGTGAAAATTTGTAGAATTGGCCCTCAGCTCATGGTCTACAGTATACTACCGACGCGTGTATAAGACAGTTGAAGCTCTGAATTCAAATAAAGAGGGCTTATTTAAACTGTAAAGATTTCTTATTCTTATACTTTATTGCACACACAAAAACATGCATATACCTACAAACACAACAACAGGATTGTTTATATCAGCTGTGGTTTCAAAGATCCCCAAATATTAGATACCTCTACCACAGGAAATGATCAACAAGAACATAGGCAATCAATTAATTTTGAAAAACCTTAGTATACGCAGAGTAGACTGACAACTGGTGATAAATCCAAAGATTTACCAGATAGAAACAGTTTTGGGTGTATAAGTTTGGCATAACTTTACCATGCACTTATAAATAAAGGATTAAGAGTTATGTGAGAGCATTTAGAGAACAATTAATTTTTTTTAAATCTAAAATATTTATTACAAATTCTTCCGAATTTTGTCGTGGTCGAGACTCACAGCAAGTAAGCGAATGCCTGACACGACTACCGGTACAATGATGGTCGAGTCCACATGTCACATGTCGACAATCTCTGGAGCCAAGTCAAGATACTTGATTTTATTATTTTTCGTGGCTCTCACGAGATTCTCGTCATTTCTCTCGATTCGGTCTGACACCTTATCAGGCTTTTTAGCCACAATAGTCCTGTTAGTTATGATGAACCATGTGATGTTGTCAGTATCGGGAACTGGGTTGGACACATTATTATTACTATGTACTTTATGGTACACCTCATAATAAGCACAGGACAAACCAACATCATCAACATCATTATCATCATCATTAATATCATCTTGATTTCAATACCACCTTTTCTTCTAGGCTTGATCTGCGTCGTCTGCGGTGACACGAGCTCTGGTAAACACTACGGCATCCTCGCCTGCAACGGTTGCAGCGGGTTCTTCAAGAGATCTGTTCGAAGGAAACTCATATACAGGTCAGTGGCTTTTCTTTTAAAAGAAAATACAAAGCATGTCAGAAAAGTAAGAATAATATAATACTACTATTACCTAGTATTATCTTATTCTAACTTTTCTATTGTATTTTCTTTTCTTTTAAAAGGGCTGTAGAAAAAGTGTCATTATTCAGAGGGTCAATTCCCTTGTTCTTAAAGTTGAGAAATTATCCTTTAGCTGTAATGAAAAATAATAATGTACGGGATGAACTAGATACAATAGTGAGATTTTGGTTGCGCTTGTCAAACTCATTGACACTAAGGAATATTTGTTGTGTTTTCGATAAATTTATCGTGAGGTAGGTCTGTAATTCATCTCTATTTGTCGTTTTCTCAATAGTCGCCTCCTTTCTAGACATCACAAACACAACGAATCCATCGTTTCTTTGGTCTTAATCAACCCTTATACCCGACCATTACACAAAACTTTTCTCCCTACAAATAATCTTTTCAATGCAAATATACAAAAACATCGTAGACTGAACTCTAGTGATAAAGTAGTAAACATGTACACTTTTTTCTTTAAAAGAAACACGTTGCCCCCACACTAGGATTTTCCCCTGTATTCGATTTATTGTTTAAAAGAAGTTAATAATAAATCGATACCAAAATAAAAGTTGCTACAAGTGAAACGCTCCAAAATTAGATCACTCAAACATTACCAGTTTTATTTGAACAATTGTACCGATTGCACTTGCTAGAATAATAAATGAAAATACCATTTCGTCATCTATTTGTGTTATATTTCGTATTTTATATGGAACCGTGTGAACTGGTTTTTGGAAAACGTTGATTGCTCAACTGTGTTGTGTATGAGCAATAATTGTTTGATGATGTGTTTCTTTATCATTATTTTTAGCAGAATTTTGTATTGACTATTCTGTGGTAGTATATCATGGTTTTAATTTTTGACTTTGTTTCTGACGTCGATATTTTCTGATGCATACTTTGCTTCAGATTAACGTTGATACAACACTATTTTTAATTTTATGAAATATCTAATTTTATTATTTCACAGTAGAAATAAGGATCGTACACCCCTTTCATTAAAAAAAAACACAATCAAACATCATCAGAATCAAACGGATCATCATGAAACCCGACGAGTATTATCTATTTGCCAGATGATCTTACAATCATCTTATATTTTCAGCTACTTATACCATTTTATTTACCACCAAATAAGCAAAATATTACTCCGTAGTTAACAAAACAGATGTTTGTGCTATATTTTTGGCCATATTTCGCAGTACCTACTTTATTCCATACTAACCGTGTTAGTATTTAACCGAAGATGTTAATTTAATGGTATCGCTGAAAACTATAAATAAACGAAAAAAAATTCAACACACCATGAAAAACAGAACACTGCAATCGAAAAGAGAAAGTCCCAACAAACCAAGGGGTCACATCTGTGACACAGTTCAACTGCGGATGTTCACCATCTAAATCAATAGTAGAGGTATAACAACCAAAAACTATAATACACCGTGACATAGTATTACGGATAACAAATGAGTCAGTGTGTGTTGACTAACCTGAAACTTGTAATTTGGCACGTTTGAAACAAAGGTAAATTGAATGTAATGACAGTATGACATAGAAAAGATGTAGGAATTGATGACGATGATGTAATTGAATATGAAGTGGGTTTTATTTAAGAATCGAGTTCCGAATATGACTGACCGAGTGGTATGACCATCAACGTAGATTTCGATGAAGTTGGTCATTAATGAAGTAGAAATGACACTATACTGTTGTTCCTGTGCTTAAGTTTTAAGTGCAATAATGTTTGAATGCATTTTACAATTTCTCATGTAAGTGAAGTAATTCTTATAGGAAATAAAGATATCTCAAACCTCAAATGTCACTATGCATAGTACTAGTGATATGTCCATTATTTGTCGAGTAGACATAGAATTTTTGATGCTACGCTTGAAGAAATTAAGTCGACAAATAAATAATGACGATATGTCGTGAGTGAAAATAATAGTTTTTACTGTCACAAATCATGCCATAATCTTTCTTTTATAAGGTTCTTTGTGATTACCTTCGTAAAAGCTTTTGCCAATATAGTACATACTGCGTGCTTTTAAACTAATATAATAATATATTATAACCATAAAACCGAACCTAAAACAAGCAAGTCTTAATTTGTTGTCCATATAACCCAAAAACGAAGCCCGTATTAAAGTACCCCAGGTTAGGAAGAAGCCCGATCGATATTCCCTTTTATTTAAAAGTAACCAAAGTACAAAAAAATCCTAAAACGTTTATGAATTAGTGATAGCAATCAAGGCACAAAACATAAAACTAATCAACATGATTTCCCATAACATAGAAAACATAATAAAAAAAGACAAAACCTACTAAACATGACATAACATCAATCAATCAATTATTTATTTCTTTGAAAACATGGGTTATTGGTACATAGATGTTCTTTTAACATATTAAAGTCCTCCATGTTCTACCGTCGCATGCAAATAATATTCGGATCCAAAATTAAAAAAATAACAATACGAACACCATCACTTACAAACTACAGAAATCAAAACATACACCCAGTAATCCTAAAATCTCTACCAAAAATTGCAACAAGACAAATATGGCGGCTCATCTGCGATTCGATACCAAAAATGACAATAGAAAGAACGGGGATGTTTGAGCACTTGAACCCACTTAATCCTTAGCAGAAGAGAATGCTTCTGTAATTTTTGCTACATCTGTGACCCGGGCCGGAGTGTGGATAGCTTAAGAGGCGGAGCGATGTCAAATCGCTGCACGTTGAAATACACTTCTCATCAAAAAAATCGAAACACTTTCGTTTTTATTGTTTTTGTCCTAATTTTTTACAAAAGAGAATTAATTCCATGAAAAAAAAAACATTATTGTGTAGCTGGCAGTTTGGTCATTACAGTAAGAAGAAAAAAATCAAAATTCGAAATTAGAATTTCATTTGTTTATCCTATAAATGAAATTAATCACTGTTTTGAGACAAATGTGTATTTAGGGTTGGAGTACGTTTCTCGTTTAAAAACTAAAATTAGCGCTTGTCTTTAAACTTTTTGTTTCTTATTTCATTTACTGTGACTTTGGGACGTCTGAAAAAACTTTTTTTTCTAAAACATATGGATACTTCGCCCGCAGAAGCCGCCCAAGTGGTGGCATTGCTGGATTCTGGACTTAGTCAGCGTGTTGTGGCTGCAAGATTGCATCTAAGCTTATCATCTGTTCATAGAGTCTACAAACGCTATCGGGAGACTGGTTCGTTCACGCGCCGTTCAGGATCTGGCAGGAATCGGGTCACTTCTGAGCGAGATGATCGATTTATTGTAACAACCTCTTTACGAAATCGACGCCTTAACGCTTTTCAACTGCAGCAGCAGCTTCGCGTTGTACGAAGAGTAGCTGTAAGTGACTCTACAATAAGAAGAAGGTTGAAGGAACGCGGATTGGCACCGCATAAGCCAGCGAATGGGCCGAAATTAACTGCAGACCATCGAAGAGCGCGCCTTAACTTTGCACGCGAGCACCTAACTTGGTCATACCTTCAGTGGAGCAAAGTACTGTTTTCTGATGAGTGTAAAATTATGCTGTATGGTAACGACGGAAGGAACAAGGTCTACAGAAGAGATGGAGAACGCTTTGCACAATGCTGCATTGAAGAAAAGGTCAGCTATGGTGGCGGTTCGTGGACGGTTTGGGGAGGAATCAGCGCCGACGGTAAGACAGAACTTGCCTTTGTATCTGGGCCACGGCTGCCTGCACTAAACTCTCATCGGTACATCGAACAGTGTCTTGAACCTCATGTGATGCCCTATGCACATTTTATTGGCAACGACTTCATATTCATGCACGACAATGCTAGAGCTCACACCGCGGGCGTCGTACGAGATTATCTTACCGAAGTCGGTATCTCCATTATGGTATGGCCAGCAAGAAGCCCGGACATGAATCCCATTGAACATCTATGGGATGAATTAAAGAGACGAATTCGAGCAAGAGATCCAGCCCCAGAAACACTTAGCCAGCTGCAAAATGCAATCCAAGAGGAATGGGATAATATACCACAACATGTGATCGTGACTCTCATCCGATCGATGAAGAACCGTATGGAAGCAGTAATAAGAGCTCGCGGAGGGAATACAAGTTATTAAATAAACGTTTCTTACATTTTTTTTCATTTACGCGTGTTGTTTTACCCATTTCCTTCATATTCCATACAGGGTAAAAATTACTCATTATACAAAATACGAAACCTATGAAGACTTAATTTGAATTTAGAACATTAACATTAGGATTTAAAAACCTCATACTACTCACTATTAAATGACATTTTACATTTATTCCTAAATATACACATTTTTCTGATAATCCTTATCAAATCATAAACTGCGAGGTGTTTCGATTTTTTTGATGAGAAGTGTATATTTTGATATAGAAATGGAAATCTTTTTGTTTGCTAAAAATGTAAATATGACATATAAGATGGAGTGTCCCTATACATTTTACCTACAGCACGCAAACTGATCGATTTAATGCTGGAATAATATACAAGGATAAGAAAATGTCCCTACTTCTACATATTGCAGTGGTGAGAGAAGTTTTGTAAAACAGCAAAACATGTTTCAATTAAAAAGAAATGCCATAACTTTCTCAATGAGCTAGTCCAACCCTTGGACCTAGAAATGTCAAATTGCAATCAGGTATCCTTATACCACGTATAATAAATTCAAGGGCAATCGCCTGATTGCGCTGGTAAACTCAAGTATAAACACACAACCAAATCGCTGCCGCCTTGCACTGTGTCCGCGCCATGCATTCGCCAATCGAGGGGTATTTAAATATGATGTAAATTAATTCTGAGTTTTTATTACCACTGAATTTGTTTCAATTATTTCTAAAACATAATTTTTATGGTATGATTTATAAATAAATATTTTTTCTTCAACAAATATAAATAACATTGTCAATTTTGTCAACTGTAATGTCGCCATCCCTTTTAGTCACTACTCATATTATTTATTTAACAGTTTATGTACACACATTTAACAAATAGATAAGAAGAAGGAAACAGAAAAATAGGTACAAAGGCTTAATATGTTTATTTATGAGCTTAATTTGTTAATTCTGAGATACCGATTAGCTTTACATTCTGAGCAAAGAAAACCTTAATGTTCCATAAAAATCTAATACATTAAATCTGTTCTTCGCAATATTTCAACAGGCACCAAAAATACCTCAAACAATCAACTTCCTACCGCAACAAAACACCCAAAAAAAGCCCAGATCTTGCAGATAACATTAAAAACTGTTTAACATTTGGCCCGCTCCCCTACTTAAGTGGCGATTCAATTAATTCGGTACCCGGCCTAATGTTATTAATATTGTCTGCCACCCCTTATGATAGATGGTCAAGTGTGACATCTGTACCAGCTTTACGATTCACAAATTGATTTTCTGCAGTTTCTTTGTGTAGATGTTCCACGATTTTTTTGTGGGGTTCATGCTCTATTGATTTTTAGGAGAATTTGATGATTAGTGAAAGTAGGTTATAATTATTGGCCGAAGTGGGCAGCATATAATTATATAGCATATATATTATTTTTGAACAGTTTCTCAGTAGCAATCCTAATAATATCATTAAGCAAATGCTGCCAAAAAGTCGTCAAAATCGTGTATGGAGTACTGCTCTCATCTTTGGAACGGATCTGCCATATACCAGCTCGATGCCCGCCTTGAGTCAATCAATTAAAGAACGAGAGAGGATCATCCAAAGTCTTGAGCATCGACGCCGAGTTGCTAGCCTATCGGTTTTCTATCGGTTGCATTTCGGGGAGTGTGCGACGGAATTGCATAGTTTAATTCCGCCAAGCCCGTTCCATCACCGGACCACAAGGCGTACGGCAATGCGCCACCGAACCATGGCGGACACGCCACCCACACACACAAAACATTTTGGGAACATATTCATTGTGCGTACAGCTAAGGAGTGGAATTCCCTTCCGGAGTCTGTGTTTCCTGATACTATTAGTCTTTAAGTCAAAAGTGTTGAGGTTACTTCTAGGCAAGCGTGCTTCATCTTTGACCACATCGTCGCTTAGATACAGTGGTCAAACGCGTACCTATCAATGGTAAAAAAGAAAATAGTATCTTTCAAATTCAAATTTTTATAATTAATAAAACATTTTATTTAAAATCTAGCTTTGTGCCTGGTTAATGACTATAGGGTTGACCCCTGTGGGTAATCACCAGAGATCGGAATAGGTAGACTAAATTTACCTACTGTTCATCAACACTGCTTCTAAAGTAAGTAATTGTGGCAGCATTTCATTGTATCGTCCACTAAAATTGTCGACAAAGCTTTTGACAAACTATACCCAGACTCACAATGTCAGCATCCAAATATACTTCTGTACCTCAAAAAAAAATACCAAGTTTTGACCAGAACCTTTTCCTACAACACAACATCAAGAAACTGGCACCTCCCGTCCAACCGCTATTACAATTCAAAAGCTAAAGTGGCGTATAACGGGGTACTAACCTCGGCCCGCTTCTGTCCCTTTTATATAGAATTGCAACAAATGTCAACGAAGCCGTAAGCCTATTACAGATGGGATTATCGGTAATGAAATATCTTTAATCTGTATTAGTTTCTGTGGTAGCAGATTTTTGTGGGGTATAAAGGTTTAGTTGTAATAGAGGCGAAGAAAGAGCGAATTGGAATCTTTTTGGGTAATGCGTCGATGATGATCAAAGATATTTTTTGTTTAGGTTGTGAGAAAGCGAATCAGTTACTATACGTCTTCTTGGGGAGTAGTGGTGTGTTCAAGAGTGGGAATATTATCGTGGCTTAGCTGATGGTAGCTGTGGAACAGAGCTTTTAAGGAGTAGCTCTATAATTTTTTCATCCCAAGACATTTTGTTGGCAGATGTCAAGCAGGCACCGGGCGCTGTGTGGTCGACAAGGCTCACAGAAACCAGTGTCAAGCCTGCAGACTCAAGAAATGCCTCGCCATGGGAATGAACAAAGACGGTGAGTTTATTTTCATTTGCAGTCCAGACGGTCCTCTCGCACCAAACACTTAACTAGAGTTGTTTATAAGCACGAGGTTAAACAACAGATATTTCATACCATGTAAGCAACTAACTCAGAGTTATTCAGATAACTCTGGCTGGTGCAAGCGGGCCTTTTTGATATGATTCGTTAATAATTCCGTAAAACATTAAAAATGATATGTAGAACATAGACACAAAGAGACAAATATTTGAAAGGGATCCCACACATACATATAATAACAGTTAATTAAGAAAAATTGTTGGAATATTATCAAAAAGCTAGAATTCTATAAACTAGACCTACACTATACTTTGCCAAGATATAATAAACCAATATCACGCTAGCTGTGAGCTAAATGAACCATTTCGTTTTTAAGGGATCACCTTAAAATTAATTTAGAAAACAAACGCCTTTTCTATTCTAACGCAGAGGATAGGAGACACGACGTTCTACGACCCTTACACCAAAAGGAACACCTTTTGTTTCATCTACGTCCATGCATCTACTAAGTATACATATTTAGTTATAGCGAATATAAACTCGATAGCTCCAACACGTGATTAACATGCAATCACTAATTTGTCGCTCCCGTAAAGTGATTACACCACACCTTAATGAACATTGATTCCTTAGAAGATTCTGAATAGTTCGAACACTTACGATCTAATTATATCTTTGGCTTCATCTTCGCACTTTCGGGGCTTTTCGTAGGCCTTGATTATAATAATAATAATTCTTTATTATCAGGAAACTTAAGGCCCAAATATAAATACACAAATTAAACACAAAAAATAATAATAATCTATTATTATAAATAGGAATGATTTGTATGTAACGAATAAACTTAAATACTCATGGACCGATTTGAACAATTTTCCAGCAATGGATAGCTACATTATCAGTAAGTAAAATAGGCTATATTTTTTCTCCGTACTCCCACGGTAACGGGAACTACGCGGGTGAAACCACGTGACATCCGCTAGTTAAATAATAATTATATTAATCTTTCTTCCACACAAATCTATTTGCTAAGTTGGGATAGGATTTAAAATATTTTGCTAAGAACTACACGACTGACCAATGTGTGGCTGAATGACTATTTTATTATTATCGTGAGTCTGTCACTTCCCTTTTTCCATGTTTCCCACTCTTCATAACTTTATGACAATTATAAACATAGTTCCCTTATCTTTGAATCACCTCCGTCAACCGTTTTATCATTTGAGTACTAAAATTTTGATAGCTTTTACATTGACTTTTTATCATTGCTATGCTGCTTACTTTAAGCCCTTCATCATCTTCTTTGTGATCTTCTACATCTTCAGTCTCTTTTCAAATCCACTCTTTAATATTCCTACCAACTTCAGAACCATTAGATCTACCAGCTTCCCACAGATCACGCACCAATATTTGCCAAAGAAGATTACACAAAGTAAATACCATTTCCCACGTCCCAGCGAGTCCAAACATGTCATAACATTTCATATTGCTATAAAAAGCTAACAGATCCGTTGTACGCTCCCTGTCGCACGCATACAAGTCAATTAGGCGTGAAGGTATTCATATAGACAGGCCACCCTCGTGTTTCATTGTTAATGGAGGTAGGACTTTGTTTTGAGCTGGCTAGGGTTGGATTTTCATTGAATGTTGGTCTTGCGAATTATTTGATGAGATTATATTTTAGGTAGCTATGGTTAATTTTGGGTGAAGTGCTTGAGCAATTATTTTCGTGACAGTTTTACTGGTTGGTACTGTTATAGCCTGAGCTAAAGCTCAATAAGTCGTTGCAGTCATTTATATGATTAAACCTGCAATATAAACACGATCGTTCGTATATAATATATGTAATTAATGCACCAAAAAATACACGAACTTGAAACAATGACAGTACAGTAATAGCCGTGTCTTAATTCAATTGTAAAGGCTACCTGTTACATCACCTGTCATCATCAGCTCGCTCCATCGTCGACTTTGTCTCTGTCATCTATGACCTAGACTAGAGTCAAGAGCAAACCCATATTAAATTTCAAAAAAAAAAAAAAAAACATCATTTCAGCCGTAAGACGTCCACTGCTGGACATAGGCCTCCCCCAAGAGGGTGGGTTTGTCATAATCGCCACGCTTGGCAAGCGGGTTGGCGATCGCAGTATAACTGTTTCAATGTACAGGTAATGCTGCTGCCCATTATCTGGTGAGTACCTTAGTCGCCTCTTACGACACCCACGGGAAGTGATGGGATGGTGCTATTCTTAAACGTCCGACACCATACAGAACAAATAACCTGTACTTAGATAAAATCATCATCAGCCCAACCTTTTCCTGATTATTTCTTGGTCATCATCCAGTATAATCGGATGCCGCTAAATACAAATCTTTTATATGGTACATACTCTGGGTTACTCCGGATCTGACTCTGGGTTGCAACTTGTTTTGGTCTTAAAGATACCGAAAGAACCATATAGTGAAAAATTTGCAAGTAAGTAACAAAACAAAAAATTAAACTCTTCCACATGACTAACACAGCAACCAGAAAAAATAACAACCATGAAACTTAAACACCAAAGGAGGAAGGGTTTGTGCATAATAGAGACAATCTTTTAGACCACGTGCCGCCACGCGACAGAACCCGCCCCGTATACAAATTATGGCTTAGCAGTTAAAAATATAGTTTTATTCTCCTAACTAAGTCGTGCATACGTTTGTTAGTTTAGAACGGGAGATTGAATGTGGTGTAAAAATTTAAATGCTCTTTAGGAGTGTCTAATGGGTTGGTGAAGGGTAGGGCATCCGTGAGGTCGTTTGTGGAGATTAGAAATAGTGGTTCTTCTAGGTCATAGTTGTTTTTGTATGAAATTTTCTCTGTTTATGATAAGTTTCTATTATCACAATGTTCTAATATTGATCTTGAATTACCAAAATAACCAATCATAACTTCTTTTCTAGCTTCGTTCATTTAACTACCTACTACATATAATATATCATTTAACTACTTACTCCACAATTATTCATTATTCCCGCTAGTAACAATAATGTTTCTGAAAACAATCCGTTCTCCAGAACGTGCAGTCAATATATGCAATATGCTCTAAGGTGGACTTGTTTTTAAACAGTTTTAACGAATTTAGAAATTCTTTGCATACATTATAATTACAACACTATCATTAAGTAACTTTTCCATATTATTTAACCTTATTTAAAATAAAAAATACTTCAAAGCCGAGTTCTGGTCCAAGCACTCGACCTTGATGGGTTAATAGAAATTGTAATACTCGATTGCTGATGGCTAGATGTTATTGCATCGTCTTCAGCAAATGAATATGGGATTGAATATGGTAATAACCCTAATACGTAAAAGAAATGTATTTCTTTACACATCATGCCTGTTTTCTCCGTAGGCTAAAAGATAATACACCCTCATTACGCCCGATAGTTATATTTAAGTCAGTACATAATGAAAGAAAAAATACTCAAACACTTAACCGCTCGATTTTCTTCCCAGATTAGTACATACATTATTACAAATTCACAACCCTCTAGCAACTTCTTCTATTGTTATATCAGCTGAATATTATCTAAGTTTTATGTTATTGTCATAAGGTTTAAATTGCAATGATTGCCGTGCAATTGTAAGTACAATGGCGATATGTCTGCTCCTAGTTACTGCACAAAAGCATCTGTCACCAATGCATTTTGTTTGGTATTATTAGGAAAAGTGACATTTAATGTAATATCTCGTTCATTATTATTTCTGTCATATAGGAATGATGGGGCGTTTCTGTTTTTGTGATTTTAATCGGTTGTTTTATGCTGATATCCATTTGAGGATTTTTTATCACGATTGGATTATCTTTCCGTTGGTTGGTGATCGAAGAGCCATGCGAACCTCACCTACTTATTATTTTACATACGTATCGTAAGTGACTACTACCTACGCCTGACTGGTTTTTCTCGAGAAGCGTCGAAATATCTAACGGGAGCTCTTTCTCACCTTTTTCTTTTATTATCGTTCAATTTCACCCTCAAATTCTTCATCTGAAAAACCTAAAGGTATACAACGATTTTGCATTACTTAAGCCTTAGCCGTTAAGCTTGCAATTATAGTTAAAACCTATAATGTTCTGTAAAGTTCCAAATAATTGATATTTTTAATGAGCAAAAGAAGGAAAATTTATTTGATAGTCAGGTCAGGTATACATAAAATAAAATAAAATAAAATGACAATGAAACAAAACATCGTGTAATGTGTGTAATGAGCGTAGACCACTCACGCAGGAACATGCTTTATATCATGCCGTGAATTTAAATAAATTTATCATTCAAACAATGCTAAACCAAACAATATAAGCGACACATTCACACAATAACAATAACGACCACAAAACTAAAGCATAGAATCAAAACCTTTCACAAATCACGTAATGCCCTAAAGCAGAATCTAATAAGGCGAAACTCGGTACGCAACACGCCCACATTTTAATGAGTGGGAATCCGCAAACAGATATAATTAAGGAAAAACTACAAAGCGATGGCCCCCAGGCGGCCGCTCACATTCAAATGAGCACCCTTTGTTATAAAGTGAGATGTTTAACCGCGTGAAATGCAACTAGATTTAATAATATTTTGGACAGGCGATGCGCCAGTTATAGAGTATTTTAAGGGCTTATTCCACTTTGCTAGTTTTCGTCTTGTCATTGTCACCGGAAAATAGCAAACTCCGTAAGATTATAAAATAACTTGAGAAATTGTACTCTCGATAAATTGTCAACTGAACATTTGGAATACTTTTTTACGCATCAAAATTTGATACTCTACACACATAAATTGGCGACCAATCAGCTGGTCTGGTCTACAATTTATCTGTTTTGGTGTGATAGTTAAATTGGAAACGTGGCCCCTCATTGGTCTTTGTTTTTCTGAAAAGACCAATGAGAGCTTTGTTTTCAGGTTTACTATCACACGAAAACAGATAAATTATAGACTTGTACTCTGATTGGTCGCCATTTTTTATTATACACAATTTCTCGGAATGACTTCATGAGATTATAACTTATCAAATTTTGATGCGTAAAATAGTATTCCAAATGTTCAGTTGATAATTTATGGAAAGTTTACAATCTCTCAAGTTATTTTATAATCTTACGGAGTTTGCTATTTTCCGGTGACATCATCGAAATCACAGCATGCATACCTTGCTGTGATTTCGATGATGTCTTTTTTTTCTAAAAAGGAAATTTATTAAAAAGAAGAAATCGCCAATCCGATTCAGTAGCTGATTTAGTTTTTTTCTATATCATCTCCATTCCTAAAAGTGGGACTAAATTCAACCAGTTTAAAATTTTAAGCCAGGATTTTTTAAAGCGATTAAACGAAATTATGCTTTTGTATTTCCGTGCAATATTTGTTTGATCTTCAATTCACCTTTAAATACACATTTTTATGAAAAATAATGTAAATCTGTCACTGGAAAAACTCCGCGTTTATTACACAATGCAAAATAAATATGGTGAAATATATATTCCTGACTCAAGAGTTCAAAACAATACATTTTCTTAGATTAACTCTTGCAAATTGAGCTTTAAATGAGCAATTGATACATTCTATTTTTTCTTTCGTTCCCAGATCTGCATGGAATCTACTCAAGATACAGTTCGTATAAAATATATTAATATAATTTTAAATAGCTAGACAGAACCTTAGGCATTTAGTTAGAATAATTCAATTTATTTTACAAATCAACTTTAAACACAGCTCTCTCAATAAAACTTGAAAATTAAACCAACACTCATTAATTAAATCATGCCGTGGAACACTGAGAGGCTTTTGACAAGGTGAACCTACCACACCAGCCGAAAATAATTAGATTGTCGCGTCGACATCTCAAAGCGTAACGAAATTACACTTTCCTTTTCATACCGGGGGTCCCAAAGACCAAAATAATACAAAGCTTAAAGTGGCAAAGGCGTCCCCGTCTGGCGTGCCGCAGGGCACAACGTCGGGCCCCTCGTTACTACCTTTATCTTTTTGACACTTTCTTTCCTCGCACAAATTGGATCACATTTTCATTGTTCGTTGTTCATGCGTTATGGTAATTTTGTAATGGATGTTTCTGGGTTTTATTAAGTTTATATTTAGGATTGCGATTGGTTTTGTTTTGTTAATTTTGTTTTGACTTTTTTTGTTCGTTTCATTTTTGAATTGGCTGAACTTTGTATGGGTAACTTTTATATCTATTGATTATAGCTTATATAAACAAAACTAGATTGGTACTTGCAACTTCATAATGAAATACTCGTTTTTGATATATCACATGACATTTACCGTGTAGGTAGCTCTTACAGTATTGTTTTCAACTACGAATAAAAATTTATAATCGGTCGTACTTATGTTATCATCATTTTTTAAATAATCCCGGGGTACCGATTTAATTTGGTATCTCTTAATACAATATATTTATGTGTTTGTTGATGTGGAGGGTTATCTCCGAAACCACTGCACTTATTTGAAAAATTGTTTCTCCAGTTGATAGGCACATTATTTCAAATGGACTTAGGTATTATATTAAATATTATTAACCCAGAAAAAACCGAGGCTGGCCGCTAATTCAATAAAAAAGGTTGACGAAAATATAACGAACGATATCTTCAACATTCTGACTAAAAACAGGCAAAAGAGAGTAGAAAGCAGAGAATTAAAGATTCATTTGTAAAATTAAATGCTAATGGCAGTGATTTTACGCTTTAATCCTCGACTGTACTTCCTCCGTGCGACTGTAAGCTCGGTATTACGGCGGGAAGTCACCGTCAAAAGTGTTCTGGTGCTTCGTTGGTTGAAGTAAATTGAGTTAAAATTCCTGTTTCGCTTAAATAATGCTGTTTGGTTTCTTAAATACCACAATTGATTTCAAAACTATGCTTCAGTTTTGGTCTCTTTCCGGAACGACTAGGGTGTATCAGAATATGAATTTAATGACGCAACGTTTGAACGATTTGTCATGTTTTAGTCACAATATTTTTTTTGACCCAGGTCAAACCATTTTCTTGGCCTCATGCCTGCTACATGTTTTATGATCGAGTTAATAAAAATTACTCTTTATATTCTTGTCTCATTTTTATTAATAAAAGATTGTTTTAAAAAAATCGTTTCTACTTCACTTCTAACTGTCAATTTCATTTTCATCCGTGTCTTGGATTTTCAGTTTTCTGTGGACATATTAAACAAATGGAAGTTGGCAGTAGTATCATCACGTCGCTAATGTTTTCCAATTACATATTTGTTATAATTGTTTAAGTATTTCGTGTACCTATTTATCTTGTTAATTTGAGTATTTATTATATATTTATATTGTATGTATAGTATATATACTTGTATTATTAATTTAAATGTTTGTATGTATTAATTAAATATCAATCGCTTTTTATTTACCATATTGCACCTACCGCCATTCTCTGCATCACCCAAAGGTTGACTGGTAGAGAATGCCTATGGCATTAAATCCGCGTCTGTACATTTGTGTGCGTAAAGTGTTAATAAATAAATAAACACAATGTGTTTTATAGAAAACTGAAAATAAATCCGTATACTTCATGTCGCTTATACAGTTTCTGATATCATTATTATCATCGAAAAAGACGGTCGCTTTTAGCTCTGAGGCCGCCCCTTGTGTCACCCTATAGTTACATACATATGTAGTGATTTCTTCACCTAACTTTTCTGTAACTTATATGGTGTACCTAATAATTATATTCCAAGACGTCCGATGCTGGTCATAGGCCTCCTCCAAGCACCGCCACATCAACCAGTCCTGTGACAGATTATGATATATTCCACCTATAAACATTGCTGCTCGTACCAGTCCCCAGAATCCATCGTACCCTAACACTTAACTGTTTATACCGAGAGTTAAATCTGCAGTAACAGACACTGATTAATGCGATTTTAATCCGCCTATAAAACCCTAAATCCAACCCTGTATTAATATTCAACCGAACTCAGAAGGTCACAAGTCCTTTCAATTGTGCAGACGAATTTCAACTTTAGGAGGGAAAGGGTAGAGTGTTGAATGTAACGGGTGGGTAAAAGGGAATGTTTGGCTCGAATTTCTAACTTTTAAAGTGGAGTCCAAACTCAAAAGGCCCGGCTGTGGCCTGGAGAACAGCGATTTAGTTAAAGGGATGCCTTATTGTTTAAACGATGTGATTAATTTTGTATTATGAGTTCAATCATCTGCCTGACTTTTCCCAACTATTCCAATCTAACCGGCTTCAGCTGAATATTAGTATTTTAGTTGGATTGAGCCGTTAGTCCCGGCTGTGATTTGTATATCTTTGACAGTAGTTACGGATTGTCAGAAGTCAGAAAATATTACACCAGTCTTGCCAAGGAGTACCGTGTTACCCAGTTAATGGGTTGTGGAGGTCTGGTAGGCAGCCGCTCCACGCAAAATACTAGTATAATAGCTGAATCCGGTTTGACTGGAAGCCGACCCCAATATAGTTGGGAAAAGGCTAGGCAAATGATGAGTTGGAGTGACTACATCTTCTCTACATACCCCATTTACTGGGTAATATGAACGACGCATTGGACCAGTTATCTCATTACTAGTTTTGCGACCCATTAAAGTCTACTTTCATTTGTTCAACTCACGTTTTCGTATTCTTTTTCTGTTGCAATATATTCGTTAAGCTTATCAACTTTTAGGCAGGTTTTAGCTCAAATTCTTATATGTATAATGTTCCTTACGCCGAAAACTTTTGTTTTGTTCACATATGTGGCATCAAAACTTTTTGGTCCAGGCTAGTTTGTCATTGCAAAGTTCGTATATTTTTAAGTGATTTCAAAAAAAGTTGGTTTATTGTTTTTTAACGCTTTCACGCCTAAATCCCTAAACCAACTTCGATGAATTTTGGTACAGAGATAGATGGGATCTTGGAGACGGTAATAGGTTACTTTTTTGCGAAATTTGAAACCTATATAACCGCGAAGCTGCTGGAAAAAAACTAGTCTTGTATCAAAATAAATTAATACGAAATTTGGATGAAATTTACTTCTGGAATTTCTTTGTATGATCCAAAAAGATTCTAGAAGTGAATCATTTTCACCATTCAATTTTCTGAACTTCAAAGCCATCACGTCTTTCACATTATCGCTATATTTCAGGCCACAGTCTAAAGAGTCCATGTTCCATTGGCTACATAAAAAACATCCAAACGAAATTGATCCTACCCTTCATAAAAATACAGTTCAAATCCCCTCGCCATTAAATCGAAATCAATAACCATTAAGTCGCCAGTTTGACAGAAGTCGTTTATAAGTGAAACGGTAATATATGACTTTGTGTGAGTGGGAGGGAGGGAGATATATTTTTATTAGTTCGTTTCACTTTAGGGTTGGTAGCGCACCTGATCCTTCTGATTTTATTTTTAAATTATGATTGTTCTGTGCAAATGTGTAGTGGATTATGGTGTATTTGTTTTTATTGTATATTCAGAATGAATAATGTTTTAGGGTTACTTGAATTGTAAAAACCACTACTAATTTCTCGAAAGAAGTACTTACTTAAGTTACTTCTTGGCAAGCTTGCAATCATCGCTTTATGGTCAAACGCGAGGTTATAAATAATAAAAAATAGGCTAAGTTCGAGTTGGACTCTCACACGAAGAGTTTGAACCCCCTTTAAATTTAAATTTTATTTTATTTTATGATGTGTTTTTATAGCCTCTATAGAAATACACATTGTGTGAAAATTTCAACTGTCTACCTATTACGGTTCTTGAGACACAGCCCGCTGACAGACAGACAGACGGACGGACAGCGGAGGCTTAGTAATAAGGTTCCGTTGGTTACCCTTTGGGTACAGAACCCCAAAAAACAATAACCTGTCGTACTAATGCTGATAATGATGATCGACAGCATCATTATTATCAGCCTACAGCAAGGAGTCCACTGCTAGACATAGGCCTGTCCAACCGCTCACCATTCATCTCGGCGACTCCCATAGAGCTGCTACGGGCCACCCTGTGAAGGCCGTCACTCCCTAGCCTCAGATCCTCCTACCAGATGGCCCCATTATAAGAACACGACACAGTCATCAGGTCAACGATCGGTCTTGTTTTTTAATGATTGTCAGTTCCGTTACAAACTTACATCTGGGTGTGCTAGATTTTCTGCCAAAAAAGTAATTTTAACATATTTATCATGGCTAATTCGGTGCGAATTTAAAATTGATTCTGAAGCTTTTGAACCATGGCCCGTAGGCAGAACGTACCACACTTCCAACTCGTACCAATATTGGGCGAGTCTGTAGGTATGTTTATGTTAATCATAATCAGTCACGCCTCAACGGCTAAACGAATTTGTGTGAAACGTGGCACGCGAGAAAGGCCATGTCCTGGATTAGGACAAAGGATACCTACTTTTGTTACAATACTCCATGTAATAATTTGCACGGGCGGGTTTATCTTTGTTTCTGACAGGAGCTAATTTTATGTGTAGCCTCGTATACCCATCAACAAAATAGGTAGGTTCTACATAATAGCTCCAATGTAAGAATCAGATTTTTAACAAACAATATGGCTAATAAGTGCAAAGAGAACTAGCGCAAGAGTAACTATGGAGTTTCTTGTCCGTTCTTCTCCATAAGAATCGACTTTTTGCGAATGGACAACTAGAGTCACTAATATATTAATTTGAAACTGTAAATTTGACGTTCAAAAGTGCCTTTATGGTCTAGTTGAAATAAACGAATTGACTTTGATTTGACAAACTAAACTTGGACTTGAAATTACAAATTGAAGATATAATTCCTAAAAGTAATAAAAAGATAAAAGAATTTCTAAAACACGTCATTTTGAAAAGTTGCTTGATCTTTTGTCTAAAATACCTATGTAGTCTTGATACCTTGTTATACGTTTAAACGACAAACGAAAATAAGGGACAAAACATGTATAATACACATTCTTACAGCCAGAACCATAAAACAATATAAGGCAGCCAATCTGCATCGAAACAACAAAATGAATTCTGCTCAATGATCCCATTCGCGAAAGCTCCGCAAAGCTTCATACAAATCGAAAATAAATCAAAAATAAATCAAAAATCACAAACCTGTATCTACCTCTTTCACTCCTATTTGAAACTATAATATTTCTGTCTCGTTCACTCATGACACCGGAAGTGAGACTTCAAAGATGGCTGCGGCCGGAAGTGGGAGGGGCGATGTGATTTATAGTTTAGATGTAGTGGGGGGTAGTGTGCGTTTGTGTGTGTGTATATGAACGTTAATTCGTGCTCAAGTTTCAGTTTGTCTGGTAGCGTTAGCTTTGGTTGTATGTTCAAGGTTTGTATGCAGTTGGATGGGTAGATTTCTAAGCTAGAACGAGCTTTGTGACATTTGATTTTTTATTCTATATATAAAAATATGAAGATTTGGACATTGATGGCTGAATCGTGCTACAAAACGATGCTTTAAAAAAACAATAATAGTTACAAGCAGTACGAATACTTACCTAAGTCCAATAAATAAAACAAAATGGGATAGTAAAAAATACGGTCATATTTGCACTTGTTATGGCAAAGTAAAATTTCTTCATTTATTTTCATTAATCTCTGCTTTCTTCTTCTTGAATTTTAGGGTTCCGTACCTCAGTCGGCAAAAACAGAACCCTTATAGGATCACTTTGTTGTCAGTCTGTCTGTCAAGACAATTTATCTCAGGAACGCGTAAAGGAATCAAGCTGAAATTAACTCCAAGTATTCAGAACAGCTACCTCTTGGAGCAGTGAAAAAACCAAACTTCTAAGTCAACGCAAACTAAAGATAAGGCCGTTTAAGCTCCGTTTATGGCGCATTATTTGATGCTCGCAAGGCAATCAAAACCCGGGTACTTCCCGTTGACCCACAGTCCTGAAATTTTCCAAGATAGATCTTATAGTATAAGTACAAGAAAAAGTCCGAAAATAAGGAATTTGTTCTTTTATAATTTACAAAAATGTATACTCGAAAAAATCAAGACTCGATCGGAACCCGCGGTGCGCGAGTCTAACTCGCACTTGTCCGGTTTTTTTAACTGAATTACTTGTTTTAACCTTAATTTATCATTGTTTAAATTTGTTTTCTGTGAATCTTGTGTGGTAAGACATCGAGCCGTAGAAATCTTACTACAACCTCACATTTAACGATAGTCATGGTCATCTACACAGACACAGGTACCCAAAATGAAACAAGCTTCACTAAGCCCTTAACTTACTACACAACCAGTCGATCAAACCACGCAAAATGCAAGCAAACCCTCGCTCGCTGGCTAGTCTATATCTGTACATGTAGTATGTAAGTAAAGCTACGGGGGCAATAAAATCAAACGGGGCCACTCCGATGGTAGGATACGGTATGTGGCATTTTTCTACTACTATTTATTTCGTCTATTTATTTGGTTAGTTACTAGGTTTTATTTATTTGGTAACTACTTTTAACGGCTAGGTATATGCAAAGTAGGTAAGTACCTCTATCCTAATTAAGGTCATGCTCAACGATTGCCTAGTGTGCCAGTAAAGCGAGTTTCATCGAAATCCGTTCAGCCATTAATATGTTTTTGAAAACAAACATTTAAAAAATTATACAGACTTTAATATTTATACTATTACTAACTTCTGCCTGCGGCTTCGCCCGCGTGAATGTCGGAAATTATCCCAAGGGAACATACTGCCGGAATATATAGCCTTGTGCTATTTCAGACTATAATCTATCTTTGTGCCAAATTTCATCCAGACCCGTTCAGCCGTTCCGGCGTGATTGAGTAACAAAGATCCAACCATCCAAACTTTCGCATGTATAATAGTATACATGTACGTACATACCAACAATATTCTTTCATAACTTGTCCTGACAATTAAGAACACATAAAAAAGCCAAGCTATTCTCAAGTGATACACCATCAATCAATTCATTAATTTTAAGAAGATGCCAATGTTAAACTAGCAATTGTTTATTTTTTAAACGTTTTTGTTGTACCTAGGAATATAATTTCGGAATATTACGTAAAGTTTTATGACACTAGACGGAAAAATATAATGTATGTTTTTTATATTTAACTAGTTGCCTCCCGCGGCTCCGTCCGCGTGATTGTCGAAAATTATCCCAAAGGAACATATTCTCGGGATAAAAAGTATCCTATCTGCTATTCCAGACTATAATCTACCACTGTGCCTTTGCGTGAAAGAGTAACAAACATCCATCCATTCTCACAAACTTTCGCATTTATAATATTAGTAGGATTACTTTTGAATACCTTCAAGTTCTAGGATCTAAGTATCTTGCGTTTGACCGTCTATGAACTAATAACCGGTCAATTCGACTGGCCTGTTGGTCGAGTGGTTAGTGACCCTGACTGCTAAACCGGAGGTCGTGGGTTCGATTCCCACCCAGGACAAATCTTTGTGTGATGAGCATGATCATTTGTTCTGTGTCTGGGTGTAATTTGTCTATAATATGTATGTATTTAGAAATATATAAGTATGTTTATCAGTTGTCTGGTTGCCATAGCACAGGCTCTGCCTAGTTTGGGATCGGATGACCGTGTGTGAGTAAAAAAACATAAAAATTCTAATTTTGCAAGTCCACATTGTCTTTGAACGGAACGGCCAAAAGCTACTTCCAATCAAAATCCATTACGAAACTTGTGACAAAATTGTTGCTTTCTATATTAATTGTCGTAACAAATAATTCTATTACACAAGTTACTGTGTTCTAACACACAGCAGCAACGTGGAGCGGACAAGGATAGGATAGGGTTGTCAAAGATAAGATTATTTTTTTCCGAAGAGGGGCCAGTGCAGTTACATGCTGAATGGATGGATAGTATAAACAAAATAATCCAACATCATGGGGAAGGATGAGAGATACATCCGTAATGTATAATGTACAATATTATTTTTCAAAACACAAAAGTCGTTTATTCAAATGAGGCTGACAATCAGCACTTTTTAAATATAAAAGATACATAAAGGCAGACCCCCAAAAAGCCTGCTCGTCACCGATGCTGCTGCTGCTGGGAAGAAGAAGTGGCGCAGCAAACTCGCCAGCACAGCAGCTTTGCTTTGCTTGATACTAAATCTTTGCCAATAGAGAATATGCATGCATTTTTTTTATTTGCAAAATGAAACACTTATTAGCTGTAGTAAACAATTATGAAATCAATTTTAAAATACCATCATCGACGATGAAGTTATAAAGCTTCAAAGATGACAATTAGAAAGAGAAGTCCGATACGAACTCTGACGTCAAATACTATCTCGCCTATACAGCTGCCATAGAAAACGGCGTCTTCGCGAGAGAGACAGATGTTTTTGTTTAAAATAGTTATATCTCTTTTGTTTTTTGATCAATTTTGATTCTCATTTCACTGTTAGTATTATATTTTTGTATATTTTTAGATAAACTTCATAGATTATGAAAAAAATCATGCATATTCCCTATTCCACAAGTAACTTATCAGCCTTTAATTTTCTTTATGCTGGGACTCAAAACTCCTCGTCAGCGTACGTTGGTTGATATCACAAGTTTTTGAAGACATGCTGGTTTCCTCACAACCATTTTGAGAACTATAGTGATGAAATACGAGTTTACTTAGTAAAACACATGCCTGGGTTCAAAGTACTGGGCTTGTGCCAACCCTACCCCAGAGGGGCGACTGTCGCGAAAGTTTTATTTTGCAGACCGTACCGTGCACGTGTGTGTCTCTACTCTGGCTTCCACAGATCCCGCTATCAATCATAACTTGTATATATCACCGGAAAATCGCAGACTCCGTAAAATTGCAATAAATCTTTATTAGAAAATAACTTCTCGATATATTATGAAAACATCGTTTTGTATAGGTACAATAAAGCCCATCCAAATTTCCAATATATCCGTGACTTATTAAGAATCACAATTTCACGCGATATTTTACAATCTTACGGCGTTTGCAATTTTCCGGTGACATATACAACGTGTAACAGAATAAACGCAATACCTCTAAATTAAATTTTACTATGGGACCACAACCGAAATCGTGAAAAAATAACTGTAGTTCAGTACATTTTGTCGAGTTATGCTCACATAAATGTATGGGTCTGTCGATTTTTTTTTCGCGATTTCTATAGTGGTCCCATAGTAAAAGTTGTTCATAATGATGAATACAATGACCCCTTAAGAGGTATTGCGTTTATTGTGTTTCACGTTGTATACATATATAGGTTTTACCGTGTTACTTAGTTACTGGTTTGTGGAGGCAGTCGCTCCACGTTACACACTGGTATTCGGCTGAATCCGGTTTGACTGGAAGCCGACCCCAATATAGTTGGGAAAAGGCTAGGCAGATGACTATTTTGCTAATAGGGCTCGTCGGATGCACGGCCTGTGTCGGTGAAAGTTATTTAAGGGTCTATTAAATTAAATTTCCTAATCAAAATTTCTTCACTTCAAAGTAAATGTACTTTGACGATCTTATACTTTGTATAAAGCACATCATCCATTTTGGCCTAAATTCAAAAGTGTTGACTTTTGAACCCAAATAAAACCAAGTACAGTCGTAAATTTGAACCTAAAACCCTTGATAATGTCTTTTACTTAATGAAACTTTATGTACTGTAATGGAACATAGGCGGACTGAATGCAACAAGGCATTTCCAGTCAACCTTTGGGTTAAAAAGATCTTTTCGTTTTGGAGCTCTAAATAATGGTTTCACATTGGCCATGTCTACGGCGTAGGCGCGTGGCTACGAGCGTAGCAACGCGCGTAGCAACCGCTATTACTTGCTGCTTCAGCAAAGAGTATTTGCAAAAACTTCATGCGGACATTTCATAATTAATATAAACTAATTTTTATAAAAAACCTATACAACTTGCTACAAATAAACGCCGCAAAACCTGAAAAGGGGTCATTGTACTCATCAATATGAACAACTTTTACAATTTTATTAAAAAACATCGACTGTTCTGTACACATTTATAAATGGGGCATTCGATATTGCTGAAATTATACCATTTAACATCAATGATAACTAGGTACATACATAAAAACGAGGGTCCGAATTTTAACATTAGGTACCCATTTTTAGGAAAAGATGGAATATTTAGAAAGCTCCTGTACACACTATACTGAATAAGTTACTGAATTTGGAGAGGAACGTATGTTTAAAGTTTATTTTCCATTTAGTAATTAAGACGACTAAAAAACAACTGAAATTAGCACATCAGTAGCAATTAATTCATTTGATTTGCCTTCATCTTCTACATAAATAGGAACATTTTAATTAAGCTAAGTTTCTGCCCACAGCCGTCCAAAACGAGCGCCAGCCCCGGAACACAGCCACCATCCGACCAGAAGCGCTGAGAGACATGGACCAAGAGCGAGCCCTAAGGGAAGCTGCCGTGGCTGTCGGCGTGTTTGGGTAAGCTAGGGATCCTTCCACAGCCGTCCAAAACGAGCGCCAGCCCCGCAACACGGTCACTATTCGACCAGAAGCACTGAAAAACCCTGAAAGACCCTGAGAGGACCTAGAGCGATCCCTCAGGGAAGCTACCGTCGCTGTCGGAGTATTTGGATAAGCCAGGAATTTTAATGTATAATAGTGTAGCGGCATCTATATCGCCACCTGCCAGGGTTGCGGAATTTGTTCGAAAGAGTCACCGCGGCCTTGGAACGCAAAGGGCTTTAGAAGGAACACGGATGGGTTTTAGTCAGTAAGAGCCTGACACGCCCTTCCGCTCCACCCAGAGCGGAAGAAGTCATTTGATGATTTCCCATCCTTAAAAAAACTATATCGCCACATACGAACTGAAGACCTACCGCGCGATTGCGGTTTCAACATTCTCCGCGCGATTCGAACACATAAAATCGCCCGGCAGCAACTTTTGGGCAGTTGCCTCTGGTCGGAGGATCCTCCTTTTTGTTGGAGGACGTCACGTGTCTTCGAATTTTTGGACAGGCCAGTTTCCTCACGAGTCATGATGAGCAGTGGTACGGAATTTTGAATAAAAACATTGAAAAAATAATGAGTACAAAATATTGAGCATCATGTTGAATGTCTTATGAAGTTTCGCTCCAGGGATCCGTACCACAAAAGGAAACATCGAAACCCTTTTAGGATCACTTCATGGTCCGTCCATCTGTCGGTCTGTCTGTTAATAGTCTTTTGAAAGTAAGCCCTATTAAGTTGAAATCAAATACGTAGGCCTATGGTCCCCAAGTTTTTTGTCATGAGTTCTATTTTCATGGTTTTTAGGACGCTCATACCGAAAATGGGCCCGATTTTTTTTTTCATGGTTTGGTGACAAAACTACAGAACCCTACACTGTGCGTAGCCTGATGAGCACTTTGCCGGTTTTTTGTCTTCACAAAGCATTTTCTTCTTTTCGAACCAATGACTTTTCTCTTTCACAATAATTTTCGACTTGAAAGTGGTGACAAGTCCTTTGCTTCAAACCAAGTGCGAGCTACTGAATTCTGAGCAAAAACAACTTTTCAAACACACTGATAAAGTCTTTGACTCGTCTCTTGGAAACAGTGAGCGTTGAGCCTCGAATGGTCACAATGTGAATAGCGTTTTTCTGTATTAGAAGATTTTTTCATTAAAGCTGTGTCGTTTGTTTGTGGAGATGTTTTTTACTTTTGGTTGTACAGTTCTGTAGTATGATACAGTGATCAGATAATCGGGCGCTCACATACCTAAACTTCTTCCCGTGAAAGAATAATATGGACATTCCTTTCTGAATAAATAAGTAGTCCCGGGTTCCCGGGATTGAAAAATTAGTAAAAACAACTATAACAAACTTAATGAAATTATAGCAGTGGCTATTTTTATTTAATAGTTAGTTGTTCTTTATTTAATTCAAAACAAATGGAAAATCATAAAAACTTTAATTGTAAATTAAAAGTTCCATTGGAATCGGATTTATAAATAAAAAAAAAATACAATGAGAGTTCACAACGAGTTCTAACTTTATTTTGTATGCATTTTTAGCAATCTCAGGAATTTCGAACGATTCGGGGATCCGGGATTCTGAAAATCATGTCCGTATTATACTTTCGTGGAAATGAAGTTTAGGTATATTAGCGCCTGATAATCCGATCACTGATCAATGATTGGCTTGCTTTAATAATAGGTACACTAGTTTTTGCTCGTGGGTTTGTCCGTGTGATAGTCGAAAGTAGATGAAGGGAACACCACCCTCGGGAGAAAAGTTCAATCATCAATTCAGGACACCACCAGGACCACGTGTTCACCAGGACATGGTGTACACGTGTGCCAAGTTTCACCTTATCTGTTAATACGTGTAGAGCTTAAAAACAGAGAGACAGAAAGTGTTACTTTTTTATATCATTAGAATAGACTAGGTTTTTTCGTAGATTCACTGGCCTATGAACTGTGCATTGTTGAAGTGAAAACTTCTTTAGCGGCGTTGTGCACTTTTTGGGATGGGTAAAAAATGTTAAACTCGCGTCAGGACACGTGCCCTGATCGAAATTTTTTAAGACGGAGGGAATGTTCTGAAGTGTTAATTTTTTAATGTAATATAAATTGTCATGTTTGTGTACGTTTTACCATACAAATGGTAGATAGTACTTTTATACTGATAATTAAAGCAATTCGTGCGAAATTATTCCCTAACCATTCCAAAATATCAACAATGTTAATGTTCAAGTTTCACTTCTGCCGGCACTCCCGGAGTGCAACCCGTTTTTTTTTTTTCGGTATAAAAAGTGACCTGTGACACGCAGCGTAGTGTAGCTTTGTAACAGTGAAATTGTTATAAGTGGAAAGTAGAAACTTCCAGAGATTACCATCTTCTTGCAAATATAATAAAAAAGTCTTTATAATTTTACTTTAGATATTATTAACTTCATTTTATTAGGTACAGTCAGCGACAATATTCGATGAGCAAGTAACAAAGCAACAAAAAATCGTCAACACCTAAAAAAAACGTCGTTAATCAATCAATTTTATTTGCATAAAACATGGTGTACAAAGTGGTTTTACAGACATTATTAGAACATATTACATGTTTTGCCTATATCACAGCATGCAAATATATATTATAGGATTTATAGGTAACATTACAAAGAGTTTCCCGTAGTTTACATGTCAAAAAATTATTTTAAGCTTTTAAATTCTTTTAAGCAGTAAAAATTATGAGTAAATAATCTAAGATTTAAGGTTTTGAAGTCATTTGGAATTTTATTAAACACCCGAACACTCATGGCTAAACTGCTTTTATTATATTTAGCTAGTCTCGGTAAATCGTTTAATATAAGTCTGTGAGGGTCTCGCCGGTTTCGAGGACATTTTAACAGTGGTTTGAATACCGCATTTTGTGGCCAAAGCCATTCAGTGACTTTCGTTGTTTTAAGGTGTTGACGACTTTTGGAACTTTTAGATGCTCATCTAGTTTTGTCGCTGACTGTACCTTCTCCACAGTAAAATTCACAACCCCAAAAAAAGAGACCACTCAGTGAAAGTACTAATTCCACGAATTTCGCCAAACACTTTCTCCATATAAACTACACACATAATAATATTATGTGTTTTGAAACTCTCACCTTGGTTCGCCCCAACGCCATAAAAACTCCATGAATTTATCATAAGTATGGCAGTAATAATATCATTCACTCACTCATTCGCTTATTTGGTGAACATGAAAACGCACTATCCTGATTGGCTATATGACTGTCAGATTTGAATTTGAATGTCAGATTCTGTTTTTATTATCTGATTAGTGGAGGTAGTTTTGTTAGTATGATGGGATTTGTTTTTTGATGGTGTTATGAATATTGATTTATGGATAGGTTCTTTGTTTTGAGGGAAAGGAAGTTGTTTTTGTTGTAGGAGATTTTTTTGTAGTTTCTTGAATGTATGTTGGCAATATAGGTATTTGTTGTGTTTTTCGCAATTACAGAGAGCCTCTGCTACTGCTCTGCTAATCCGTTTTATTGGGATGCCATGCGCAACCATGGTTACGCTGCTAACAAGACAACTTATACTATCTTAATATACATATTTCTTGTTTACGTGTGTATGTCACTGGATTCCTCCTAAACGGCTGGACCGTTGTTGATGAATTTTTTTGTGAGTGTTCAAGGGGATTCAAGAATGGTTTAGATTCACAATTGGACTCGGTAGGTGGCGGTGTAATCGATTTCTATAATTTTTTGTCAGACACAAAGCAAACGTTCGGACAGGACAACGTCTGTCGGGACCACTAGTACTATATATATACTACATAATCTGTAAAAAAACACTAATTTCCATAAGTATTGACAAGTTTTCTACAACTACGAGAATTGTTCTTCATGTCAGGTATCTACTGAACCATAAAGTAGTATATGCCTATAAACTTGGTGTTGTTAAAACAAATGTAGGTAACAAAACTAAAGACAAAATGACAGATTGTGAGATTGTACGAATAACTATGGAGTTTCTTGTCTTCTTGTTCTTCTCCAAAAGAATCTACCTTTCCGAATAGACAGTGGAGTCACTTTATTAATTTTATATTATTATTTTAACTGTTAATGATGCCGTTCAAAAGTGCCATTTAATGGCCTAATTGAAATAAACTCTTTGACTTTGACTTTGTTGTGTGGCCAAAATCAGAACTAATTGCGCCATGTAGTATTAAAATATAATAAAATGAAAAAAAAATAATATAATCTCAACAAATGAATATAAAACATCTAATTTTACTACTATCATAAATGCAAAAGTTTGTGAGGATAAATGTTTTACTCTTTACTGAGTGAGGATAAATGTTAACTCAGTTGAGTTGGAGCTTTTATTGACGTTTTCGTGCCCATTTTTGAGTTGGAGTTCCAACTGGTTTGAGTTGTTTAATTAACGTTATAAATTAAAGTTTCCGCGCTCGAGAAATCAGTTTTACCTGAGCAAAAGCGTTTACGCATTTGCTTGCTCATATCTCGAGCATGAAAACGTCAATTTATGACAAGCTTTATTGACAGTTTGATGCTCCGATGGAGTTGGAGTTCGAGTTGAGTTGGTGTTTATATTTTGGAATATGGGCCTTATTCTCTATAGCTAGTAACAAATAAAAATGATCCTCCTAACGTCATCATACCACCAATCAGCGAAGCAGAAAACGGTTAACAAAATGTCGCCCATTCATCTTGCGAACATCAAGCGGCGACCAGTGACCAGTGAGGTTGAACCTTTGATCATATTATAGATGAGGCTTGATCGACACGGCTGGGCAGGTTGACGTCACAGATATTTATAGGTTGGGTTCTTGATCCTGTACGTCTAAAGCATTTATAGGTTTTGATGTTATTTAAGTTTTTAAAACTTAACAGACAGATGTGTTGCTGGGGAGTTTGTTGCGCCACTTCTTCTTCCCAGCTATAACACTAGGAAGTGGTGACGGGCGAGCGTTTTGGGGGACTGTCTTTATGTAGAACTTTGACGTTCAAAAAGTGCTGGCACTCAGCCTAATTTGAATAAATGACTTTTGATTTAGACTTTGGGGTTCGGTGGAGCTCGTGGCTAAATGATATCAGCCGCTTGGGTCGATCTTCGAGGTCAAGCGACCATCCATCACTTATACCGAGACTCCTCCGTGCCTCGGAAAGGATGTTAAGCCCTTGGTCCCTTGGGCTTTTATTTGAAGATGTTTGACAGTCGTTACGGGTAGTCACAAGTCAGATACAATGTGACACCAGTCTTGCCAAGGGGTATCGTGTTACCCCGTTATTGGGTTGTGGAGGTCTGATAGGAAGTCGCTCTATTCAAAATACTGGCAATCAGATGCTTCCGGTTAGATTTGAAGCCTCAATACAGCTAAGAAGATGCCTAAAGCTGGGTACTGACCGGTGTAACGGGCCGTAGAATGTTATGTTACACACATACGCATCATGTTTGAGCTCGTTTCTACGTACTGACTGCACGAATGCTCGCTTTGTAACATGTTAGGTACATTACGCCTCGTAACACCGGTCAGTACTCACCTTAAGAATGAAATTGTGAAATATGACGGGTTTTTACATCTGCTGTTTTTCTTAGACATTTCACAATCATCATCATTTCAGTTGAAAATCGCCACTTTGTTCGGGAACTCCCAATCTTGGGAAACTTAACACCTTGCTCAAGTTGTGTATGGAAAAACATAAATGGTGCAATAAGGAGCAACCCAATAATTAAATATTTTTCCTTAATACGTCATAAACTATGTTGGTCCCATCACATTTTATCACCCAATTTTTCCATAATTAAATTCAACATACCTACAACCACAAATATAAATACTCAAACTATATAATTGTTTTCTTTTTTGAAAACGTACAGCCGTTTAAAATAAGTAACTATAATAACTTAGGTCAATAAATACACATTTTGCAAATTAAATAAACAAAAAATCATTACACTAATAAAATGCCGCTTTCTCTTTCACACACGATTCAGAATTAGAAAAATCTAGAATTGTATAAAATAAACCTACCTTCCTAAGTACTATAAATAATACCATAACTAAAATTGACTTGACGTCAATCAGTCACAGTGGGGTATAAATAGTTTGAACCAATAATATCTACTTATAAACTTAAGTAGGTAGGTCAGAGAGTAGACAAAGACAAACTCTCTAAATAGACCCATTATATCGTGGGCGGTGTCAAAAGGTTATTTATTTATTTATTTTAACTTAATGTGCGGGTGGACTTAATGCGACAAGGCATTCTCTACCAGTCACTTTTGGGTTGAAAAGACTACACTGCAAGTTAGCGCGGAAGCGCGGTACATGGTTTCAGGAACGATGGAAAAATCATTCTACCTAATAATTAGTTAGTTTAAATAAAACTTCAGAGTAGCTTTCCACTGTTATTTTAACCTTTTGAAAGCCAGAGCATAAACGTATCGGCATGCCCCCGACGCCAAGCCACAAATTCGCCGTACTTTTTGTCACATATTTGTGTTTTTTGTCATGGATACGTGACAATGGCGTTCAAAAGGTTCATAAGCTGCTGCTAACCTTTCGCTGCGATACACTATCTGTTCCGTTACTGCCAACCTCAGCACTCAAAACCAAAGATGTTTTTTTATTTAAAGACGTTGGTGCCATTACCATTCTAATAGGGCATAGTTTCTCGGGAAATCCTGCCAACATTAAACATCAAACCAACTCATCAACATTCTTGAACCCTCGCAATTTCTATCGTTTTGATACCTACGTGTTAAGCAAGAATAACGTCATTAAAAACAAGTCACAGTAATACAGCACCATCGTGCATCGGTCGTAGCAAAACATCTTTCCCATACTAAGACCTGGATGCTGACCTGGACCCCGGGGTCGACTTCCTGTGCCGCTGACTACCAATTTATATCTATACTAATATTAGAAATGCGAAAGTTTGGATGGATGGATGGATGTTTGTTACTCAATGACGTCAGAATGGTTAAACGAATCTTGATGAAATTTAGCACAGAGGTAGATTATAGTCTGGAATAACTCGTAGGGTATGTTCCTTGAGATAATTTTCGACATTCACGCGGGTAGAGCCGCGAGCAGCAGTTAGTGGTTTATTTAAAGCGACTACCCATCTGACCTCGACAGCCCAGAGGCTCCTGAGGTTCTAGACAAGGTCCCATTCTATTAGCGAATGTGACTGTCGAAATACCAAAACATAAAGGATTGATTTTATGTGATAGTTTGACAGCCTTTGTCAATCCCGTACATCTTTGTCGGTTTGGAAATCGTTTTCGCGCGCAACCGCTGACTTTGTCACTTGTCTAGAGCCTCTGGGTAATACGATGCCCCTTGGTCAACTGGTGTCAGGTTTTCAAGCTTCGGACTACCCTTAACGACTGTCCAAGACCTACAAGTGACAGCTGTTCAGAGTCCTTTTTGCGCGGAGGAGTCTTGGTATAGTCACTTATCAGCCGGTCAGCCTTGGAAAGCGTACCTTCGTTGCGCGGAAGCTGGACTGCCCGAAAGGGCCCGAAAGGGCAGTCCAACGTTTCCGCCAATCGGCGGAAATGTTGCTGTACCAATCCAATGCTATTTCTTTCAAACTAGCTTTGCCCGCGCGGATCCCTTTTTTCCGTTCCTGTAAGAATTTCGCGAAATCCTCTCTTAGTGCTCGTCTACACTCCCCAAGGAACCTACATGCCAGATTTCAGCTTTCTACGACCGGTAGTTTCGGCTGTGCATTGTCTATCAGTCAGGAACGGAAGAATTGTATATATTAGGATTTATTATTTACTTAGCGGTGTTCGCCATATTAAGTCCGTCTGTCTAACATTAAGGCTTTGTCCACAGCCCACCAGTCTCGCTGGCCATGGCACTATCGCCTGCGCGCTATCCACTACTGTCTCCACATTACGCGCCCCTACCGCCGCCGCAGCCGACGCAGCAAGCTCAACCGGACTCATCACACGATCACAATGAGGAAGGGCATGTGCATACTGATAGCGATGGTAAAAAAACCTTTTTCTTTGGAACAAGTTCACCACAGTACTGCCAGCCACTGATACTTTTGAAAGCCAGAACCAGCAGTATCTAGAAAAGATAATGAAGTGCGGCACGATATTAAACTAGCAACGATAACTAAAAGACGCGTCACACAACAGCCGGTCTGTAAACATGTCGAAGGCTTGGGTGAAGTGATCACGAGGTGAGTTGTCAATCCATACAATCAAGATGTCACGTGATCACGGAGTGAGTTGTCATTCCATCTTAAATATAGGTATGGGTTGACAGCTCACCTCGTGATCACTTCACCCAAGCCTTCACTTCGATATGTTTACAGAATCGACCGGCATCTTTGGTTTAATATGATTTTGATTGATTTGTCAATGCACCAACTTCTCCAATCTGGCGTTTCCCAGGCGAACGAAGTCGGTGGGAAAGTGATGCTATTAAATACTAAGATACTTAAGTGCTATTACAGATGATAGTATCGACGTGACCAACGAAGAAGACTCCACGTCGTACTCGCCACCAGCTGCTATAAACTACCAACAGAACTGCGCTTCTTATAGGTAAGATCACTCTAGAAAACAATTATTCTGCCTATAGTTAACTCGCAGCAGTCGTTCTCTCCGCCGCTACAGGAGAAATTTAAATCTTTATTACTTTATAATTTCTCGATATATTATGAAAAAATCGTGTTGTACAATAAAAATCCCATCCAGATTCAATAGTTTCCAATATATTCGTATCTTATTAAGAAAAAATTGTTTACAATTTCACGCGACATTTTACAAACTTACGACGTGTACAATTTTCCGGTGACATATATACTTTCTCATCTCCTAAGTAATTGAACAAAGCAATTTTCAAAAATTCATCCCTTCTTTGTTATTTGTATAAGAAACTTGAAATACCTATCTATTTATTATTTAATAAGTAATTTTTAAATCTTGTTTTTGCAGACCACTGGGAGTAGAAAGTGCAGCGGAGTCTGCCGCGCGACTGCTCTTCATGGCCGTCAAATGGGCCAAGAATCTGCCCTCTTTCGCTAGCCTCGCTTTTAGGGACCAGGTACTTGTTACATTATCCTTTGTTTTCCGACTTCTCCTTGTTTTAAATTCTGTGATTAACTCCTTAGATTGTTTGGGCCCAATTAAGATGGAAGATGCTGCAGTTGACGTATATCAGTGGCGGCCTTAGGGGGTGGCGAACAGGGCAACCGCCCGGGCCTCGCGCAACCCGAGCTCGAAAAAGCTTACATTTGAATCGTTTTATATTTTGAGCAATAAAGTGAAGTTGTTTCATAGTAGATTAATAGAACCTTATAAGCACCGTTGACTCTTTAGTCAATCAAATCATAATGAGCTACGAAATTTTCAATTGAAAAATTTGCAAAGCTGATAACCGATCTTGTGCCATCGCATTCAGAGGAATTCGATGGCACAAGATTTGATCTAAAATTTTAGTCTTAGGAAAAGTCAGAGCTTTGCCGCCCAGGGCCTCGCAACGATCTGCCGCCCAGGGCGTCGCAACGGTGAAGGCCGCCGCTGACGTAACTACTTTAACTGAAGCACGGTGACACTCATTAAGACAACCTAAGTGGACAACGCTCCTCCACAAGACTTTCAATGACGATCAGGCTTTCAATGACTTTCAATGTCAAAGATCTAAGAATGATATGCTTAAACTACCTAATTTCTAAAGAAATTTAAATAGTTTGGAACTGCTTAAGCGAGAGATTAACCTGATTGATCAAAACGAGCGGCAATTACACCTACCATAACTAACTTGGTTTTTAAATAATTTCCAGGTTATCCTCCTAGAAGAAGCATGGTCAGAATTGTTCCTGCTCAACGCTATACAATGGTGCTTGCCGCTCGACGCCGCCTGTGCCGCTCTCTTTGGCAGCGACCAGATTGATCAAGGTAAAATCTTCGACATCATCACCATTTCAGCCGAAAGACATTCATTGCTAGGAGCTATTGCTAGGGTGGCTTCCTCCCTTAAGTGATAGATCCTTCTCGCGTCCAGCGGTGGCCAGTTCCTCTCAATGTTCTATTTTTTTAATTTAATTAAGCCTAAAAATGGCTCCGATAGATTAACATAAACCAAGTCTGCAGTTTAAAATAAACTCTGCAGTCCCACTTAATATTGTATGCATGTATTAATTTTGTACACAGAAAGAATTCTTCTACGTCTACATTGCATCACTATAAATGGTTTTGCAGAGAACGGCGTAGATTCGGCAACTCTGCGTCGTCTGCGTGAAGTGCTTGCAAGGTACAGGACTGTTCTCGTCGATCCTGCTGAGTTCGCTTGCATGAAAGCTATCGTGCTGTTTAAATCTGGTAAGACATTTAATTTTTTCAAATCTCAAATAGTTTATTGCAATCCATAATGTACACATAAACAGGTGGTAGAATTAATAAATAGAAACAATTATGGACCCTGTCGGGCACAGCAAAACTTAAAATATTTAATTAGGAGAGAGGAAGAGCGTTTTGTATTTGTATTTTAAATTAAACGAAGGTTCATTCGAGAGATTTAAGATGCTATACAATACATCCTCCAGGGATTCTTAAGCACAAGCATAGAAAATACATCTTTACATCGCTCGTTTGCACAAACCAGAGTTATCTTTTTAACTCCAAGTGAGCTGCTAACCCAGGGCCATTATGTTTAAAATATTTCCTATTTAACCTTGTATTAGCAACTAACTCTGAGTTAAGTTTATGGCGCAAAATGGCCCTTAACTACTCGATGCATTTTCTAACGATTTTCACCAATACGGTTTATGGGTAAAACGCCTAGTAAAATCGTATCCCTACGAACTCAGGCCGTGGTGATCTTACCTACCTATTACAATTTTGTGATCCACTTTTCATAAATTGCTAACCTATTATGGAATTTCATCAGTTTTTCTTACACACATTATGAATATTTAAGACTTAGTTTGTAATATGACACTAATATTGTCTAACACCAACTCCCTCTTTACAGAAACCCGAGGCCTAAAAGATCCTCTCCAAATCGAAAACCTTCAAGACCAAGCTCAAGTGATGCTTATGACTCACGCTCGAACAGCCCATGGAACGGCCCCTGCAAGGTTTGGCAGACTCCTTCTGTTACTACCACTATTACGTTTAGTCACCCCTCAACAGTTAGAACGTGAATTTTTCGCGAAGACCATCGGGCAAACGCCTATGGAGAAAGTCTTAGCTGATATGTATAAGAATTGAAGAGCTCTGCAAATTATCTTTTGGAATTGGTTGGAATTTTAAAACTCTGCAGGTTGAATTATGTCCTGAGTTGAGTGTGCAATATCACGACAAACATACAATGTATTTGGTTTGTGTTTGTCACTTGGTATTCTTAAACCTACTTACATTAACGTAAAAACTCAAACTGTATAGGTATTTCGAACGTCAACCGATGTGATTTTCTTTCAAATATTGTGTAAATAAGCTTCCTTGAGATTAATCCTAATGGCTTTGCAATGGCGTGTAAATATTGCTTTACGGTAGCAAGAGAAAAATGGAGAGGAATACATTTAAAGATGTCTTAAAAAAAAAACAAATTTGTAAATGAAACTACATTTGCAACAATGCTTAGTACCAACGCTTTTAAATTCTATTTAAGATTATATTTCTACATTTTAAGAAAAGTAAAAAGAAATTGTTTCTACATTCCTAGACTATTTATTAAGCCAGTCAAACTGTAAATGTATAATCATTTAACTATCTAGTCTGCAATGCAAATATATTTACCTATCAACTCTGCAATTTGAACCAAACCCTGCACTTTCACTTATAAAGACAAAACTCCAAAGAATTACAATAATTATTTCAATTACTCTAAAAATAGATTCTAATATTCATAATTTCAATTAATATTAACTATTATAATAATGTAAATATTAGTCTAGGTACTATAATTTTATATAAACGAATAGAAAAGGCCTCGGTTTAAAAGAATCGGAGATAGATAAGTACATTAAGATACCTAATTGTTACGGCTTTTATGTAAAGCTTGAATGTCATAGTTATAAAATAAACTATATTTAATGTAGAATAGACTCATATAATGCTTACTAGTTACATTGCGGTATGAGTAACTTAACTATTTGTCAGGGATATATTTCTGGAAGGAAGTTATGAAACATCAAATAGTCTAAATTATTAAACAAGTTTGTGACGAAACGGAATATTATTTGACGTTCTCAACTTAACACGTCATTATTTAATTGGCGGATAAAACAAGGAAATAATGTTATTTCCTTATTTAAACTTTACTAATGCATTAAAATAATGCAAAATATTAAAATATCACCATGACAACTCGAAAAAATAACCCGAAGTGTCGCTATCACGACTACATCATCACATATACATACATGGGCTGATGATGATGACGCGCTGAACCAATTAATATTGTGCAACAAATATAAAACTAATGACGTAACTCCATACGTGCACAATGTATTACTTACTAATAATAGGTATTTAAAATCAGAGCATTGCACTTACTGTAAGGAATATTACAAGTTAATTTTCCTTGTAACTTTTAGCGTCGTCATCATTATGATGTCACAATTTTCGTGAGGTCATAGGTAAATTAAGTAGTAATTGTGACGAAGGTTTTCACCTACGTAAGAATTTCAGTCAGACTCACCATGAGTCTGACTAAAATTCCATTTGATTGAGTAGAAAGACCATTCACCGTTTATTATGAAAAAGGTGTAACCCAATTGTGAATCACATTTTCTATCACAATCCGATGGATTTTTAATGAGTTTAATTCAGAAGCTTCATGATTTAAAAGTTCGTCTGCTCGACACTGTAAATAACACAGTGAATGTTGTTAAACTGTCAAAATGACAGGCATTGCTATTGATTTTGTTTCGCAATTACTTGGCTAGTCAACGGTCTACCATCGCGTTCTAAATTGTACCTTTATAATAGTTTTGCAAAACATATAGGATTTAATTGTAAATAAAATCGCTTGTAGATACCTAACTGTAATATTTTTGTTATTAGTGTTAAAAAAACTGCCAAATTGTAACCTGTGTAGCCAAAAATGTAATTATAAATAGGTAACAATAAATGTGATGTCCAACATAATTGAATTAGTTTGATTTACTCTTCGTCTAACTTAATTATAAAGGGAAAACTCAATGTTTTTGTAAAGAGAGAAATCTAAATACTCAATGATATCGTAAAAAGCAAGATCAATTAAAAGAAAGTGGGACTGCAGAGTGTTGGACACAACGTAAGTAGAACTGCAGACTTTAACATGAAATATGTAAAGGCTTCCCCTTAAATACTTTAACTCTGCAGTCCTACTTAGTGCCCGTTCCCACTTCGAAGGGTAAGCGTCAGGACCCCTGGACCAAGAGAGATATTTGATGTTTAGAAAATACCAAAATTTACTACCTTTTTGCTACTATTTGATACCTAACTTCAAATATTTAGTACCTCAACTGATAGCGAAAAAACACGTAAAGAAAGTGGTCAGCCATTCTGACATCAGGATGTCTGGACCATTTTTTTTTTTCATAGGTTGGACAACACCTAATTTATCTCTTTGTAAATATTTACTACCTTTTTAGTACCTCAACATATATTTTTTTC
>NDFZ01005122.1:221491-234721 GCA_002192655.3 Mamestra configurata | reverse complement strand
AAAAAAAAAATGGTCCAGACATCCTGATGTCAGAATGGCTGACCACTTTCTTTACGTGTTTTTTCGCTATCAGTTGAGGTACTAAATATTTGAAGTTAGGTATCAAATAGTAGCAAAAAGGTAGTAAATTTTGGTATTTTCTAAACATCAAATATCTCTCTTGGTCCAGGGGTCCTGACGCTTACTTAGAAGGACCGTCTGTTATCTCGGTCCGTCTAAACAGATGGATATTTGTGCCAGTGGCAGTACAATTTTATATGACACTGTTCACATTTAGACGGATCAGAGAAAAAGAGAGGATCCGGGTTTTAGGTGGACGTTATGCCACTGCGAAGAACCGTCTAAACTCCCGATTAGCATGTAGTGTATATGAATCTGCAGTTTCGGCCGCCGCCGGACACTCATGTCATGTCGTTCTTTCTGAGTAATAAATTGGCTACAATTTAAATGTTAACTTATAAAAATATGTTAACTTCAAATAAAATAAACCTAGTCTATACCGAGGTGCCAAAAGAACATCGTTTTAAGTTTTAAAATAATTATACACTCTTCAGAATAATTGTACGTGTTGTATTTATATTCTTTTTGCCTACCAAAATGGTTAAAAACTCACCAAATCTTGTTTTCCTGAAATACAATTTGGATGAGCAAGCTAAGCGAGCTCGGGACTTGGGGCACCCCGACTCGGACAGGTTAGGTTAGAAGGGGATGGCGGGGTCTAGTGAGCGAGTAAAGCGAGCGAATTTTAAATCGCGAAGCGGGGCTCCGACTTCGCCTTTAGGTGATCATTTATCCATTCTGGCAGGTATTTCGAAATTTTTGGTAGTTTTACTTTTCTGGTAGGCGTTTAAACACAAGCCTAATAAATTCAGTTTGTACCAGCAAGTTATACAGTCCACTCATTTCTCATCACCATCTTTGAGACCTTAACAATGTACTCAACAGTTTTTGGACCGTCTATAGGCTTACGCACACCGGGACGGAATGGCCGAGGATTTAATTTTTTACCAAAGGACATTCAAACTTATCTAGTAGGAATACGACATAAATGACTTAAATTGATTCCGTGGCAACGAAAGGGATTTTTTGACACGGCATTGGAGAGCGCGCAGGGATCCCGCGGCGGCATGCCGCGGCACGTCGCTGGATGTCTCGGTTGACCTCTATCAATAAAACACTGGCAGGCCGCCGGAATGCTTCAATATCGAAGCGGCTAGTGAGTGCTGACTGGTGGCAAAACCCTCTGCCATACCGTCCCTTAAATTGGAACGGGCCCTTGAGTTTTTGCTTTCTCTTTAAATAAAGTGGCTAATACCTACTTATTTCTGCACGCGTAATTATCTTATTCTCCTATTAGCTTCCGCCAGCGGCTTCGCCCGCGTAAAAGTACGGTATCCTATTCCAGGACGTGGTCTACCCGTAAGACAACTTTCATTTAAATCCGTTCAGCCGTGAAGAGGTAACAAAGAAACCCACTTTCGGATTTATAATATTATTTTAGGATAGTATTTTTCGAACCAAAGAGTGGATGAACTACATTACAAATACTTGCAGTTATAGAGGTATGCGGTACAAAGAGTAAACTACCAGACAGTTGCTGTGTCAGGTAGGAGGATAATTGATGTTCGGACTGTTGTATATGTTCAAATCACACTTTGCTTGCGCGATGCAGGATTTTTTTGGTAGTCCATCGCTGGCAGGATAGATGGCGCTACGGTTCTTTTTGTTGCCGTACAAATTTCACTTCTTAATTATTCATGTGGCGGCACTGATGCCCGCTACCATCTTCCATAACCAAGTCAAGCTAATGAAGACTAGCACGCAAGAGATATTATCGTGTACAAATGTGTGCGCAAACTAAGGTGCACTCTCTGTACCTGCGCAGTCAGCAGTTGCCCAACCAAAATCAATTATTTCCTAGCTAAGGAGTGGAATTCCCAGTCCTGAGCATGTGCTTGCTGTTAGCTACAACCTGGGGTAGCTATCAGGAAACACCGAGACAGGCGGCCGAAAGATGTGTAACGAGTTTCGATGAAGGCAACTGAGGTTCCTAAGCCAACGATTCGCTTCAAATAATGACTTCCGAAGTGTCAGAAATGTGTAATGGACCAAATTTCACGCATACATCGCCGAACCGGTTTTGATGAATTTCAGTACAGAGATAGATGATCCCTGGAGACGGTTATAGGCCTAATGCGAGCGAAGGCTAGAAAATAAGAATTTCCCTCCGAGCAAACGAAAGCTTATCAAAAAGATATGAACAAAAAAGCGCCTCCTATGAGTAAAACATAAAACCAATGTAGTTGCAACTAAACAACAATCTGAACCAACTCAATCACCGCACAATAAGCTTTGATAACCTGGCAATAGATGACGCCACAAACCTAGTAGAGAAATAACATTTTAATTGGATGAAAATCATTGAATTAATGAACATACGTCATAATAATGATTTTAATAGTAGGACTAAGGATTAATTTGCCCGTTACCCAAGTCTGATAACGCTAATACGCCATAATACAGCAAATATAGCAAATAGGTATTCCATTATAATAGGTAATACAAATAAAATTATCGATCGTGTTGACCAACTGGCCATTACAATAATAAGGATTACAGGAAAATGAATCATAACCTAATGAGGTAAGGTTTATTCTTGCGTAATTGTATCGGTCTGGTTGGTTTTTCCCAGCTCGCCATACTCGCGACTCGCTAGACGTTTAATGACCCAGGGTTGTCAAAGTAATTGTTTTAGATGACGTAATTTGTATGTTGAATAATACTGTGTGATTGTGGTGTACTGTATTTCTATATATTAAATAGGATATTCTAGAATATCCTTCTTTGTTCTGGATTTATAAGACACTAGGCTTATATTAAAATATGACTAAGTCTTTGTACTTAAGGTTTGGCCTAGATAAGTAGTTCATCTTTATTGTTTATTGGCGTTTGTGACAACATTTACTTAAGCATTTCACAAACTGACTGACTGATTTACGTAATACCTTATCTGCAACCTGTGTATACCGAACAATTTTAGTCGAGGCAGGAAACGGCTCCTGGCAGTTTCTACGTGTCGTACAGTTGCTCACTCTTAATCGCCTATATCTCGAGCACTCTCTGCGCTTAAATGCTCTCTTGGACAAGAACATAGAATTTGATATCGATACCAGAAGTATCAATTGACGTAAGGGACATTTACCTAAAATTCCAAAATACGCCTACGACAATCAACGTAAGGTTCATTTACGCAAAATGTCCTTTACGTTAATTGATATTTCTGTTGTCGATATGTTTGCGGAAGAACGGAAGAAGATATTGTCAGAATGTATGAAATTTTGTGAAGCGAATGTATGACTGCATAAATCTTACTGTTCTATGCTGTATTTATTGTATTTGTGTTTAAATAGTGTAGGTAGTTGGTTTCGGTCGTCTGTTAAAATGAAACAAATAAATAATCTGCCTAGATAACGTTCCCATCACTAGGACAGCACTACCCACATTTGAGAGTGAGTGGGCCATGTAGACTATGGCTACGCAAGCCCACTGCGGGCTGGTGGATGTGAAAAGCGTTCGAATCGAAGGCTATCGAAGGAATTCCGACAGATTCCGTTAGATTATACATTATTTTAAATATTATGTGGAAACATATTATATTTGTTTTATCAATTAAAACTTACAAAGATTCATAAAACGCATCAAAGAACAGGAGTGGAGGCTTGTTACGTCACTTATAGGTATAAAAAAGTGGAGTCCAAAAGGTTTTAATAATGTTACTAATTGGACGAGTATTAATAATAAGGGGGCTGAATGGGTGAGGTATCGGGAGGACATTCCCATCCAATTTGCAATAGCAGTTCTAAACGTTCTGCTAATAAAAAAGTAATTAAAATCGAATTAGTCGCGAAGTGTAACACTCCTGACTAATCAATATAACTGGCATCGAACGTGGGTGTCATATCCAATTACTGAATTGATTATTCGGATTAACTCATATCGAATTTATGGAAATTAAAGGAGAAAATGACTGAATTTGGATAAAAGAAAACGCTTAAATATTTTGGCTTTTAGTTCTATTTACGAAGAAAAAAGGAGTTTATTATCATGGCCCATTGGCCAAGTTAGCTGTATCCTACGTTAGTTTCAATTCCCAGGGCAGAGAAAGTTTTATTGGGTTATTCTATAAGAAATTTCGCAGTTTCAGCTCGGAGTATGGAACTTGATGGTGTGAAACCCGTGGCTCCAAAAGCACTTATGGCTGTTGGTCCTATGCCTGGGGCCCAGAAACGGAAAACTAGGAACGTGCCTAGGAATCGAATCGTGCCGAGTTTTCAAAGGGGCGCGTAAAAAGTTTTAAAACGAAAAAATCAAATAGGAAGAAGGTACCAACCTATTTACTTGCAGTCGAAGTGCGGGTCGCATAGCGCGACACGCAAACATCAACGAGCGCACATCTGACGCGCTCTAGTCGCCGTTGGCGTTCCAGCCGTATTAGAACCCATTGGCCTGGCACGCGATGATGGCAAGCGACTGGACGGTATGTCTTTATTCCCATGGAAGATGAGTAGGCCTTTAGTGTGGGACGCTACTTGTGTTGATACTCCTGCGCCATCCAATCTTTCTAGCTCGTCGTGCTGTGCTGGTGCTGCCGCTGCAGCTGCGCAGAACCTCAAGCGGCGGAAATATAATAACCTGGTTGGCAATTATATATTCGAACCGTTTGGGGTTGAAACTCTTGGTCTGTGGGGTCCGAGTGCTCATGCGTTATTTAAAGTACTTGCTAAACACTTAATTGAAATTTCCCGTGACCCAAGGGCTGGCTTTTACCTCAGACAGAGGATAAGCATTGCCATACAACGTGGCAATTTAATGCCGCCATGTCTTCTGGGCTCACTTATATATTTTAGCTATAAGTTTTTATTTTAAGTGCATATAGTTGGATTAGTATTTAAAATATAATTTACAAAATAAGTACTTGTATAAATTAAAAAATCATACTTGGTACTTAGCTTACAAAGTTAACACCCCGTTTATGTAGGTACTTGATTACTCCCTACCCTACATGACCCGATCCCAAAAACCAATCATTTCAACTGTTTGCGGTATTCACAATAGCTTGCTTACGCAGTGCCTCGTTGTTTTAGTGGGCGTTAACCACAGCTGCTGTGCGTGAGATCCTGGATCCGATTCCCGGGTCGGTCATCATTCTGTTTTCCATAAGTCGTTTCTCAGTAGCCGTCCGCAAAGCACATAAAGCCGTTGGTCCTACGCCTCATCTTTCCCCGGTCTTGCTGTCCTATCGGACTAAGAGAGCATATAAACAAGAATATAATCCATATAATCAAGACGGAATGACAGCTCACTTCGTGATCACGTGACATCATGATTATATGGATTGACAGCTCACCTCGTGATTACTTCACCCCAGCCGTCACTTCGACATGTTTACAGAATCGACCGGCTATAAATATGTCCAAGTGAAGGCTTGGGTGAAGTGATTACGAGATGAGCTGTCAATCCATCTTGATTATATGGATTGACAGCTCACCTCGTGATCACTTGGACATGTTTACAGAATCTACCAGCAGGAGCAGATAGTGCACCAGTGCTTGCGTACACTCCTGCGTCCTCCATAATAATTGCGTACTTGGTTAACCTGCGTTGAGGTTGGCTATTATGGCCGTTTGTTCGGGAGGAATATATTCTTTACACTCAACATTATATCATTATATTTGAGTGATTTTAATTTATAATGCCTTGTGACCACCAGAGGGGCGCCGATTAGGTGCTGCCAAGGGTGCTGGCAACATGCGTCTTAAAACAATCCTCATCTGGCCTCATATAGTTTAAAATTACCCAAAAAAAATGACGTGTAAAAGTGTTATGTTTCACCTACTTACAAAATAAATATCATTTGTCATTTATCAATCATGATTCCCGGTGTGGGAGGGAAACGGAGCTATACAAGACGCATAGAACTATCCCTTTTTCACAATGGAATAATAATGGCATTGCAGGTTACACATTTTTCCAATCAAGACTACGATTTTACGTCCAAGGAAAAAAGATTAGTGAATGATTATTATAATCTCGCCAATTTTCTGCAGCGATTTCCTAATTTCCCTTTCGTTTCACAGTTAGCTAGAAATTATAATAATTTTACCGTGATTTAGGTACTGTTATCGTAAACTGAATTCGATTCACGTTAACTGTGAAGAAATAATCAATCACCTACGTGTTCTGCGAGTCGGTTTTGGTGTGGTGTTGGTTTTCCCAAGTTTGCTTTGATCAATGACCTTCGTAGCTCTATTTGGAGTTAGATTATAATATCACCTATTCGTCTCGTACTTACGTGTTCATTGTGTACTTACTTCTTAGGGTTTTGTTAGTCATAGTTACTCTCAGTAATTGGGGAGTGGTCGTTGTTTGTCAATGTTTTATTCAGCTAACTAGGTTTTGCCCGCGGCTTCTATCAAGTTAAAAAAGTCTTTAACCGCCTCCTAGATCCCACCTATCTCTGTAAATTAAAAAAAAACAAAGATTTTGTTAGGTAAGTACCTACTTATTTTTATGCGGTGCCATTTTTTTTTGTTGGGACAACCCTACGTAGCCTCAATGCGTTTTCCTTAAACTTTGTATGATTGAAAGAGTTAATATTAATAGAAACCAGTCCACAATAGGTAGGTACAGTCTTTCCTGACTGACTGCATCATGTTTTGGATATAGGAGACAATATTAAACAATGTAATTATTAGGTAGGTAAATAAAATTACCTCAATAAAAAAATCGTTCGGTACCTAGGTATTGTTTGGCTCGGTTTGAATATCATGCTAGTCTGGAGACTAACTGCAATTGAAACTATTTTAGGTACCTACCTACTTAAATACATTCCCGGACTACCTACTCACCATTCATTTAAAGTTCAAAATGTAGGTACCTAGTTCGAGTTCTTACCTGACCCACCCCAGAAGGAGGCTAATGTTAAATGTGGGCCTTAGAGCGGTTCCGCACTGCATCCGATCCGAATCGGTAAAAATAGGTTCCGAAGTAGCCATGCCATATAACTATTTGTATGGTAGGTAGTTTACTCACTGGATCCGACTTCCGTCATCCGATTTCTCTCCGTCATTCGGAGTCTCCAATTCGGGAGAAATATTGAACGCTTTCGCATTGCCTCGGATTCAAATCGGAACATATCCGCGCGGCTCAACAGCGCGGCGTAGGGTGGATTTGGATCAGAGATCGGTTTAGTGCGTTAGGGTGTTACTATACCAATCGATCGATCGGTGATCGATGCCATCGATCGACATCGTTCGACGTTGATCAATTGGTGTGGTAGGTAGGTAACTTTGGCTGATCGACGGATAGGACCGCTCGCCCGGGCGATAAACAATTGATCAACCGCCGATCGACGATGATCGATTGGTGTAGTAGCTTTGGTTGATCGAAGAAAGAAGTAGAAACTATCGATCGACGTCGACTAATTCATTCTACCAACGATCGATGACATTGATCGACGCAAGCAATTTAAAAAAATTGTTCAAGTGTCAAAAGTTTAATGACCATGGCCAATTGAACTGGGTAGGTACTAATTAACGTTCGCATTAGCATGTCCGTCGCAACCTGACATACCTTTTTTTTTTTTTTGATCTCGGGGGGAAATCCTCATGGAAATCCTCCACCCTGGGGCGGGTGGAGGGGTCTGTCAGACTCTTACTGACTAAAACCACCCCGGTGTTCCATCTTCCACCTACGCCGGGGATCGCGGGAACGTATGCGACTTCCGCAATCCCCGGCTGGTGCCGGCCCGCCTCTGCGGGCCACCTCGCGTCGGCGAGGGGAGTGAGGTGTTTAACTCCCCTCGCTACGTCAAAGAGGGGCGCACGGGAACACCACGCGCCGCCACCTCGGGTCCGGATGAGTGGGGGGCGACGGACATCCCCAAGTCCGCCGCCCCTGGACCCAGTTAGGGGGGCCGGAAGAGGGCAGCGTATGCCCTCCTCCGACGCCCGATGCGCCTGCTGCGGGCAGGGAGAGCGGTTGTGATCTCCCTCTCCCTTTCCGCAGCCTCCTTCTGCGCGATAACTGTCTCGCAGAAGGAGACCACCGCGTCCCAGGACTCCTCACCGCCGACCATAGCATGGACTACGGCCGGCAGCGAGAGGTCACCGCCTACAACAGAGATGAGGGCACGGCGCGGCTCCTCCCAAGCTGCACACTCTGCAAGCGTATGCCGTGCCGTGTCCTCCCGACAGTCGACGCAGTGGTGGCATCGAGCGTCCGGCTCCCTGCCTATGCGACACAAGAACCTCCCGAAGCAGCCATGCCCCGAGAGGACCTGCGTCGCACGAAACGACAGGGAGCCGTGCCTTCTCCCGAGCCAGAGGTCGAGCACTGGCCGGATGGCCTCGATGGTGATGAGGCCGGCGGTAGGGCTCGAAAGCCTGTCCCGCCATTCCGCCACCAGGACCTCGCGCAGCTGCGACCGACGCAGCTCCAAGTGTTGCTGCGTCAGTCTTTCGCCGCGCGCCCTCGCGCCACCTGTGCAGTGACGCGAGCACTTTCGCCTCCAGGTCCCACGGCGGAGATCCGGCCAGTGCGCAAGCCGCCTCGTAGGAGATCGTGAACCTGACATACCTAGGTTAACCTCATGTTTCCTAAATTTTTGGCAGATTTCGACTGATATGCTAATGATTGCGAACGTTGCTTAAAAATAGTAGAATTGGCACCTTTTCAGATATTTCAAATTAGGCAGGTACCTACGCCTTAGGCGTCGTCCTAATTGACTAACGATTGTACGATTTAAGGATACGATTTTGTCGCCCGACGAGATTAAACACACACATTATTTTAGGGCGTCGTAATTGCTTGCAAATCATCACGCGAGCACTGGATCATTTTCATCGCGCGATGAAATCGCATCGTTAACTGATGCTATCGTTAGCCAACTAGGACGACGCCTTACAATCTCTATTTCGAATTTACATATACAACACGGTGGAAAGTTATTAATCCTCCAATGAGAGAGGATTCTCCGACTACGCAGTATCTGTGAGACTGTTGTTTTTGAGTTTCAGTTTATATACAGGTATGCAAATTGCGCGATAAATTATATCGCGATTGTAGGTTTACTAAACGTCACATTTTCATAGTTCGTATAGATGTCGCCCCAGAGGTAATCTAGTCATGAGAAAAAACCAAATAAAAAATAGAAGTTTGTACCAAAAAAATTTAATTAAAGATTTTTTTCCTTATTTAAATATAATTTCAGATTTATCACAATGACAATATTTTGTGAAGTCTTAACTAGTTTTAGACTGCCTTCATGGAGATCAATGTCACTTAGAAATAATTTGAATATCAATAAGTACAAGAAAAGTTGAAATCTTTTTGCTCAAAGACTTTTTCTGTAACTAATATTATTATACATTAAATCTGCTGAGTTGATACCACACCTATTTAAGCTGTAGTATACAGCAGCCAATTTCTGGTGAAGGCAAGTGTATTGCAGCCTAAAAAATATACCAATATCGGCTGCTAAGAGTACACTACAATCCAAATAAAATGTGTACCAATTATTTTGAAAGGATTCTTGTGCTTATTAGAGAGAGAAAATGTATCATTTACAAACATAGCTAATGTTTGTAAATGATACATTTTCTGTTATTGTTACTTGTAAAGTCTTGTTTTAATTTATACAGTGAAACTTGTTCAAAAACCAGTTTTGAGAGACAAGAATCCTTTCAAAATGGATGCAGACGAGAGAGTAAATTACTAAGACTATATAGGTACAAAGAACATATAATATACGATTTAGCTATCTATAACACAGAATTGGTAGGTAACATACAACAAATTACTTTAAAAAATAACAAGAAAAAATAAATATTTACAAAAATTACAACCACACTTTGAAATGAGGTTTAACAATGTTTTGCAAATCAGAAGGCCCCAAGGTTTGAATAAGGACACAAGCTGTAAAATCCCACATGAGGGCAGTCCAATGCTTCTAGTCATAAAAACAAATTAATTCTTCCAATAAACTGCTGTCTGCAAGTCATTAAGGAAAACAACACATTTTTCCCCTAAAATGTTTAATTACAAACCATTTTGAAATGACAAAACAACTTATTTACACAAGTCAATTAGAGAGCATTCTGCTAATCAATTAACAACCCTAACACAATAATCAGTGAGTAGTTTTTTCAATAGCAATATTGACTGGACATAAGTTGTTAAGAACAGAAGAATTTTCATTCATTGACTATATTATTTACTAGGACTTTAAAAACAATTAAGTGGAACTAAATGATCTCACATTTCTACTTACATTTAACACAGATTTGTGGATAGGTTAAAGTTATTTTAGTCTGTTTATATATTACGGCATGGCCACAATCATCAAGAAAAATAATAATCTACTATTCATAAGGTCAGAATCACTTGACATATGACATTCAAGATTTCAAGAACATGTATTTCTTCCTATCTGCTAGTTTATGTACACAATAATGATGATAATTTATATTTCGTAGTCAGTTGTTGTACTGTATGCAAGTTTCCCTAATAAGCAATGGAATTAACCATGACAACTCACAATAATTACTATTTTCTTGTGCAGGTTAATTAAAAGATTAAGTTTTTTTTTTAGTTCAATGTTTTTAGAATTCTTTTCTCAAACAATTAGAAACCAATGAATTTGGTTTAAATGCAGACTTTGTACATTCTTATTCATTTTTCTTTTAACTTATTTTCAATATAAGGATGGTGTTCTATAGAAACCGCCAAAAACAATTGAATTTGTGACTTTTTCAATGATTAAGTAAGTGAATGGTCTGTTCGCTTGGAACTGTACAACTCCTATTCTGTTGCTAAACTCTGCAGCAGTAACCGCAGCTGCTTCTGTACCGTCCTCCGTAACTTCAATCTCAGCCTTGTGGACTACTTTTGATACATACATAGGTGTTCTAGACATGCGAGGTAACTGAGCCTGTGATTGGTCAAACAGGTCTTCAATACCCATACCATTCTTCAAAACATTTGTGAGATCAATATCCGATTGAATTTTGAACCGAGGAATTAAGCAGTCGACTTCATCATCTGAATACTCTTCTTTTGATACTCTCAATTCTTCAAAGAATGTATCTAAGTTAACATTCTTAAAGTTGGAAAACATATTTTCTAGGGAAACTCCTGGGTTTGGTAGCATGATGAGCATAGACAGCCTGTTCTCATTACCATATGGCAGTTCAATAACTCTTGCTTGCAGTTCACGAATGTTGGAGAATGGATATGTGTGTCTATTGTACATCATGTTTATGTCTCCAATCTTCTGTCCCTGTGAGTCATAGAAAGGCATCTTCATTGTTGATGATGCATTGAATGGTACGGTCCACTGTCCCTTGAAGTACAGAGCACTTGTCAACACCATCTGTGTGCCCTGGAAGTAGCTAGGGTCCACCAAGTTAGGAATTTTTCCATGAGTAAAGTTTGAGATGAATGCATTAAGACGATTTGCAGATTGCACAGTTTCATTGAAATCCAAAGGGATCACTTCTGTCTGGTAATAATTCTTGGCGGTTTCTATGAAATCTTTCTCCAGGAGTCGCTCTTTGTTAACGAAAATGGCGTTGATTTTGGCTAGTTTGACAGTTTTCGTATTGACTTGTAGCCATTGGGTGATATTTCTGAAACCAGTTTGCGTAGATTCCTGGTTTCGGTATGATAGTCGGAGCACGTTATTAATCTGGTTTCTTGTGTTGCCCGCTGCGCCCTCAGCGATCACAGCTAGCGCGCTCCACACAGTGATGGGCGACATGATAAAATTCTGCCCATTTTGCAATGATTTCGACGTATGGAACAACACTTCAATAGAAAAGTTTCCTATCTTTTCAGTTAATCTATTATGAAGTCCCGTTGCGTTCTCTATGGGTGAAGTGTAGTTAACTGGTTGTCCGTAACACAACGCCACACAAAACACAAAAATCACTATTCTCTGCATAGTGTTTGTTTATTTTACACTTTTTTGTAATTGATATAATGTTTGAGGAACAAAAACTGTTTCGGTTGAATTTTATGAACACACTTAGCACGCGCTAGACATTTTTTTTTAATTCCTTTACCCGCGCACTGCCTGTACTAGTTATACCAAGGAAAACTACTGACTGACCGGTAAATACGTTGGCGAGACTTATTTATACAGCGACCTTATGAAGCCGGTTTATTTATCAGATCATACGTTTTACACATCGAATGTTTACAATGCTATGTAGTTTTAAATAAGACTTGAATTGAGAAACGATTCAGCTCAACTTCTTTACAATGAGGATCTAATGTACTGTTTTGATTTTTAAATTTGTACTTAGTTTTGTCATTAATTGTCGATGTAGGTAATTGTCAAACAAATTTCATTTGTTTTGACGGTAGGCGAAAATTTGAAATGGGAATTCTGAGAAGGGTTGCAAGCATGATTATTCAAAATAACCCAACATGAAGTTGTAGATTTTTAATTCCACTTGGCGAAAGTTGCTTTTACAGTCGTCTGAATGAAATGGTAAACTTGCTGAATGAAATTATACTTTTCACTCATTTCTGGACTTGAAAACGACTACATCGATTTGACTAATTTGGGTTAAAAAAACATCGTGATAGATTGTGTAACGTTAAAAAAAGGAAAGAAAATTTTGATTTGTGTTTTTTCTAAGGATTTTTTGTATGAACATAAGGAACAGGACAATGTATGTCGGGTCACCTACTTCTGTATAAAAAGCAAAGCCGCCGTCAGCTTACGGCTGTGTCCAGTTCGATCCAGCCCGTCCCTAGCTGTCCTCTCCCCAGCGACGCCCTAAGCCGAGGCCCGTACCCCACAGGGGGTGCCCTTAGCGTGTAGTCGCTTAGTTTGTAAGTTTTTTATAAGCCCTGGCTGGAGGCTTTAATATTATATTAAGGCCACCACAGGCAAGCCCGGTTAAGCAGTCGACAACCTTATAGGTTGAACTGCGAGAAGCCGGTCACAAAAAAAAAAAAAGAAAAAGAGTTTATTTGCGACAAGCATGCTGTGAGGTTTTCTCCAGCAGGCAATTCACAGCACTGTAGAGATCCACTTTCATCGGGATTTAATTAGTTAGTAAGGAACTTAATGGCAATTACTACAACTTTACTCTATCTATCTATACCTACTAATAATAAAGCTGAAGAGTTTGTTTGTTTGTTTGAACGCGCTAATCTCTG
>NDFZ01005122.1:143599-221429 GCA_002192655.3 Mamestra configurata | reverse complement strand
CAAAAAAAAAAAAAAAAAAAAAACAGCTTACGGCTGTGTGCCTCATATTTTTCAGAATTTACATCCAGCCAGAACTACTTATTCTTCTGTCAGCCTGCAAGCTATATGGTTTCATTAGTAGGCAACTATTAAAGTACCTACTTGGAAATACAGAGAATCCCTTATTGTACACCAAAAAAATGTAGTCTCACCCACCACCCACCAAATGCGACAGGCAACCATCATACAGCATAGTTTTTTATCTGTTAACGAATTTAATTTTTTGTGTAATAATGTGGACAATGTCTGAAATAAATGAATTAATAATAAAAGCCTGAAATATGTATTTGACCTGCCTCAAGTTACGTATTTACAATAAGAATTTGCCTCTTTTCATGGCGTCACTTTTGCGCGACTGCATTTTATCTCTATCTTTGCTCCATGCGTCATAATGACGTGTACCTACCAATTCTAAATTAAGTGATCCCAACTAGTTTACCTTAATTGGATATTGAATTTATTATGTAATATTTCTTATCTAGGTTAATTTACTGTTTTTATATCGGCTTCGTCACAGGGAAAAGTCGGATAAGTATTTCGAATTGTACCTAAACTAGCATTTATAAATTACCTATGACGAGAGCGTTTGTATTGTAAAAATGAATGTTAATCAATCATAAACGTCATTTTGTAGATTTCTGTTACTATCGGTGGTGTGACGTTTGGCTAGAGAATACTTACAAGGTACATATTAGACTAATTTAGGAAACTGTGGGAGTTTCATTATTTTGTATAGGTGTACCTATCGTATTTTGTTTATGTCGTAATACCGCCCATTCGCCCATTGTGCACTTATTTTATGTATGATTGTCCTGTTCTTATTATGAGGTGTACAATAAAGTATATAATAAATAAATAATACCGTGCAGTATTTAATTAGCAACCAGTACAGCTCTATCTTTGGCCTCATGAAAATCCGCAAAAGAAGGCGTAAGTTTGTACACAACGGGCATAAAAGGAGGTGGCGCATATCTTGAAAAGAGTCTTCATAGTGGCGCAGTGGGTTTGGAATGGATGGATGATGCGCTATTTGGCGGTGTAGAGATTTTCAGATTCATCCTTCAGAGAGAAAAGTGCAGTGACCAATCGTAAAAAAAACCGGCTAAGGTACGATTCTTTGGGCCAAGCACCATCGTGTCGGGGGACAGCTAAAGTATGTACTTAATTATAAAAATGCGATCCCCCGAGGCGAAGACGCTTGGCCCAAAGAATCGTACCTAAAAGGATCAACACATTTTTTTTTTAATTTTTAAAGTTTTTTTGACATTGTGGGTTTTTATAATTTTTAATTAATTTTTTAAAGTTATCAAACTTGCCCCCCAAAAAGTGACCCCTGTGTGAATTTGAAAATTTATTTATTTTCATTACACGTTCGTGTTTGGGTCACAGAACCAAATACCAAATTTCAGTATAAATGGCAAGCCAAATAGCTTAATCAGCTGTTTAATTGGTTGCCTAGCCTTTTCATTTAACTGCTTTGATTTTTCAGCGATCTATCAAGTGACAACTTGGTTTCAATATCGTTTAATGACTTGCCCATGCCACTTATGTCGCTGATTAAACGGCACAGTTCAATGAAAAGGCTAGGCTTTTAATGAAACGTCTGATTAAGCTAGTTGGCTGCGAAATGTGTACTAAATTTCAAATGAATCATTTCGTTCCGTTTTTCCATCTAGAGGTTTGGAACCCTAACAATGTGCAGATATTGTGCCGAGGGGATGAAGTATGGAGGGGTAGGCTGTTTGTGCCTTCGTATCGCATCTCTCATTTGCCGCACTGTCTTCCGAACTTAACTTACTGTATCATGATTTAAAATATACCATATAAATAGGACCATTGCCATTATAGCAGCAATAGTCAGTAAAAATAGGCAGTAGGTCATCAATCTGCCTAGCCTCCCAATGATATTGGGGTCGGTACTCTTTCCAAAAGATGTTAATGTTTCCATAGATGGGAAGAGTGACCTCTGGGTAACACGATATCGCTTGGCACGAATGGTGTTTTTTGGCTTCTGAACACCCGTAATTAGTACCTATCCAAAATATTCAAATTACAGTCGGAACCAACGGCTTAATGTGCTTTGCGGGACAAAGAGGAGACTCGGAATGTAATGGGTAGTCACCCATCTACGGAACGAACTCGGCTGATAACGTTTTGCTAAATCATCTTCACAAAATATTTTCCCCATTACAAGGCAAAATAGAGCTAGCAATACTTGTGAATTAGTATAACAATTCTTAGCATTAATTTTGCTAATATTCCAGTGTAATGAGTTATTAACTAAATTGTGTTAGTCATACCGATAGTTTAATCGTTTCTGAAAATATTATGTGCTCGAAAAGTGTGACTTGGCATGTTGATACACGCTCGACGACTTAGGTAGGTACCTCCACCACTTGTACCTTTATATTTACATAAGCCAAGTGTCATCACATCGAGCTTCTCGCGTCCAGCTGATTTCCACGGCCTGCGCTGGGTCTTTGGTCAACCTTTTGTGATGTCCAACGCTTCATCTTCAGCAAAGAGATTATAAATGTACTTAATGTCTTTGGTTTTCAGGTACCTAGGCGGTCGCCAGTGTCGCCACTACAGAAATTCTTTCGAACCCATCGAATAGGTATCTGCCGGTCGATTCTGTAATACATGTCGAAGTGAAGATTTGGGTGAAGTGATCACGAGGTGAGCTGTCAATTCATATGGTAGGTACTTAATCAAGGTGGAATGACAGCTCACTTCGTGATCACGTGATATCTTGATTATATGGATTGACAGCTTACGTCGTGATCACTTCACCCAAGCCTTCACTTCGACATGTCTACAGAATCGACCGGCTGTGAGCAATGTGCTCGCACCCTGTCCACTTAGTTTGGCGATTCTTTGGACTATCTCGGTAGGTAACGTTGGTTCTCCAGTAGATAATATATCTTCATTCTTGATTCGATCTCGAAAAGAAACCTACCGTAACCCTTTCCATTACCGTTTGGTGACTTTAAGCTTCCTGATGAGGCCCATTGTGAGCGGCCACGTTTCAGTTGCTGTTCGTCTCTGGTAACTAGCACAGGTCATAGAGTGTTATCTTGAGATTCTTTGTGGTTATGGTATGTGAGACGAGAAGATACCGCGCAGCTTTCCGAATGTGAAACTGTCTAATGTTGTTAATTAAATTTCTTCTTTGAAGGCGTTCATAAAATACGTGAGATGTTTAAGGGGGGAGGGGGTCGAGTCAAATCTCATCTAATCTTACGTTGGAGAGAGGGGGGTCTCGGCAAATATCACGCAATTTTTTTTCTGATTGAAACAAAAAAAAAAATACTATTTTGGTCCATTTAATCCAGATTGTACATGCTTAAGATTTAATCTAAAGCGTACCTAATCATTATACGATTAAGATCATTCACTAATTCGTTCGAAAGAAAATAATTTCATTCATACTTCGACGTTATACATCTACTAACTGTCAAACCACACATTTTGAAAAATCTCACGTGAGATTGGGGGATGGGGGAGGGGGTTGAATAAAATCTCACGACATCTCACCAGGGGGGGAGAGAGGGACAGATTTTTTGTAAAAAACACCTCACGTAATTTATGGACGCCCCCTTTCCATTTTTTACAGATAGGTCCTACCTATACCATACGAAAACTATTTAAAGAACGTCATTTAGCGTCGTTCATTGAACTCCCTGATTTAAAACGTTTCGACGAAAAAATAATCCATACTTAAGTAGGTACTTACCGTAAGTACCTACTTAAGTAATGGATTTTGGATGGATTCTACTTAATAGATTAGGTAGGTAGGTACGTCCCTAAGTATATGTGTTGTCTAATGAATGAATGATACATTTTGTAGGTATCGGTAATCGTGTATATGGTACCTAAATAGGTACCTACTAGTTGGCAGTCGATATTAAAATCTACATGGGTACAACTTGATCATAGGTACCTTCATTAGTAGCTTCACCGTTTAAAAGATTATATCACACTAATATTATAAAGGCGAAAGTTTGTGAGTGTATCTGTGTGTATGTTTGTTACTTCTTCACGCACAAACGGCTGGACCGATTTTGATAAAATTTGGCAAAGAGGTAGAATATAGTACCTAATAATATAATAAAGTCTGGAATAACACATAGTTAACTCACTTTTTATCCCGGGAGTATGTTCCCTTGTGATAATTTTCGACATTAACGCGGGTGGAGCCGCGGGCGGCAGCTAGTAATGAATTAAAAGTCAAGCCTGCAAAAATCGAAAAAGCATTTTCTGGTTGCTAATTTTATCTACAATGAGCACCAAGCTACAAAACAAGTCCAACCCACTTTAGCCGTAAGTAGACACTTCATTAAGTACCGTAAAACGTGGTGACATTGATTATTTTTTAATTTTAAATGGACGCTATGCTTGCAATTTCAACGATAAAAAAAAATGTAATGTAGGCTCATTACGTAAATTCATTATTGCAACAAAAAAAAATACAAATTTCGAAATATAAAAAAAAAATACTTGCTTATCAAAATTATATTGATAGTGGGGCTACTTTGTTACCCACTCTTTTATTTATTCCACCGCAAAGACACCCCGTTATATGACAAAAATAAAAAAAAAAAATTTTTTTGGAAGTTATCGTTAAGGTAATAATGCGATTTGAACATTTTTGGGGTTACTTTGATTTAAGGGGCGAATTTGATAGTGGGTACTACAATAATAACAAACAAGATAAACCATATTGTTTTTATTAATTTATAAGAAAATAAAGTTCTTAACATTTAACTAAGAGGAAAACCCCAATCACCGCATGTAGCCGCAGCACGCAATATTGCAATTTCTTCATTGTGCATGGAAATTGGTTGGGCACCAGGCGTCCTTCCGTGTAATCCTTTATATTTATTATAACGTGTCCCGAACGGAATTTCATAATTTAGTGAAGCAGCATTAATAGATAATTCGCTGTTTGTGAATTTTTCTAGTGCTTCTTCCATTGCCTCCTCTGTGTAATTTTTATAATTGCGGGTACCCGCGGTCATTTTATAGGTGCGAACCATGAGGCAACTAAAACAAAAGCAACAAATGGGGTTAAATTGATTATTTGTACATTACTCCTGTAAGTCTGGGTACAACAACCATTGGGGTGAAATTGATAACTATCAAAGTCGCCCCGTATATCCTATCAATGTAGCCCCCATGAACTTAAAGTATTCATGCAAAATAAAATGGCGACCATAACCAAAAATGCAAACATGCTCTAAATCTTAAAGAAACGTATAATTAAAACAGTGAAAAACTACAAATCAAACAATAATACTTACGCCTGTGCCACCGAAGTTATTCAGACAATTTTTTCCAACAATAATTTTATATAGTTCCGACAACAACTACTCGTCGACGCTCCAGCAAAATATGGCCGATCTGTCAGCCTGGCCAACAGAACAAACAAAATTTTGGCTGCGATCAGTATCGCGAAATAAATCCGAAAAAACATACCAAGTTTAGCTATCATCAAAGTTACCCCAGCTCTCAAAGTAACCCCGTTTTACGGTACTTATAAAGTTATAATCATAAATAGGTAATCCCCATGAGCCTAACTCAGCGTAAAAAAAACAAATTTCCAATTTTATCGATGAGATTTTCCCAAAGAAAGTCGTAATACTTACCTACGTATTGGTAAATTGCGCCTTCATGTGTTTTTCCGACGCGTAACTGCACTTCGTAATATTTTTACCGGATTTGTTGGAAAATCCAAAGAGTTAAGATTTTTTTTTTGTAACGATATCCTGTCTGTGGTGAAGGGCTACTGAAAATAAGTCTAAGCCTCAAGCTACAACAATCTGTCAAATTTCTTTAATCGATTTTCAACTTTATCGCTATCGTATTACGTTCAAGGTTGATTGGGAAAATTTGACAGTTTCGGGTAGCTTGATGTACTGGCGTCTGTACCTAGATACATTCAGCGACAACATCGATTAAAACCTATTTTGGTTTCAAAGTAATATTCAGTCGGAGCATGTAGACTCATTAATGTGTAAGTTGTGGTTACCTGTAATTGAGTGTGAATTACACGAAAATGTATATTGTTACAAGTTTGTATTTTGTAGAAGTTTTGTTGTACTGTACTTACTCATTAGTAATCCTTAAATAAATAAATACAATCTATGTTTTGTTTTGTTTTATTTGGTTCAAATCGGAGCAGAAGAAATAGGTTGTTAATCGATTATTGTGGCTGACCATTTCAATCTTCTTGTAAGTCTTCTGTCCTTTTATAGACTTTCTGCAAACGTCTTCTGACGAGCCGTTTCCCAACAATATTTGGGTTGGCTTCCAGTCTTCCAGGCAGCTGAAAACCAGTATTTTATATGACACGACTGTCTTTTTATTATTATTTTTGTTTTACTTTTTTTTTTCCTCGGCGAGCCGGGAAGTTTTGATGGCACGGGCCTAAGCCAAGTGTTCATCAATTGGGATAGGAGTACATGTTGTAGACTGTATGATAAATGGGGGTGTATTGGTGTAGATGTTTTGGTGAGGGCTATCGGGTTCACATTGCAGGAACTTTCTCACTAGCCTGCACGTGTTTAATATCACTGCTTTTTGCAGGAGTCGGTAAGTGCTTGAAGGTAGGTTTAAAGAATTAAGGGATTGTTGAAGTTGTTTGGGTATGACTCCAGTTGTAGATAACTATCTCTTCAACCACCCATTTACTGCCTAACCCGACAGGCCAGAGCTTGCCAGGGTTGCGGCATTTTTTCGAAAGAGTTACCGCGGCTCTGGAACGCAAAGGGCTTTAGAAGGAACACGGATGGGTTTTAGTCAGTAAGAAGTCATTTGATGATTTCCCATCTATAAAAAAAAACCGACAGCCCTTGGTAAGAATGGTTGTCATTATTTTCGAGAACCGGGTATCTTGGAGAATAACATCATCTGCCTAGACTTTTCCTAACTACGTTGGGGTCGGGCTTCCAGTTTAACCGGATACTTTAGTACTATTCTTTTACAAAGAGCGTCTGCCTGTCTGACCTCTACAACCCAATTACTGGGTACTACGATACCTAAGTAAGACTTGGTAGACAGTTGAACAAGTTGTTGATATGTATTTGCCCAGAGGCGTGATGTCATTTTAAATATTATGTATAATCTGCAATTTGCTATCAGTTCTAAGTAGTAACTAGGTGCCATGATTACAAATAAATTATAATTACTAATTTCGAAGAAATACAAAGATTATCAAGTTGTTGTATGCATGTAGGTTTTGTGATATTGTGTATCTTTAACCTTCGAAACTTTATGGAGTAAAATAACTTCCTCAATACATAGACAATATTTATTACTTTGTTTTAGTTACTATAGGTACCTACGTGTAGTTACATTAGAGTAGATACATAAGTAAGTATAGATACCTACTTTTATTTTTTTTAAATTATTTTTCTTATTTTGTTTGGCCATTGCAGTTTGCGTCCAGGGTTACCTATATATGATCTGTCCAGGCAATGAAGTATGGAACAGATTCTGCAGTGCTATTCTGTAACAATCTCACCGTGTTTACTTAGGTGATGTACCCAAGCTTGAAATGAACTGTAAGTCCCTAGCATCAACTGGAATGGCAGCCGGTCTATTCCGTCAACATCTCACCGTATAAACTCAGGTGGAGTGAGTATGAAGTGAGCTGTCATTCCATCTTGATGACTTGGATTGACACCTCACTTCGTTATCACTTCACCTAGCCTTTACTTCGAGATGTGTACAGAATCGCACTGCTGATCACTTTACGCTCACTTCACGTTTTTTTACATACACACTCATTTGGCGACTATTTCAGAGGTGATAGAAAAAGCTGGTCGATTCTGTAAACATGTCGAAGTTGAAGGCTTGGGTTAAGTGATCACGAAGTGAACTGTCATTCCATCTTGATTACATGGATTGACAGTTCACTACGTGATCACTTCACCCAAGCCTTCACTTTGACATGTTTACAGAATCGCACTGCTGATCACTTTACGCTCACTTCACGTTTTTTTACAAAATCCACCGGTCGACATCTGTCGGCTATTTCAGATATGATAGAACAAGAAGTACGTCGTGAACTCGAGACTGTGACAAGAAGGCTTGGAACTCAGCGTGAGGTTGTGCCATGGGGAGTATGGGGACCCACAGCGCGGCGCTGATTTTCAAATGTGCGTAAGTATTGAGGGCCCCAACCGTAAATTGATAAAAACTATTATCAAGATTGCCTGAATACTTAGGTGCGCAAATGATTTTTAACCGACTTCCAAAAAGGAGGAGGTTCTCAATTCGTCGGAACCTTTTTTTTATGTGTATTGCCCGATTACTCGAAGATGGCTGGACCGAAATGGATTTTGTTTTTCAGTGGTCGCCTTAAATATGACGGTGCGAGTTACGAGATCTAAAAACATAGCTTATACAACGTATAACAGAATAAACGCAATACCTCTTAAGGGGTCATTGTACCTACTCATCATTATGAACAATTTACTATGAGACCAAACCCGAAATTGCGAAAAAAAAACATACATTATGTCAAGTTATGCGCACAGAGATGTATGGGGAAGTCGGTTTTTTTTTAGTTAAACCTTTGTTAAAACTAAAATGGTTGTGTGTAAAGTCGGTTTACGGACGATAGTTTAACGTGACAACGTCATAACAAAACATCGTAACGTTACATGTGTCAAAAAAATCAATTTAAAAATAATCAGGCAATATTCTCAGATATTGTGACGTAGGTTAACCTAATCTGATTTATTGGAATTAGCTATAATTTATTTAGAATAAGGAAAAAACATGTTTTTTTCTAATATTGGCATACATAGCTAAACACGTTACTTCACGTTAGGGGTCGTCCATTAATCACGTGAGGCTCGAAAGGGGGGAGGGGATTGGGAAATAATCACGAAATTTCACAGGGGAGGTGTGTAGTGAGATATCGCGCGTATTTATTTTTAAATTAAAGTAATATGCAAGTATTTAAACATAATATTCAAATTTTTAATAAATACTTTGAACCAATAAAATACACGTAGATTTGGGAAGTGGGGCTTTACCATAAACATCACCATGTATCACGTCACTATGATGATACAATTACAATTACAACGCACTGTGTGTCTTCATTTTTAATTTACGTGAAAAAATAAAAAAAATACGTGTCCAATATTTTTTGAAAACCTATCTGACGGACTAATTAGATTTTATCAGTAAAATACCCTATTCCGCAACCCTGGCCAGGCAGGCACTGGCCCTAGCGGGCCCCATCACTCTATGCTGACATCTCTTTGAGGCGCGCGTGGAACACAACGCGCTGCCGACCCGGCCCAGCCGATCTATTCTGCCAACGACTCACCGTGTAAACTTAGTTGGGGTGAGTATGAAGTGACCTGCCGTTCCATCTTGTTTGTATGGATTGACAACTCACTTCACCTAATTTTACACGGTGAGATGTTTACAGAATCGCACAGCTGGTCTTTATCGGTTGGCAAGCGTCCCATCGCTCGCCGTCCGCAGGCGCGCGTCTACGTTGGCCGGGAATCACCCTGTGACTCCCGCCGCGTCTTCTTCGGCTGCAGCGGCTGGGGCGTGAGATTTGCCTCTCCTTCAAGCATCCAGCCTCCTCCTTCGCTTACATTACTGCTTCGCATGAGGTGACTGCTTCCCATGCCTCTCGCTCCGGACCATGGATTGAGCCAGGGCCGGAGGTCGCCGCCGCCGATGGCCGCTACGAGGACATGGCGTTGCTCCGCCCAAGCACCAGACCTCCACCGTATCCTCCGGGCGATCCACACAGAAACCCTATAATTTAAAGTACCTAGGTGTTTCTTCTGTAAATTGGTTTTGAAAAACACTTAAACCACACCACTTAAAACCATCTAATTTGCATTAAGCCGGACGGACCACTTACCATCAAATTTACCTAAGTCTTAACAACTTGCGGCCACCGAAAAGATGATATTTGTTAACCACGACACTCAAAGACCGGTTTAAAATTAATATTATCAGGTCTGGTATTAATAATAACGGTTCGAATATACTATTAATAATAAACAGTTCAGTTTGCTAGAGGTAATAGCCTCGAGGGACTTCACAAAAACTTGATTCGTTGCGATAAAAAATAATACCTCGTTCAAGTTTAAATAAGGTCTTACGTTTTGTGTTTTTCTTACTGTAACAGGTTCTTTTATAAAAAAAAACACAATCATATTGTGATACACGTAGCTACTTCAGATCCAAAAATCGTTAAAACATAACCGGACTAATTGTGTCATAATTATTCGGTTTTTTAACCGACTGTTCGGACAGCGAAGGAGTTCCGTCAGAGTAAACCTATTGATAGGCTTGCGTTTAATCACTGTCACCAGATGGTTTGCGATGATGTGGTCGACGATAAAGTCTGGAACATTTTCGCATTCCCAGTGCCGCAATGGATTCTAAATAAGAAGAAACAACAACACTACAGGCCCAGAAACAGATGGCGGGATGAGCTGTACTCCTTAAAAGATCCGCGATCGCAATTCTAGAAGTCCCTTGTGAATAAGGGACTTGACTAGCAAGTGGGCTCCATCGTCGACCACCTGGTCGCTTTCCATCAGGGGAAATAGTCGTCAAACACAAGCATAACAATAGAACGAGAAGTCCTGACTCACTCGCTCGCTCGCTCATTAAATCGGATCTAAAAAGCTGAAATTATTATAGAGATGTTCTCTTTGAGATATTCCCAGATTTTTCGAAATTATGAAAGAAGTCAACCTGCAAAATTGGAAGAGAATAAAATAAATAAATATTGTACTACATTTTTTATTCATCTTAACTCTTCAACATCATCGATCCTCGTTTTGCCTTCCACATATTCCCTGTGGCCTTCGAATAATATTCTCCCAATAGCTTTGATTAACCTGACTTTGAATCTGGACACTAGCTCATTGTCATCATAATCTAGTTTTTTCACGTCTCTTTCTATGTAATATTCAAAAGTCTTCCACAGCATTTCTCGTGCTTTTAGTATGCTGTCAGCTTGGCTGAAACAAAAGAAAATAAATCAATATAATAAAATACATTAAAAAAAGAAGAAAATATTATGTTTGTGCTGTTGATCGTTGAGGAGTTTCTTCGTCTGGAGCCAATCCTAGATGGAAAATCAGGTCATAGTTATCAAAAAACTGTATTGTCATCGGAACTGAACCGACATGTAAAATGTCAACTCTGTAGGATAAGCAGAAGTGGTTCTAATTCAGTTTGCAAGATTCGACCTAAACAAAGTGACAAACAAACATTGCAAGTTGAAAATTCTACTGTATTCCCGGAAGGGTTCGAAAGAGATGTTCCTATAAGTATCTGGCGAAATATATCAGGGTCAAAAGTAACTATTGTCATAGCTTCGTTTTACCTATCTGTATTTTTCCAAGCATGTTGAGATCAGCTTGCAATCTAACCGTATGGAGCAGAAGCGCCTGCCTATCTCTGGCTTCCAAAACCTTGGAATTGGGTGACACCCCTTGACAGGACTGGTGTCAGATTTTCTGGCTTCTGACTAGTCGTAAGATTGTAAATCTATTATAGTGCATGTTTTGCTTTCCCGTTCAAAACAAAGCAAAATATAAAGATGGTATCGTCACCAAAATGTGTGACGTAAAAAAAATAAAACATTTAAGATGAAGCCATAAGCGCAGGCCACACTAACAGCTAGCGAACGAGCGAGCGAGCCGGGCATTTCACCTCTTTTCATACTTTGCGATACAAACGATGCGAACGAAATATCCGACGATGCCAGCGATGCTATTCGTCCACCTCGTTAGCGTAGCTTAGCTCGGTAGTTCGCGGTGTGAACCGAAATACAAACGATGCTCGCTCGGCTCGCAGCTCGCCGCTAGCCCGTCCGTCCGTAGGTTCGGTGAGAACCCACATAGTTTAGCTCGGTCTCTCGCTCGCTAGCTGGCGGTGTGGCTTGCGCTTTATAAAGCCTGTTACCATCTTTTCCTCAAGGGTCGTCAGTCAAAACCAGTCCAACTCCTTCCTAATTTGGAGACCGTATATACTGGGAAATCCCAGTTGGTTTTCTCAGGTGAGTTGTTAGTCATAACCCTTTTGATAACGAATCGATTTGGTTACTGTGTTGCATGTGCATTCAATATTCAACATTGTGTATTTTATCGTGGAATTACTTGTTTTTTCGCAGTATGACGTAACTCTGATAAGACACTATTTAGGTGCTACCTGAACGGCAAATACAACGTGTAACAGAATAAACGCTATACCTGAAAAGGGGTCATTGTACTCATAATTATGAACAACTTTTATAATGGGACCAACATTGAAATCGCGGAAAAAACGAGTCAGACTCGCGCACCGACGGTTCCGATCGAGTCTTGATTTTTTCCGAATATACATTACCTACGGAAGTTTATAAACTTTATAAACTATGAAAGCACTCTCATTACTCTGACAAAAATATAGCAGGTAAAGGACAAACTTAACTTTGTTGTTGTAAAAATGTTCTCCCATCAATGTACGTCTCGGTCAATTCTTCAACCGAAAATATAAGTTTGTAATCGCAAAAAATGATTTTTATATGATAAAACTCCTAATACTCAACTAATTTCTAAACCAGACTTTTTCCTGTACTTGTACTGTAAGATCTACCTTCTTGCCAAATTTCATGACTCTAGCTAGGTCAACAGGAAATACCTGATAGGTTTTGATTTCCGTGCGAGCGTTGAGCGAGCGTTTTTTTCACTGCTTCATTATACTCATTCCAGCTTGATTCCTCCACGCGTTTCTGAGAAAAAGGGTCTCGACAGACGGGCAACAAATTAATCCCATAAGGGTTCCATGTTTGCCAACTGTGGTACGAAACCCTAAAATATTTATGTACGAATAACTCGACAAAATGTACTGAGCAGCAGATTTTTTTTCGCGTTTCCAGGATTGCGATTGGTCCCACAGTAAAAGTTGTACATAATGAGTAAAATGACCCCTTTTCAGGAATTGCGTTTATTCTGTAACACGTTATATAAATGAAAATGCAGAATAGCAACAATGATTAATATAATAATAATTCCATGATCGATCAAAAATACAAAAAATAGATCTAATTTCGACAATCGAATCCGACAGATGTAGACAAAATATTTGTTTTATGAAGCGACTAATCATCAAGATTCGGCAATCTACACTGGGCCCACGTGGTTACATCCCACTACCATTAACTCAAAAGCCTGTACAGCAGTGGGAACATTATATAGGTTGATCATACAGAAGTAATATTGGGCCACAATAGAGAGGGATAGCATCCAGCAAGACCGTTAACCAGTGTGGATTTTTATCTCACTAAAACCAGCCTAGCACGTGAAAGGAGCCTCGTGACCCCAAAATCCCATGCGACGCCTATTTTGGCACATCCCTGGGAATAGTGTAAAGGGGTATAGAGGTATGCGCAACAGAGAGTAAAGTCCCGCCCACCTCCACTAAAATGGGAGGATCCTCCGACCAGACGGTTGTTGTGTCTGGTGGGCAACTACCCGATAGTTGATATTCGGACTGTTGTATATGTTCAAATCGCACGAAGAACTTTGCTTGCGCGATTTAGGATTTCGTTGGTAGTTCATCGCTGACAGGATAGATGGCATTAGATGGCGTTGCGGTTCCCTCCCCTGTTTTCTCCCCTGAGCCTCGCTGTGCATGGCAGCACGTGATCACTGTACCACCGACTTCCAGAAGTCACTCGATGGGCAGACAGAGTCCCCATTTGAGCGTCAGCGACTGCGGAGTGAACAGGGGCTCAGCCACAGGGGAACAGGATATAACAACGCCCTAAAAACATCATGACTCCGGTGTATGAGCGAAACGACGCTATACCTACAGAACGAATCCCTTTTTCTAAACCGAATACTCCGGCACTTTGAAGTCTGGCCCCTAGTGTAAGCCGCGGGAATCTGTTCGATGCGAGAAGCACAGGACCGGTTGATTGGGTGACGCCTAAATCCAGTCGAAATATTCATGATGTGGATCACGCAGCCACCTGGTTTAATCAGCCATACAATTAACGGACTAGCCTTTTCAGTCAGCGGCACCGTTTAATCAGCGGCCTAAATGACATCCATCCATACAATATTTAATGAACGGGCCGGCAGATGCTTAGGCCGTTCTAAGGATAGGGTAACCATGTGACAAAAAAACAACGTATAACAGAATAAACGAATTACCTCTTAAGGGGTCATTGTACTCGTCATTATGAACAACTTCTTATATGGAACCAGCGAAAAAAAATCAGCTGTATAGTACATTTTGTCGAAATATGCATACAGAAATGTATGGGGAAGTATTTTTTTTCGCGTTTTCAGTGTTGGTCCTATGCTGACAGTTGTTCATAATGATGAGTACAATGACCCCTTAACAGGTAAGTATTGCGTTTATTCTGTTACACGTTGTATATTCGTATTTTCTGCCTTTTCAAACTGGTCACTTGTTCGTAAAAAGTGTACCAAACCAACAAACTGCAACGCGAAATTTGAACGCGCTGTATCGTTTTCAAATTTCGATAACGTAGCAAAAGAAAAAACCCGTGTCCAATATTCTTCGGGAATCTAACTGACGGAGTAAATAGTTATGTTCGGGAACATACCCTTTCTATTTCATGATGAAATAAGCCATGATATGGGCAATAACCCAACAAGGCACGAATTGACGTAGACAAGGGGATTCTCGAGGATTTTTTGCAAACAGTCAGACAAAACAAACAGTCAGGAATCTATAATCACACCATCCATGACGCGAATTACGTCATTCTTCAAACCAGAAAAACAAGATGAAAACAATACAAAACATACGTGCCGTCAAACAAGTACACACGAGTAAAAACCGCAAAATTTAAAAGGAAGTTTGATGATGCCCAAATGTTTATGACTTTATAGGGACCAGTGAAATAAGGTAAAATAATACTGGGGATATCCAATTTAAAATTTTGATTTGGTTGTTAGTACGTATAAAATATAGGAAGAAATATTGGCACCGATTCTCTTCTTCACAAACTCCGAAGTTCTTCATCAGATCTTCACCAAATTGAAATGGAACCACACTGAGAAAGTACTCTTCCAAAAACTACCCAAATCGCTTCAAGTGTGCCTATAAAATTTGAAAGTTCTCTCTATTTTTCCAGGATCCCATGATCAGATCCTGACTTAATGATCATGGGACCACCTGGGAAGTATACTCTTTCAAACAAAAAAATAAAAATCCAAATCGGTCCAGCCATCTTCGAATAATCGGGGAACATACTCGTACATAAAAAAAAACGTTTCCGACGAACTGAGAACATCCTTCTTTTTTTTAAGAAGATTAAAAAAGGCTGGAGACAATTTTCATCAGTTTTCATGCCTCGGAAATTGATGAAAATTGTTAAGCTGTTAAGCCAGAAAATCCGGGGAGCTACTCTCTAAGCCCGAAGTCCGTAGTTTCGGGCGTATTCTACTCCGTGTCACCTACGGACTTCGGGCTTAGAGAGTAGCCCTCCTGACACCAGTCTTGCCAAGGTGTATAGTGTTACCTCTAGGGTTGCTAACTTGTTTTAGAAAAATTGAGCATTTCAGATTTTAGAAAGGGTAAATAAAGAATGCAGTCTTAGAAAAGGGTACTTACCCTTAATTACGTTTCTTATTTATAAAACCAACATTTTGTTATTTTTTTAATTAACTGTACAACCATGGATTTCGTTTATTACCAATTTGCAATTATGACCGAAAAGACAAAAACGACTTCAGTGGAATACTGAAAAACGCAGGATTTCATTCAGTTTCATTAAAAGACTGAGTCAAAATAAATAGAGTATTTTAGCGTACTCTATTGTATATTATAAAGTACGTCTACGCAAAATAGAGTACAATACTCTATTTTAGAGTACGGTTGGCAACCCTAGTTACATCGTTGCTGGGTCGTGGAGGTCAGATAGTCTCGCTCCATATAAAATATTGTTACTCAGTTGAATCCGGTTTGACTGGAACCTGCATAGTTGAGTCCAAACAGAAGCACCACACTCGTTATGGGTGTCGAATGAATCATTGATTGCTCTATTTTGTCAAAGTTATGTTTGCAGCTGCCTACTAGGGTAAGCAACGATTCAATACTTTCCACGTCATTGCAGTTCATGACCGAAAGGCAAAGGTTTTCTGGTGTTCACGAGATCTTGAGGTTTCAGTCTATGCGTTCTGTTGTATAGAAATAATAGTAATATTCTGTCTCTTTCAACGTACTCTCTGTACGTGTTGGTTCGTACTGTAAGTGCAGATTAATTAAAGCTTAATAAATAAATTATAAAGCTGAAAGAATTTATTGTTTGGTTGAACGCGCTAATCTCAGGAACTGCTGGTTCACATTGAAAAATTATAGTGTTGGATAGCCCATTTATCGAGGAAGGTTATGCGCTATATAACATCACGCTACGGCCAATAGGAGCGGAGCTTGAATGAAAAATGTGACGCAGACGAAGTTGCACGGGTCAGCTGGTAGTAGAAATACATGTATGTATGAATGAAGGTTTTAGGGCTACTAAAATTGACAGCTCTGATATGTTAAAACAACTAGCCTGAAAAGGGGTGGCCACGTCTGACGATTGCACCTGGAGCAATGGGTGAAGATCGTTACTCACTGGACGCCTGAGGGAGGACTTCATCTTCATCGCCGTCGAGGTCGACCGCGATGAAGATAGTGTGACGATCTAATCACGTTTGCGGATCAAACAGGTAGTTTTTTTAAGGATGGGAAATCATCAAATTACTTCTTCCGCTCTGGGTGGAGTGGAAGGGCGTGTCAAACTCTTACTGACTAAAACCCATCCATGTTCAGTCCGTTCCAGGGCCGCGGTGACTCTTTCGAACAAATTCCGCAACATCAAACAGGGCTAGAGACCGAACCAGGTTTGGAAAGAGAAAAGGGAGTTGTTGGCCGAGGTATAAATAAATAGTAAATTAAAAAAAAATTATATATATATTTCCGTCCTTTTCTTTGTTTCTTTGAGAGAAAAAGATGGAAATAGCCTAAACTGAAGCTCGAGTAAATATGCATAATGGTATCGGCAGTATTATGCAAATATGTACATATAGGTATGACGATATATAAACAATTACGTAACCTGCTAAGCTATGACTAAATGTATTTACTGCAGTTTGACCACATTAAAATAAGTAGGTAGCTACTCTTCCGTGACCACACTTTACGGAAAATATGATTTTATTAGAAAATTTCCATCTTCATTTCAAGCAGGAAACAGAACAGAGCTTGGTCAACAGGCACGTTAACAACGGGATAAGCCCAGTTGCCAAGCACCCCGGATAAAAATTAAAAATTAATATGTCTCAAATTGAATGGTGTAAACTACATTTTGTATCCCATAAAAGGTGTAGGAAAAATGTTCCAGTTTTAGTTGGAAACAGTAACTATTTCGAATAACACAAATTATACGTAGTTAGCACGCAAATGTTCAAAGGTTGCATATAATTATAAACGTAAAATCGTCTATCTATTATCCGTATGAGGAAAACATCGGGGATTATTTGAAAACCGCGCTTGTACGGGTCACGCACGCAGAATAGTTAAGTACAGAAGGTCAGCTCCATACAATGAGCGAAAATACACGAACACAAAGACACGCTTAGCGTCCACGCACACAAAGACACTGTCATAGACAGTAATAACCGTAGAAAGAATAAAATAAATCATCTAAGTGTTCCGTATTTACTGCATGTTATCTTATTTTTTAGAAAATAGTAAAAGCTAAATGTGAACTGTGGCGATTTCCTTGAGAAAATATCTTTTTTTGTTTTGAACACGCTTTTTAAGTCCAATTTGCTAGGTGGAATATCCCTTTTTGCATTGGTTTAAGATGTATAATGATGTGTGTGATGTATTCAGTTGAAAAAAATATAAATTTGGAAATATCCCCTTTTGAAATGACTCTCAACATTTCAATCCTTGTTTAAAACTGATGTTATCAAGTAGAATGACTTATTAGCAAACAAAATAGAAAAACAATTGAGACTTGTCTTTGTATGACAAGTCGATAGCTGAGTGGCTCCACTTCGAATGAAATTAATTTTATAATAGTGTAGATAAGATTGATTTCACTCAAAATGTTTTGTTTCGTTCTTTGACAGACATTATAGAGTAGTCAGGCTAGAAGAGCCAAAGCCTGGCAACCAGCGTTGCCAGTGTATTGTCGTGTTATCATGTTACCCAGTAATTGAGATGTAGAAGTCAGATAGGACTTCACTTCATATAAAAGCTTTATTCAAAAACATACAACCGACTTACAAAAAAAACATACACTACAAAGTATAAAATAATTTTAATTTCGGAAATTGGTGTTTCTGGTTATTTCTTCGTATTTTAATACCGTTATGTTGATTTTTTTGGGAAGTCGGTTGTGTAACTTTTTAGTGGTACCCTACACCTAACAACATTACTAGAAAGTCATACGAAAGCAAAATACGCAATTTTGTTTACTTGGATGACATATTGTTTCCAGCTATTTTGATTTAAAAATCAAACTACTGAACCAATTTTGATGTTTTTTTTATGGGACTAACAGGAAAGTATATCCTTTCACTTAAAAAGATATAATGCTAAAAAAATAACAGATCTATGTCCGTCACGGGGTACCTATCCATTTGTTGTAAACCAAAACTTTCTCCAGAATGTAACAAATAGTTTTCTGAAAACCGCATTAAAATCGATTCAGCTAAACGCGAGAATATCGCGGACAAAAATACATACAAACATACAGGTAAAACTGAGAACCTCCTTTTTTTTGAAGTCGGTGAAAAATACTGGCACTCAGCTGCTTCCGTTTAAACTGGCCGACCTCAACATAGTTGGGAAAAGGGTCGGCAATTGAAATTCAACATATTTTAGTACGAGAATTGGCCTTCTGTACGTATTTATTCTGTGACACAATCAGAACATCGAATTCCTCGCAGGGATTTCGATATTAACCAAATCTAACCCGAACATACGTGCGTTTAGTCACATATTATATCGCTTGTGTTGAAGTCGGGTAAATATTTAGTTTTGTTTCCGGGGAGACCCGCGAGTACATGGAAAGGAACGTAGATTTGTTTACAAAATGTATGTACGTTTCTGATATTGTGATGGGGACTTTTTAGTTTGCAATATTGTTATTAAATTTTGTACGGGTAAGGGGAATTCTTGATAAGGAAAATTCATAGGCCATTCAAACATTGGACTTTAAAAATTCTGCTTAGTACCTAATGCGGTAAATGGCAATAACAACTTAATGTTTCTCTTTTAGGTGTTTATCTTTACCCAAAAGTGGTTTTTAAGGATAATGCATTGTTGCTTAGCATTATTAGGCTAGCCTTTTCTCATATGTGTTCGGATCGGGTAGGTAGGTACAGTCAATACCTACCACAATTGGTTGACCCACCTTTGCATAAATGGTTGAGATTTTTTAGAAAACGAATCGATAGAATGTTATATGAATGTTATGCTATGGAGTTTCTTGTCCGTTCTTCTCCATAAGAATCTACTTTTTGGACAACTAGAGTCACTTATATTTTAATTTCAAACTGTAAATTTGACGTTCAAAAGTGCCTTTTAATGGTCTAGTTGAAATAAATGAATTGACTTTGACTTTATAATTGTTTTGTCATTCTAATTGTGGTACTGTACTGACTGTCCAGTCTAAGCGGATACAGCTGAATACTAGAACTTTACTGGGAGCTACTGCCTATCGAACCCCCGCAACCAGTTACTGAGTAACACAGTCAGGTTGTCAGACATAGGAGATTCTGATAACCCGTAACGACTGTCAATGATTTACTTATTACAATCTTCTTGAAAAACGAACGGATTCGGATTAACATACTTTCCGAGGCACGGATGGGACTCAGTATGTAACAGATCCACAGCGTGGTACTAATTATGGTAGGCGCCAGATAAATGTGCTATAACGGTCATTGACCCACACACATTTATTGAATTTCTTAGTATCAAAAACAGAAATAAAGACATTAAGCTGTCCTGAATCGACTTCTATTGTGATTTTTTGCGTTCTCTAGTAATGAAAAACGATTAATAATTTATTGTTCGGGAATTTACGAATGGATATAAGGGAAAGGTCAATGTACTTTATTGCAAGTTTATCTGGCGCCTACCGTACCTTTTTTCACATTACCCAAAACTAAGTTTTGTTATTAGGAAAATTCATGGTGTGTAACCATGAGAATACATAATATTAGCTTAGACATAACATTATAAAATAATACACGTTTACACATTCCTTCATTGCTTACATACATCTTGTAAAAACTATGACAGACGTATAAAAAACAAATTTAAAAGGTTTGATTTTACTTTTTAAAGTCGGAAACATGAAACCTCAAGAATCATTTCAGAAAAGCTAATCAAAGCTAAAGCATCAGTCGATCATAGTTCACTTCTGGACATAGGCCTCTCTCAAGTAGAGGAACATCACTAGGTCCTTCGCCTTCCACCTTCCGCAACCAGTCTCAGCACGTTAAGCCGTCGGCTGTCATTTGTAGATCTTTGGCAGTCGTTACGGATAGTCAGAAGCCAGATAATCTGACGCCAGTCTTGCCAAGGAGTACCGTGTTGCCTAGTTAATGCGTTGTGGAGGTCTGGTAGGCAGCCTCTCCACGTAAAATACTGGTATTCAGCTGAATCCGGTTTGACTGGAAGCCGACCCCAATATAATTGAGAAAAGGCTAGGCAGTGACTCTTTCGAACAAATTCCGGACGTAAAACACTTCCCGTGGGTGCCGTAAGAGGCGACTAAGGGATTCACCAGAGATTGGGCAGCAGCATTCTCTGTGCATTGCAACAGCTACACAGCGATCGCCAACCCGCCTGCCAAGCGTGGCGATTATGGCAACCCCCTTGAGGGAAGCCTATGTCCAGCAGTGGACGTCTTTCGGCTGATATGATTATGATAATGGCAGGCACTGGCCCTAGGGGGCCGTCTATTATACTGACTTTTCTTTGAGGCGCAGGAGGAACACAACGCGCCGGCTACCCCGGCATGGTTCTTATCGGACGACGAGCCACCCATCGCTCAGTAATTTGCAATTTCTTAAATCCCGGGATACAATAGTCATTTTTATGAATCCAGGATTTTACAGGAGGTATAATAAGACATGTGGTAGAGTGGAGACCGCGTAGGGGCAAACGTAGTGTGGGACGCCCTGCGGCACGATGGATCGATGATTTAAAGAAGGTGGCTGGCAGCGGATGGATGCGGACCGTTCAAAACCGGGATGGTCCGCCCATTGTGCACTTATTTTATATATGATTGTCCTGTTCTTATTATGAGGTGTACAATAAAGTATATACCTAATAAATAAATAATAAATAAATAATAAATAAATAATAAATAAATAATAAATAAATAATAAATAAATAATAAATAAATAATAAATAAATAATAAATAAATAATAAATAAATAATAAATAAATAATAAATAAATAATAAATAAATAATAAATAAATAATAAATAAATAATAAATAAATAATAAATAAATAATAAATAAATAATAAATAAATAATAAATAAATAATAAATAAATAATAAATAAATAATAAATAAATAAATGATTGGCGATCTTTGGGGAGGCTTACGTTTAGCAGTGGACGGCAATTGGCTGATATGATGATTATCAACTCTATGTTACTTATTTCCACGAACATTAGGTAAATATAGTCTACCTATTCCGATCTCTGCTTATCGAACATATTAGGCGTCCATCCAAGCATAGCCTGGAAAGGCGGAAACACTGGATAAAACACCGCTAAGATGGATCGACACAATAAAGAAGGCTGTTGGAGGCTGTACATGCAGAGCGGTCCACAATGCAGAAGACCACATGGCTTGGAGACGCGTCGTATGTGGTCGCGATCCTGAGCAGTGGGAAACGACGAAGAAGCAGATAGAGGGCAAGGATTCGTCTGGTCCACCGTCTATCAGTTCTTCCGAGAAACATGGCCAGCTCACTACCACGTTTGCGTACTAACCCTTTTCGCTATTTCGGTGACTCCGTTTCTTTTCCGGATAACCTCATTTCAGAATAATGTATCGGGAAAATTCCTGACGTCACAAAATTTATTTTTTCTATTTAAGTTAAAAAATCATTAGCTATGCATAGTCATTGGGAATTTATAAAATAACCATTTGGTATCGGGAGAACCTATTTTACTTTTTTTTTTCCTGTTGGTTTTTTGCTCTAGATATGAATGACGGATTTGGAGTGCGCAGAAATTGGAGATTGACGCAGATTGGGGCTTTGGGAGGGCCTTATATCCAGCTTTTGATTACACAACCTGATTTCTAGGATTCCGTACGTCCGAATGAAAAACGGAACCCAGATAGGATCACTCGTGTCTGTTCATTTATCGTCACAGCCAATTTGCTGCGAATCTATTGGACCGATTCAGTTGGAATTTGGTACACGTTATCAACTTCTGACAATCAACAAATCAGAAAATATTAAAAAAAAAACAGTGCCGTTTGACATATCAAATGAGATTGGATTGGATCCCCTATTGGTAACCCATCCATGAACAGACCTCGGCAAGCATTTTAAGCTGTTATTACTTAGTATTCTTCTATATATATAAAACACAAAAATTGTTTCTACTTATGTCCGTTATAGACTTTGAAATCATTTATTTTTTTCTGCCTGTATGCTTGGTATGTATGTATTTATTATAGAGCTTATTATGTATGTATCTGTGTATCTATAATGTTATATTATAATTGAATTGGTTTTTGTCACACCAATGACAGCCCTATTTCATGTCCAGACAATTACTGTCCATCCCAGGTTGTCTGGAAGAGATCGCGGAATGCGATAAGACCGTCCATTGTATGTGTTTTAGTTTTAAGTTTCCTTTTTGTTTTACTTTTGGTGTACAATAAAGTATACTATAAATAAATTACCGAAGTGCCCCAAACCGGTTTCATTAGACAGGCAATAATGCGAAGATGGTTTTAGACCACAAAAACGGGATGTGCGCGTACGAAGTCACGGGCCAAAGCTGGTTAATAATAAAGTAGATACCTTGTAGGAACGTTGACTTGTAACCGATGCTTTGGTAAGGTGAGTACTGTGCTGTCGCCATTTTCTTCCTGAAAGAATACATTTTATATTAGTTTTTTCAGGGCGTTTCGAGAAACACGAGCGGATTTTAGTCAGTAAGTGTCTGACACTCCGTTTTGCTCCACCCAGAGCGGAAGGAGCCATTTGATGATTTCCCATCCATAAAAAAATGCTAAGCCATACAATGCATGCCTCGTTGTTGTTCTCAGCTATTATTTGTAGATCTTTGAATTAATTCGTACGGGTAGTCAGAAACCAGCGAGGCGCGCCGCGGCCCTTGAACGCAAAACCTTTTGCGTTCCAAGCCCGCGGTAACTCTTTCGAACAAATTCCGCAACTCTGGCAGGTATGGCTTAACCTTGAATATCGATTTTTAATATTTAGCCACGAGTTGGTTTATCGTACTATCAATTAATTATAGTTACTATGGAATAAAGCATTTGTTTCCTCGCACTTATCAGTCAATATGAATGAAATCCACGGAAAGGTGCCAACGTTACAAGCTATCTTCATACGTCGCAAATATTATAATAAGCTAGCTTTTGCACGCGACTTCGTACGCGCTTATCCAGCTTATCCCCGTTCCCGTAAGAATAGGGATATTGCCTGGGTTAAAAAAATATGATTCGATGTAGTCCGTCATTTAGATTTTATCGAAAAATATTCTTCTACTTCTTTCTTTAAAAAAAAACGTTACCACACACTAGGAATTTCTCCTGTATCGTGGATGCGTATACCTAATATTTATTTTCTGAAATCAATAAGAAATTACGAATATAAAACGCTTCAAAGATAAGGAGTGGGGGGCTTGTAACGTCACTTTCCAGTAAAAGTGTACTGGTAAGTGACGTCACACGAGTTTTCAACGCACAGAATCGTCTTCATTTTTTGTTTATGTGACAAAAGAAAAAAAACTAATAATTAAAAAACATGCCTGCCCTAACTAAAAATTAACTGATAATTTAAAATAAGCATTGGACCCATAGATCTAGTCGGCCGAAATATAACTTTTTTATTGCAGTCGGGGGACAGCTCCCTGGAACATTTCTTTAACCTTTTCGCCGCCAACGTACACAAAACGCAATGCCTCGCCGAGCGCCAAGCTATAAATGTATAACTAAATATACAGTAAACAGTAGTGATGGGGATATCGTCATATCGATGAATAAGATTTGTACGCGTAAAGTTAAGATTTAAAGTTGATTTTACGAATATAAATAAAAACTGATTAAATATTTCCAATTTTATTTTATTTCACAGTATCCTTAATAAGAAAAAACAGTATAAATTATGAGTATCAAAGAAACTAATACATAACTCAATTAGAACTATAAGGAATGGGGTACATCTCTATTTGTTTCATGATCTCATTCTTTAACTTCATATCAAGTTATTGGCACTGAGGGCACGTTGAATTCGATTCTGATCAGGGATGGGGTCTATGGTCTTTCTTTCTTCTATTTTTGTTTATTCCTGTGTTTTTTTAATAACTTCAGTCAACGTTTTTTACCGTAGGTATCTAAGTAGCAGAATTTTTAATTGTTTTTAAAGTGTTTTTTGAAATGGAAAGTAAGTATATATTTAAATTCTATCACGCTTGTAGCCGTGTACTTATCAAAGCATTGTTTTTTAAGTGTTGTTTCTGTTCTTTTCTTAACTCATGTATCGGTAGCGTTTACCCATCACATACATACTTACGTTTACATACTTATTGAATTCCTACTCTTTGATGAATAAACATTATTATTATCATCCAGTTAGACATACCTCAGAATTATCTTCTGGTTCAATGTTCTCCACAAAATACTCCGAGTCCGATTCCACACCTTGCAAAATTTTAAGAAGTTCGTCCGAATCAAGTTCTTCACTCATTTTTCTATTTGTTATCAAGTGAAAGAAAGAAAGATGCGTGCGCGCGAATCCGATTTTGTGCTGCACTATGCCAAAGTGACCTTGACAGCCGCACGCCTATGACGTCACTGACCAACTTCTATAGTAGTTCGTGGCACTCGGTGGCGCACAGGGGCATAGACGACCAATTGTTTTGTAGAGATGGGAAAATAACTATCGACAAGAATTGGTAACAACTTTATAATTACGTATCGGCATCTACCTGAAGGCCGAAATTCATCTACTATCCTTTGTAATGAAGTAGATAACTAAGTTCATATTTTATTGACCTCAAATTGTTTTCGATATTCGTAACTTTCTGTATTTATAAATATTTCAATGGTGAAATCAACCTTTCACGGCACATCACTGGCCAACTTGATATGAAGTGATTGGCGTTCTGAGGAAAGTAACAAAATTCGGAGTTTCTGTTTTTGCCGATTTTAGGACAAACTAGGGCTTATTTTGTGTAGAAAAATAAAAAACAGGGTAGTAGACAGTGCTATCTTAAATAATAAAATGAAACAAAGCTTTTAATCACAGTAAATTTATTTTAATAAGATAGTTAAAATGAACAACTTCTATAGAAGTTGTGGCGCTGGTGGCACGAAAATCCCGAACTTCTATAGAAGTGCTTGGCGGTGAAAAGGTTAAACGATTAAGTCTCCCGACTGCAATGAAAAAGTTATTTTTCAGTTTTCAATATCGTCATAGTCATTTTTTATTCATAAACAAGTAATTTTTATTTTTTTTTGTATCTGAATTTACACATATATCATACCTTTTAGTGATGAGACAATACATATTTTTACCAACTTAATTGCCTTATATATTTTGACTGATACCATTGATACTAAGATTTCTGGGGCAATTTAGTACATTTAGTAGTGTTTCGCGGATTATGTGAATCTAAAACGCCATTGCCAAATATTCTAGCAATCTCATGCGACTAAGCGTGACATAAGCTTGGCCCTTGGTAAACATTGTAGAGCCAAAATCTACGCCGACTCTGTACAGTATCGTCCCTTATAACTTGTGCAATTTCACAGCCCGACATAATATGAGTGGTAGCATACGCTGCCCCCTGCCAGGGTTGCGGAATCTGTTCGAAAGAGTCACCGCGGCCCTGGAACGCAAAGGGCTTTAGAAGGAACACGGATGGGTTTTAGTCAGTACGAGTCTGACTCGCCCTTCCGCTCCACCCAGAGCGGAAGAAGTCATTTGATGATTTTTTTTTTTTTTTTTTTTTAAAGCATTCGCTGCTCGACTTTACCTAGATCCCGATACCATCCACCACGATTCCATCCAGTTTCTACCACGCGTCGTGCACTGGCTCATCGTCATAGGGTTTCCAGCGATGGTCATCCGTCTCTCAAGCGATATCCCCGCTTGAGCAATCCTGCAGGACGAATTATACCAACGTGATCTGTAAACGAGTTGCCACCGATGTGTTAGCAGATGAGACTATTTGATCAGAGATGGTATCCTACTGGGGTAGCGTGGTAAGAATGTCGGGACTATGCTTGGGATCGTGAGGGAAGTCAGCAGGACACATTGGAGCCATGACGTCAAAGTCCTCTGGCATTGTTAGTTCCATGCCGGGTGCTTTGCATTGAGATCGCCCGCTCATATAACAAAGTCATGGGATGGGATTGTCTGTCATGGAAAACGAGGCCAAGGGTGGATGATACCGCTTAGGTAACGATGGAGAACGGTTGATGACCAGACACACCTAGCCAACAGGCGAAGTAAGGTGAGACACCCCTGTTCTGTCTCACCTTACTTCGTGGTAAGTTTCCGGGAGGCGCGGTGCAGTTCCTTCCTTCCTTTAATATATATAAGGATACCGCCACCGTGACAACGTGACCTATTGTTGCCAACTAAGCGATAGTTGGCAATCTTACTTTAAAAAGGTCTACTGTCTGCCTGGAGGATGTCTAGTTGACGGTCGCGGAGGAATTTGGCGATCTCATTACGTTCTTTGGAAATGCCATTGGCATTGAAGAAACCTAGTTTGAAGGTTCGGGTTTTGGATCAACTAATCTTTTGTTGATCCATGCGTAACCAAAACGAGGGCAAACGTGCTTTCGTTTTGGAAGTGGCAAACGACCTGTCACTGCCGGCTGTTATTCATTCCATGGTCGGCAGCGCCGTGGGACGCGGTGATCTCCTTCTGCGAAAATGTCATGTCACAGATGGAGGCAGTGAAAAGGGAGATTTCGAGTGCTCTCCTGACCCGCAATAGGCGCACCGGGCATTGGCGGAGGGTAGATAATGCTAAATGGGTCTTTGGACGGTAGACTCCGGGACGTCCGCCAATTCCATCATATAAGACCCGCGGTGGTGGCGCATATTGTTCCATGCACTCACTCCCCCTGCTTGTCCAGTAGGGGCCGGCAAAGACGGGCCGGCACCAGTCGAGGGCTGCGTTGAAGACTGCTTAAGTGCTCTCGTAGCAGTTGTGCAGTGTGCGAGGGAATACGCCCATCCCAGGGCGGAGGACTTCCATGAGGACTTTCACATCGTTACGGTAAAAAATGGTCATGCGTGAGAGGTACCCATCGCTACAGTCCAAAATGAGATCGAGATTTTACTGAAGTCCGGAGCTCATAAGTCATAGATTTATCCAGAGTAACCTTAGTGACACTAAGTCGTTGCCCTGGGGTAGAGAAAGGTGCTAGGCTCGGCAGGGCTACAGCCACTAAAAATGGCGCTGGAATGGGATTAGCCATTAGCACTGGGATGGATGAGGATTGGGAGGCCACCTGCGCTAGGAAAGCTTTTTGAGTTGGATCGGTTCCAGTCCCTGTGGGATAAGATTGTTGGGCACTTGGAAAGATGAAATGCTCACTGGTGGACTTCCTGGCTGTTGGCCGGCGTTGGCATGCTTAACTAGTTTGGGAGCGAGTTTGTTGGCTTTGGAGCAGCCGCAGTAGTACCTTAACGGTTCTTTGCATTGGGGCAATTCGCAATATCATGCTCACTCCTTGACGTATCTGGAAGTTACAAAGCGATGGCGTTACAAATGGCCTCATAGTTGGTAGCGGTGACACTGTCTATCAACTACGGTGGGGCGAAAGGGTAGTGTGTGTATTCAGTAAGTTGCCACGACAATCGCGGCATTAGTAGCGTGTATATAGACTTCAGAAACTTTAACAGATGTTTCAACGTGTAGACATGTACGCCGCAATCGCGATATGTCGACAGGGTCTAAGGTACCCCAATTGGTTAAATTGTGCTACCAGCAGCCTACTGAAAAACAAAATTTTACCTACCTAATTAATTTCCATTAAGACGGAACGATTTGATCTTAAAGATTAGGTGTGGTGGGGGAATTTGGTGCTAGCCCTCGGGGGGCTACATACGACAAGCATCACGTCGTATACATCTCTCGATTTGTGTAAGTCTTGAACGGCGGAGACGGGGACATTTTGGGCTAAAAGGTCATTTAGAATGACCTTAAGGAATCTCCTTCGGGATGCGTCCGATCACCACTCTGATGGGATAAAATAGGCTTATTTTCCGGTAGGGAAAGGAAATAATTATACCTTTCATGCAGTATCCATCTAGTATTATGTTATTTTGTGTTACTAAGAAGGAAGCAACTTTTGAAACAAACAATACTAAATTATTAGCGAATGAATGTAGATAGAATACTACGGATGTATATTTTTGTGATCTACTAAGCACGGTCTACACGATGATAGTATACATAGTTAAATATTCATGAAAAATAAATGATGTCCGTTTTTATTCATGAACCATGGCTACCCTATTATTATTTTTATATTTTTTACTAGCCTATGTCACCTGGGAAAATGCAACGATTCTAATGATACCACATATATCGAAATCGGTTAAGCCGTTTAGAAGGTTATGGTTATGGTGGAATAAAGCAACTCACAAACATACATACATACGTGAACCCTGAAAACATGACACCTCTTTTTTGTGGCCCGTCGTGTAAAAATACGTCTTATATTTTGGGAAATCTATCTGACGGACTCATTCGATTTTTTTAGACAAATACCCTATTTCGGGAAATCCTCTCTTGGTGCTCCCCTACACTCCCCAAGGAACCTACTCGTACATGCGAAATTTCAGCATTCTACGACCAGTAGTTTCGGCTGCGCGTTGTCTGTCAGTCACTCAGTAACGCAAGAATTAATATTATTAGGTAGTGGTTTTTGTCCGATATCAAGGTAATCCAAAATGAGAAGTCCATAACGTCATAATATAATTCCATACGGGTTGCTAACCACAATACTGTATTATATAAAAACAAATGGTTAAATACGTAGGTAAGATTTCAACCACAAGATCGATCAACACTTAAGGGTGAGCGCACACTGAGACGCAAAGCAACGGGAGATTCATGCTTCAAGAAAAATCTTCAAAAATTACGGAGTTGTAAGCATTTTCAATTTTTTTTATTTATTTATTTTATTAATCTATGAAAACATAGAGCAAACGACGTCATCCAGTGCAAACGACGTTTTGCGTGACAAGGATAGCTAGTAAAATGTGGATTTTAGTAATCGAATACAAAGGCAAATGGGCGGTCCTGTAATGTGTTCCTAGGTCAGCTCAAAAAGAGTTATTGGGCAATTCTCAGTTTAAATGCATGACTGGTCGATAGAAACAAGCTCGACACTGGTCCATTGTGGGTGTACTGTAGATCGACCTCTGCCTAACCGCACAGAGGATTACAAGAAAACTACAAAAGTGAGTTTATTAAATTTTCCACAAATCGTATCTACTGTTTCTGTAACATCTTTCAAATAACATATTCATACATGCATGACTTTTCGTGACTCACGTGCCACTCTCTACTACAAGGCTTAGAGAAGAAGAATTTATTGTTACAGCGTGCAATGCTTTGTTGTAGTCTTGTTACGGCGTGCAATGCTTAATGATCACTTTTTGTGCACGCCGCACAGACTCCGTGCACAAAAAGTAACAGCGGTTGTTGTTGTTGTTGCGGCTAGCACCTTGAAGCTCGATGGCACAAGGCTTTAGACACGCGACTGACGCAACAGCTGTTAATTTTCCGTTATATCATAGCTATGTAAATATGATGCATTTACACGGCTATAATATTTGGGACACGCAAAGAGAGAAAAAACTGAAATCCGTACCTTTTTCTGTAGTAAATAAAGTTCATATCATATTGTATCATAAAAAGTGCACGTAGCTTTACGTCGGCTCGCGCCTCGGTGTGTGTCGACCCTAAATATAAATGTGTGCTGGCTGCCTTGTCTCTAAGGAAAGCTGACAAAGTGGGTTAATCCCATACTTTAGTTAATATTTCAAATTATTTCATCATTATTTATTCTAACGCACTTATAGAATGTGTTTTGATCCTCGTGGGTTAGGTACAGCCCGTTGCGTTTTTGTGGTAGACTATACACATATTAAGTTAAATTAACCTCAGACTTATTGTGAATTCAACTATTTTCGTCATTATTGTATTCACGACATCATTAATGACATCAACCGTCAGGCTCTTGTCACCGCTAGGGTGCCTGCTGCTTTAGAACCTTGATGGGTTGACCATAACGCTTTAAAAAGTAAAGTTGGGTAGGCCTTTACAGCCTTTGCACAGCGGGATGTGCTGGTGCGGCTGCTGCAGGTACAAATCTCAAACGGCGCAAATATTAACCTTATTGGAACAAATATTTGAGCCGTTTAGGATTGAAGTATTAGGCCCATGGGGTCCGAGTGCACATCCAGTTTTTCATGCTAGCAATAAAAGGTTACTCGACTGTTCAGGTGACCAGAGGCCTGGCCTTTTCCTCGGCCAAAGAATCGGCATTGCCATTCAACGTGGCAATGCTGCCAGTGTTCTGGGAGCTTTTCTCATTGATAGATGTTCACGATGTTTTTTAAGCCCGTGAATTCTTTTCCTATCCCTCTTTGCGCTCGTGGCTATACCTACATATAATAGGTAGAAACTTCACGTAGATTTAAAGGTTTGGTATCCATAACATATTGAGACCACATGCCTCGGAAAAGCAAGCCTATTAACAGCCGGTCGCAATAACGTATCTACCTGTAACAAACTGTAAAATTTGCTACCAACAGTAGCTGAAACATCATGTTTATAAGGCAAATATGACGTTTCAGCTACTTACTGTTGGTAGCTAATTTGACAGTCGGTCGTAAGCCGCTGGTCCCGGCTGTCATTTGTAGATCTCTAACAGTCGTTACAGTAGTCAGAATCTAAAACTTCTTGCAAAGGGGTATCGTGTTACCCAGGTTCATATATGTCGAGTTCAGATAGACACCTCCTTGTATAATACTTATACTGAGCTGCACCCCCTGACTTGAAGGCGACACCAATATACACTGGTCATCACAAAAATCGGCCCACCCTGTTTTTGCACTATTACTTGTTATGGGTTCATAAATAACAGGTTTCGAACTGTTCTATTTATTTCTAGGGTCAGATAAGATGTTTGACATATGGGTACCATAAATCTTAGTGCATTTGAGGGTGCTTAAAACAATTTTTTTATCATAAACTGTTCTTAGTGCGATTTTCTTGTTTATGTAGAGACACAGTTGAGCGTTATTTCTCTGCCGGAACAAAGTTTAAAACGGTGAATTTGTTAATTACGATAATTTTACGGACTAACACTGTATTTTTGATCGATTTTGTTTGAAAATTATGGATACTACTGAAGCTGAGGCTGCTCAAGTTGTGGTCCTACTGCAACAAGGCTTAAGTCAACGTGTTGTGGCCCGCAGTTTAAATCTGAGCCGATCAGCGGTTCGGCGAGTATACCAAAGGTTTCTGGAGACTGGCGAGTATCGGAGAAGACCAGGATCAGGAAGACAAAGGGTCACAAATGAGAGAGATGATCGATTTATAGTGACATCAGCTCTCAGAAATCGTCACCTTTCCGGTGTTGACCTTCAGCGACGCTTACGTGAAGTGCGCGGGGTGGCAATAAGTGACAGTACTGTGAGACGGAGACTTCGTGAACAGAATTTAAGACCACATAAGCCAGCAACTGGACCACAACTGACCACAGCTCATCGACAAGTGAGACTTCAATTTGCGCGGAATCACCTCAACTGGACTATAGACCAATGGGCATCAGTTCTCTTCTCTGATGAGAGCCGCATGACTTTATACGGTTCTGATGGGCGTCGCAATGTCATGAGACGACCAGGAGAGCGTTATGCCCAGTGCTGCATACAAGAAACCGTCAGTTACGGTGGAGGCTCGGTAATGTTTTGGGGTGGTATTTCTTTGACTGGGCGCACCGAGCTTGTTTTTATCAGCAGGGTTGCTCTAACTTCTGCACGTTACATAACGGAGATCTTGGAAGATCATGTGATGCCTTATGTTGGTTATATCGGAGAAGAATTTGAGTTAATGCACGATAATGCACGGCCACACGTAGCGCACATTGTCACTCAGTACTTAAATGATGTCGGCATTAGGGTTATGCAGTGGCCAGCCAGAAGTCCGGATCTCAATCCCATAGAGCACATGTGGGACACGCTAAAACAGAAGGTGAGAGCTAGAGATCCAGCCCCCACAACCTTAGGAGATCTGGAAACGGCTATTAAGGAAGAATGGGAACGAATTCCTCAAGGGACCGTTAAAATTTTAATCAGATCCCTAACACTGCGAATGCAGGCTGTCATATGGGCAAGAGGAAATACAGAATATTAAAGTGAAAGATTTATCCCCATTAGTTTTAAGAATAAAAAATTACAGTGACTTGAAAACCAGTGTAAAAATCGGGTAAAATTTATCGATTTTAATGTTATTGCTGAAATTGTTAACTTTCATCTTGTTATTAGTTTTTTTATGCGTAAATTGTAAAAATAAATAAAATTAATCAAAACAAAACAGTTGTAAGACAATTATTTCATTCAAAATTAAAAAAAAGTGGGAAATTCGAAAAACATTCGGGTGGGTTGGAAAAATGCTGGGTTAATTGTTTTTTTAGGGTTCCGTAACCAAGTAAGTAGTAAGTATGTAATTTATTTATTTGCGTAAATAAGGTACAGAAAGTTCTTCAGCTAAATAATTACAGATTCTCTAATTCTGCTTGTAATTTCGGAGTGCAAATTAGTCATAGAAGTTAATTACATCATTTCAAGTCAAAATTCGTGCAAGCAGTCAAAGTTTAAAATGAATTGATATTAATTAAAAATAAATGAAATTATCCACATAAATTGAAATTGAAATATTAAATTTTAAGTATCATTGCTACCGGTTTACAACTTATAATCTAAAAACTCAGGTACACTGTAAAAACATTTATTAATAAGTAGATTTGTTAAACTACGCTTAAATTTAGTGAATGGTAATGTTTTTATGGTACTCGGAATTTTATTGTACAATTTGATGCACATAATATGGCTGTTGTTGGAAGTTAGCGTGAGATTCGTTTTTGGTCGATGCAACTTGTCAACATTATGTGATCGAGGGGCGTAATAGCTCGTCGCATGCTCAAAAAGTCCCTTATGTTTGAAAACAAAAATACATGACTCCAAAATATATATACATGGTAAAGTCAAAATTTTGTATTTTCGAAAGAATGGGCGACAAGATTCTATTTGTTTCAATCCGAATATGGCTCTTAAACACTTTTTTTTGAATTTCAACACAGCGACCCCAAAGAATAATAATAATTATAATAATATAATATATCCTGGGACAACTCACACACGGTCATCCGATCCCAAACTGGGCAGAGCCTGTACTATGGCAACCAGACAACTGATAAACATACTTATATATTTCTAAATACATACATATTATACACAAATTACACCCAAACACAGAACTAATGATCATGCTCATCACACAAAGATTTGTCCTGGGTGGGAATCGAACCCACGACCTCCGGTTAAGCAGTCAGGGTCACTAACCACTCGACCAACAGACCAGAATGATGCCATACCGCAATTTGGAGGAAATATAGCCGTGATACGCAGTAATTGTAGCGTTTCTTGATATCTCACAGCTAATACGTCCCAGAGGGTAAACGAATCTATTAATTTTACCGCAAACATCGTTCACGTGGTTTTTCCAGGAGCAAACTTTATCTACAGTAATCCCAAGAAATTTGATTGAGTCAGTTTCTGTCAGGGCTACCCTGTTATAAGCTATATTTAGATTTAATGGTTTACCGCGGTAGGTATGAAATTGTTTAAATTTGGTTTAACTTATGTTGCTTTTTAAGTTGTTAGCTTCTAACCAGTCTATAGATGTTTGGAGAGCAGCGTTAATTTCTTGTTCGTACATATTTTTGTCATTGCCCTTTGTCACAATAGAAGTATCGTCCGCGAATAGTACACATTTGTGATTTAGAATATTAGGATTATGTAGAGCAAGAACAACGGAGGACCTAAACGGAGTTAACCCAAAGGTTAACCAACGGAACCCTATTACTAAGCCTCTGCTGTACATCCGTTCGTCCGTCTGTCTGTAAGCGGGCTGTACAAATGTTGAAGGTAATCCAGGTTTGAATAATGGAGAATATGATTATGTACTTTAAAGATTTTAAAACATGAAAAAATTAAAGTTGTACCTAGCATGTTAATAACTTACTTTTTAAGTTTATTTTTCAATAATAACTAACAAAAAATATGATTAAGATGATTGCTTTGTTTAAATTGTATACCACTAACCCTGTTTCTTGCTAAAACAACATACGTCAAGAACAGTTTTTAACTCCCGACGCAAAAACGACGGGCTGTTATAAGTTTGACGTGTCTGTGTGTGTGTGCGTGTTTATGTGTGTGTGTGCGTCTGTCGTCGGTGGCATCGTAGCTCTCGAACGGATGAACTGATTTTGATTTGTTTTTTGTTATTGAAAGGTGAATTAGTCGGGAGTGTTCTTAGCTATGTTTGATGAAAATCGGTCCAAAATGGCCGCCGCCACAATATGGCGGATTACATATTTTTTCACAACTCACTAAATATAGGTATCAAATGAAAGGGCTTGATCAGTAGAATACTATACATACACGATGATAAATTTCAAAACCAAGATGGCCGCCACCACAAAATGGCGAATTACCTATATTCCCAAAAAAAAATTTTAAATCTCGACGATTACTAGTTTAAACAGTTTTTATCGATTTCTGAAAAATTCTGATTAATGTATGTGGTTTTTTAAATGACCGATTCAAGTGTGGTTTAACACATTATCGTTTGTTTAGTAATAGCGGCCGGCCCGGATTAATTTAGAACTTTATGACGAAATGAAGTTGTTGTTTTAGTGTTTTTGTTAATGTCAGTTAGTTTTGTATCCCGTCATCATCTGCCTAGCCTTCTCTCAACTTTATTGGGGTCGGCATCCAGTCAAACTGGGGTCAGATGAATACCAGTATTTTAAGAGGAGCATCAGCACGGAACTTCTTGTCAAGACTGGTGTCAGATTTTCTGGCGTCTGACAATCCGTAATGACGGTCATAGATCTACAAATGACAGCCGGGACCAACGGCTCAACTTGCTTTCCGAGGCACGGAGGAGTTTTCGGTATGTTAAGATGGTTACCCAACCACAGACCGACCGTGGCAAGCGTTGCTTAACCTTAAGGATCGATCCATGCGGCTATTATTATTAAGCCACGAGCTTCTCTCGTCAGACCTCGGTCCTCTCAGCATTCCTCATTTGCTCAATTATAAACTTTTCGCTTTGAATATGGTTGCTTCAAAACGTTCTAGCTAAACATATCCTAAAAAAAGGTTTAATTTAAAACTTCAGAGCCAAAACAAAAGTAAGGATCAGGTGTTCACAGTCTTCCCTACCTACAGGCAGGGTTGGGCAATATTTGAATTACTTGTAATTAAAATACAAATACGTATTTGGTATTTGTATTTCAATTACTTCCTAAAAATGTAATTTGTAATTGGTATTTGAAATACATGACGCCGAGGTATTTTGTAGTTAGTATTTCGAATACTTATGACTTGAAAATACATTTGAACATAAATACATTTAGCAATCTTATTCTGCAGAACGCACCCAGCGTTCTGCAGAAAACAGCGCTCGATAGCTTTCGGAAGCAAAAAAGCTAGCCTAACCTGACAGTATTTTGTAATTAGTATTTTGCATTTTAAATAAAAATAGTAAAAAAACTGTATTTTGAATTTTATATTTTAAATACACAACTTAAAAGTATTTTGTATTTCGTATTTTAAATACATGCGAGAGTATTTTGTCATTTGTATTTTAATGAAAGCAAAGCATGTATTTTGCCCAGCTACAGGTACATATGTTCTATCTCATAGAAAGGAATGTTACCACCATATTTTGGACTTAGGGCTATTTATTTTTTGGCCTCGTCGGCGTTAGCTTAGTAATATCTCCCATGGCGAACAACAGCGGCGTATGCGGCGGCAGCACACTCGTCTTGTACACAACCAGAGCGCGGCGCTCAGTGGAGTGATGTGTGTCGAAGTAACACAGTAGCGATGCTGCTGTGTTACTAAAGCAGTACATTATATACAGTAGGTAGTGTACCTTAGTAACATCTCCTATGGCGAACAACAGCGGCGTATGCGGCGGCAGCACACTCGTCTTGTACACAACCAGAGCGCGGCGCTCAGTGGAGTGATGTGTGTCGAAGTAACACAGTAGCGATGCTGCTGTGTTACTAAAGCAGTACATTATATACAGTAGGTAGTGTACCTTAGTAACATCTCCTATGGCGAACAACAGCGGCGTATGCGGCGGCAGCACACTCGTCTTGTACACAACCAGAGCGCGGCGCTCAGTGGAGTGATGTGTGTCGAAGTAACACAGTAGCGATGCTGCTGTGTTACTAAAGCAGTACATTATATACAGTAGGTAGTGTACCTTAGTAACATCTCCTATGGCGAACAACAGCGGCGTATGCGGCGGCAGCACACTCGTCTTGTACACAACCAGAGCGCGGCGCTCAGTGGAGTGATGTGTGTCGAAGTAACACAGTAGCGATGCTGCTGTGTTACTAAAGCAGTACATTATATACAGTAGGTAGTGTACCTTAGTAACATCTCCTATGGCGAACAACAGCGGCGTATGCGGCGGCAGCACACTCGTCTTGTACACAACCAGAGCGCGGCGCTCAGTGGAGTGATGTGTGTCGAAGTAACACAGTAGCGATGCTGCTGTGTTACTAAAGCAGTACATTATATACAGTAGGTAGTGTACCTTAGTAACATCTCCTATGGCGAACAACAGCGGCGTATGCGGCGGCAGCACACTCGTCTTGTACACAACCAGAGCGCGGCGCTCAGTGGAGTGATGTGTGTCGAAGTAACACAGTAGCGATGCTGCTGTGTTACTAAAGCAGTACATTATATACAGTAGGTAGTGTACCTTAGTAACATCTCCTATGGCGAACAACAGCGGCGTATGCGGCGGCAGCACACTCGTCTTGTACACAACCAGAGCGCGGCGCTCAGTGGAGTGATGTGTGTCGAAGTAACACAGTAGCGATGCTGCTGTGTTACTAAAGCAGTACATTATATACAGTAGGTAGTGTACCTTAGTAACATCTCCTATGGCGAACAACAGCGGCGTATGCGGCGGCAGCACACTCGTCTTGTACACAACCAGAGCGCGGCGCTCAGTGGAGTGATGTGTGTCGAAGTAACACAGTAGCGATGCTGCTGTGTTACTAAAGCAGTACATTATATACAGTAGGTAGTGTACCTTAGTAACATCTCCTATGGCGAACAACAGCGGCGTATGCGGCGGCAGCACACTCGTCTTGTACACAACCAGAGCGCGGCGCTCAGTGGAGTGATGTGTCTCGAAGTAACACAGTAGCGATGCTGCTGTGTTACTAAAGCAGTACATTACATACAGTAGTGTACGTTAGTAACATCTCCTATGGCGAACAACAGCGGCGTATGCGGCGGCAGCACACTCGTCTTGTACACAACCAGAGCGCGGCGCTCAGTGGAGTGATGTGTGTCGAAGTAACACAGTAGCGATGCTGCTGTGTTACTAAAGCAGTACATTATATACAGTAGGTAGTGTACCTTAGTAACATCTCCTATGGCGAACAACAGCGGCGTATGCGGCGGCAGCACACTCGTCTTGTACACAACCAGAGCGCGGCGCTCAGTGGAGTGATGTGTGTCGAAGTAACACAGTAGCGATGCTGCTGTGTTACTAAAGCAGTACATTATATACAGTAAGTAGTGTACCTTAGTAACATCTCCTATGGCGAACAACAGCGGCGTATGCGGCGGCAGCACACTCGTCTTGTACACAACCAGAGCGCGGCGCTCAGTGGAGTGATGTCCACCGAAGTAACACAGTAGAGATGGTGCTGCGTTACGTTTTTGTATGTCCTTGTTGACGCTTTCTGTGCCTATGTGGGCTCGGTCTCCGGTGCTGGGGAAGAAAATGTTTTGATTTTTTTTTTGTAGGGTTGCCACGCTATTTCATGTAGCTTGTTGATCGATACTCAATACGCGATTATTTTTACAAATAAACTGTCGAATACAATCAAAAGGTCATTTTAGTCGATATAATTAAAATGGTCAAAGCTATAATGCGATGTTATTACTATAGTAGGCGCCAGATAAATGTGGAATAAAGTATATTGACCTTTCCCTAATAACTGTTCATAGGTACCTGAACAATTAAATATGAATCGTTTTTCATTATTAGACAATGTTAAGGATCACGAGAGATGATGATTCGGGACAGCTTTGTGTCATTAATTCCGTTTTTCAAATTAAAAATGTCAATAATTGTAGGTAGGTCAATGACCGTTATTCCACGATTATCTGGCGCCTACTATACAAAGATTTAAGGTATATAGCTTTTGCCCGCGACTTCCTACGCGCATATCCCGTTTTTTCCCGTTCCCGGTATAGCCTTCCTCATGAATGTGGCTATCAAATACAAAAATAATTTTCCAAATCCGACTCGTAGTTTCAGAGATTAGCGCGTTCAAACAAACAAACTCTTCAGCTTTATTATTAGTAGTATAGGTAGATAAATAAATACGAAAGTGTGGTTGTCTGTTTGTTTGTTACACTGTCACGCTTAAACTGCTGAATGAATATTGATGATTTTCGCACAGAGCTAGATAGGATTAAATATAAAATAACTGTCATTTCTTGTTCAGTTACGAATTAAGAAATGTCCAAGTTAGCTTACCTAGTTACAACATCAACAGCTGTCTTCAGCTTCCCCTTAGTCTTGACGGTCTTCCTCGTGGTCAGCAGCGCATCGGCGCCGGACATGAGCAGGCCGCACGTGAGCTCGTCGATGTCGGAGAACCGGGACAGCTCGTCCGCTTCCGTCGTGGTAGCTATCATACTGCACGACAGCAGCTGTTCCAGGTGGAGCAGCGAGAGGGCTGGTGGACGAAAAGGCGATTAGTGTAACTTATATCACATACTTTCTAAAACTTTACAAAAAAAAAAGGGAGTTCCGCTTTCTCTGTGAGTGGCTCGCTTCGCTCGCTCATGACAGCGGTATTTTTCCATTTGCTTGCTCTTTGAGGGAGCTCGTTACGCTCACAAACAAAGGGAGTAAGATCTAAACAATTAAGTGTCTATGGGCTCGCTTCACTCGCTTGTTGCAAAACTTTGATCGCCCCATGCGCTTTATTAGTAAAATAAAAGGTTCGCTTCGCTCGCTCTTGTCTGTTGTTCCTTGGGGACAGCACGTTTTTTCTTCCATTCCGTCTTCTCAACCTTCACGCTCTCACTAACTCCTTTTTACGTTCATATTGTTACACGCCATTAATGCCGGGTACATAACGACATTAATTAGTACTAGCGCAATCTAGTATCGATTAGCAGAACTAGTCAAGTACCTTCTAGTCTTTTATATGTTAGAAAATTCTAGGGTTTTCGATATCTGGTCAGTCGGAACCGGTATTTACGCGAACTTTCGAGATGCTTCGACAGTTGAAGGTTCTAGAAATAACTGACGCCTATATAAGGACCGCATAGCCCGCGACCGAATCACTTATAAGCCCTGGCTGGAGGCTTTAATATTATATTAAGGCAGCCACAGGCAAGCCCGGTTAAGCAGTCGACAGCCTTATAGGTTGAACTGCGAGAAGCCACTCATCAAAAAAAAAAAAAGCGACCGAATCAGTATTGGATTTGCGATACGAGCGAATACTTCGGAAGCGATCTTCAACTGCGGTTAGAGTGATCAGTAGTGAAGTTGTGTTTTGTAATTAGTGAGTTTAAAGTCGTAATTAGTATTGTTAAATTGAAGTGTCATTTTGGTTTTTTAATCGGCTTTTTTTATTGTCACGAACCCCCAGCTTGTAACAAAATCATTCCCTGCACAATCCATCCATCTTATCTTTGGCTTTCCTCTCCATGCATCCACATTTATATTCATCCTTTCTCTTTAATCTCTTCTCTATGTCATATAACATGTTGATACGTACATCGAATAAGTCCAAGTCGCTCTCCCCTCAGGCCATGTTTCTCGCAGAATTTATCGGTCGCCGCGCGGCCTCCTTCCCGAGACAACCTCTCGAACTCGCACTGTATCCAGTACAGCGCTGCGTAATCCGATGTCGGACTGTAGTTGCGTTTTATTTCACGGATTTCTGTAACAATAATCACGGTACATTATTTAGAGGAGTCCGTTCAGGGGCGTAGTTACCGCCGTATCAAAGATACGGGGCCCCCGGGTTATAAGGGCCAAGACGTGTGGACGCAAAGCAAAGCATGAAAGCATTTAGTCGCGTCATCTCCTTCGTGGCCTGCTAAGACAGTTCTGAGCTAGTAGGGCCTATTTTGTTTAAAAAACAATACGCCTAAAAAGGGGGCCCCCAAAAATGTTTGGTACAGGGCCCCTTTGAGACTATACTCTATCCGTTTAGGTAGTTAACTAAAGATAAACAATCTTGATGTGTCTTTTTACACAAATTCATATTAAACAAATAAACTACTTTTCAAACTTATGGTTCAATTGATTTAGTATTCTTGGTTTTCTTTGGTTTTTACTTGCATTTTATTTTTAAACTGAGTTTTTAAGTAAAAAGTTACATCAAGATTGTTTACCTTTAGTTAACTACCTAAACGGATAGAGTATAGCTACGCCACTGAGTCCGTTGTTATATGGCAAGTGTGTTCTGTAAGAGGCACATGATCCATTGGAATGACTTGAAGTACTTGAGTTGGAAGCGGTAGCATCAAAAGTTTAACGGCTGTGGTTCATTGGCTATGGCTAAAAGTCTGGGACTGGTGTGAACAGTTGAAAGTTAAATTTAACATTTAACCCGGTTTTTCTTAAGGCTTTGACAGAGGAGTAAATCGAGTACAATTCCATTATGCCCGTATGTTTAAGTACTATAACAGCCATGCTTGGCGCTGCGTTACCGCTGTGTTCGGGAGTTGTATCCAATGTACGAAGAGTCCAGTTAACTATGCGTAGCCGCTGTGTTTAGTAATTGTATCAAGTATGCCACGAATTAGTGCGTTAAAGCTGCGTAGTCGTTGCGTTTACGCAGCGTTGTTTGGCGTTATTTCTTTTCTATTATGATATTGCTACGTTAAGACACAACTTACCGTCGCGTCGCTCGGCTGCGTTAACAAACAGCTCAGTGTTGCTGGCACAGTGCGCCGCCATGTTGGTGACCGCCACCACGTTGCCAACCACGGCCGAGTGTAGCAGGCTGCGGCCCAGGCGCGGGTGTAGGGTCAGGGATGATAGGAGGGTGCCGAGACGGGTTAGCTGTTCTTGGGGGGTTAGGGCTCCTAGGGAAAGAAACAAAGTAGTTTAAAGACAACGCCATCTAGTGGCGTTTGACGGAGTCTAGAACGTTGTGCTCGACCGAGGCCGAGTTCAGTCTACTGGTGACGATCGAGCGGCGAACACGTCTAGGAATAACCATGTATGAACCCAAAATATATAAATGGAACAATAAACTGAAGAAAAAATAATCTTATAATAATAAACTTAAATTCGTAAAATCAAATTCATACATCCATGTTGTGTTTGATTAACGTACGATCTTATTTATGTTATCAGTTTACCCAAATTTGTTTTTTTTTTGCTGTTTTGCTGTTTTGCTTTGTTATTCTATATACGTACATCTGTGCGCTCTAATTATTAATCTTATTTTAGATATTGTTTCTCAGTAAGTGAATTATGTATGCAATTCTTTATGAGAAATAAAGTTGTTCTTAAACCTAACTATCGCGCGTTTCGAGTACTTGTGCTGTGTGCCTATTCTGTACGACGATAAGAAAATCATCCAAGAGTTTTTTTTTTAAATTTAATTTGGAAAAGGCTTAGCATGTAGTTAAAAGTATTGCTGAGCTTACCTAATTCTATTAGGTCGTTGACAGCAAAATTGATAGATTTCTGACTGGGTGGTTCAGGTAACTGTGACAGGAAACTCGCTATTCTTTCGTTGGGAGCATACGACTTGCAGTCTAATACTGTTTGAACGAGAGGTATCCTGAAAAATTCATACATAAATTCAATACATAAATGATATTAATAATAAAAAAGGATTGTGTGGTTTTATGAAACCACGGTAAAAGTGAAACTTTTTTTCACATTATAGATATTTAACTAAAAAATTTCGGAATAATATTCCATTAAGGGTATAAAAAGAACACTGACAAAAACAAAAAAATTAGCGTGGAGCACTGGCACAAATGAGTAATAGTCTATACACTACACGGTCAGCTGATGGAACTATAGACGCCGCCATATTGGCCTCGGCTGCTCTGACGAGCGCCTTTCACTTTATCCCTACTCCGCGGCCGACCGTCACGCGACATGCGATACACAGACCAAAAAATTTGAGACGATGTAAAAAAGTTTCACTTAAAAAAAAAAAAACAAGCCCACGCTTTTATTTCCCAAAAGGTTACTTATTATATTCTTTTCCTCCATGGGTCACTTTGGCTTAATGTTTTGGGGCTCAGAGGGCAGGATAGGACTAGTTCTCACCAGCCCGTCCCTAGCTGTCCTCCCCCAGCGCCCGAAGCCGAGGCCCGTACCCCACAGGGCCCTTAGCGTGTAGTCGCTTAGTTTGTAAGTATTTTATAAGCCCTGGCTGGAGGCTTTAATATTATATTAAAGCCACCACAGGCAAGCCCGGTTAAGCAGTCGACAACCTTATAGGTTGAACTGCGAGACGCCACTCACAAAAAAAGGGCAGGATAGGAGGTGGAATAACATAAAGCCGAAACTAATTTTAAAGGGCACATTCTCCTTTTTTTTAAGGATGGGAAATCATCAAATGACTTCTTCCACTCTGGGTGGTGCGGAAGGGCGTGTCAGACTCTTACTGACTAAAACCCATCCGTGTTCCTTCTAAAGTCATTTGCGTTCCAGGGCCGCCGTGACTCTTTCGAACAAATTCCGCAACCCTGGCAGAAAGGGCACATACTCCTGGATGTTCCCTTTGGATAATTTTCGACTTTCACGCGGTTCGCCGCTGGCAGAAGCCAGTATTTAAACATAATGTATTTACCTCAATATTTCAGGCATTGTATGCGGGACGAATTCAGCTTCCTTCTCTCTGGTGTACAATCTATAGCAGTGCCCTGAAAACGATCAACAAGAAAGTTAATGGCGTTAATTTCGTGAACTTTTGCCGTAACTTTGAATAGTAAACAATTATTTTTTAATAAAAAATTTATATTTATTTTGATGATAAAATTTTATTTATAGCTTGAATTTCAACTGCACACTCTTTTATTTAATTTATTTTTGTAAAACTTACAGCCAAACAAATACAGTAAGTAAACGTTTAAACAAAATATGGCCAATTACAAGTTTCCCCGTGTATTACATGAAACAAGAAAATTGAAAAAAAAAACTAAGTATACATATTTATTAATTTATTGGCCTATCTACAATTGTTATACTGTTTGTCCTAATAATAAAAGCAAAATGATAAAACATAGTGTACAATATGATACGATAGACACAGCATGCAAAAACAAAATTATAACTTCAATAAAATTACAATAATAGTGCAGAAATAACACTTACAACAACTAGTGGGTAGTTTTGGAAACACAGTAGATACAAAGATAGAAAGAAGGAAAACAAAGTCAATACGGTGGTTATTTTTGACTTGGCGCTTGAATTTTTGGAGTGACGACGTGTGGTGAGTGTTGTAAATATCTATTTACGCTCGAAGAAGCTATTACTTAGTTAAAATTTTCTTCAATTTAGCAACGCTGGTATTGAAATGGTCGATATCAGCTTCCTTCCTTTTGTAGATCATTGCATGTAGAAGACCGAAGGACTGACATCTTTTTTTCCCCAGTAACTTAGCCGTAGAGGTCATAAATGTTGGGAAAAGGTTTGTCAGATAATCCTTGTTCTTACTTATCTACACTAATATTATAAAGAGGAAAAAATTGTATTTTTGTGTGTGTGTATGTTTGTAATGAATAAACTCAAAAACTACTGGACCGATTTTCGTCCGCTGGTACTTATATATCCTACTAATATTATAAACGCGAAAGTTTGTAAGTATGGACGGATGTTTGTTACTCTTTCACGTCAGAACGGCTGAACGGATCTTGATGAAATTTGACACAGAGGTAGATTATAGCCTGGAATAACACATAGGATACAAACACATTTTCATCCCGGGAGTATTTTCCTTTGGGATAATAAACGAACATAAACGCGTGCGGAGCCGCGGGCGGTAGCTAGTGATTCATAAAAACTATTTGTACCTGGTTGAACTCTCCCCGCGCGGCCCGTCCTCTGCTTAGCACTTGCCTGAGACACCCAAACTGTTTCTAAACTTGCTGTGCCTGCAAAAATGAATAAGAATAGTATTACAAGAAAAATAAGTTGACATAATACACATGAAGGATTTAGTCATATTCCACCACGGAAATCATCAAATGGCTTCTTCCGCTCTGGGTGGAGCGGAAGAGCGTGTCAGACTCTTACTGACTAAAACCCATCCGTGTTCCTTCTAAAGCCCTTTGCGTTCCAGGGCCGCGGTGACTCTTTCGAACAAATTCCGCAACCCTGGCAGGCTCTGGCCCTAGCGGGATAAAATGTATTGGATGGAGATAAAAATTGGCTCTGTGAGTACATACCAGTACCATCTTTGATTCTGTTCTCCTTATGTGCGCCACTGTCTATGACATAGACCACATCAGGTATAGTGATAGACGTCTCTGCCACGTTTGTGGCTAGAACGATCTTGCGAATGCCTCGGGACGGGGTCGAGAACATTTTGGCTTGGTCTGACGTTGATAATCTGTAAAAACGTATTATTATTTAACTGTTGTACGAAAAGGCTTACGGAGAAGCGATTATATATGCGTTTGCTTGAAATGCAGGCGGAACCCGCGGATGGCATCGCCGCGTCGTACCCGACGTTTATCACGGCGGCGTACGCAGCATTGCCGACCAGCTTGCCATATGTTTGTGTTTGCGCGGGAAAAATATCCGACGCGCCGCGAGACGCCACGCCACGCGTGACGTCCCACGTCTCCGTAAACGAAGCCTAAGTGTGTTAAAAACCCGCCAAGTGCGAGTCGGACTCTCACACGAAGGGTTCCATACCATATAACGAATAAAACACGTTTCTTGTATGGGAGCCCCCTTTAATTCTTAATTTTAATAATTTGTTGTTAAAGCGACAATAGAAATACACATTGTGAAAATTTCAATTGTCTACCTATTACGGTTCTTGAGATACAGCCCGCTGACAGACAGACGGACGGACAGCGGAGGCTTAGTGATAGGGTTCCGTTGGTTACCCTTAGGAACCCTAAAAACCACGTTTGATACACGAGGGCATTTGTTATTGCAGTCTTTCGGCTCTATTCCGCCTCGCTTGCAATGACAAACTTCAATAACTTGCATCAAAATGTACTATTTCTTCACCTACCTGGAATGTACAGGCAATATCATATGCATAGTGGATTGTCCGTAGTGCTCGTCCAGCAGTTGCTTCGTTAGTTTGATGTCAGACCAGCCCGGGAGGAATACTAGTATGGCGCCTTCTTTCTCCGATTTGTCTATTGCTTTTATTACTTCGGCTATCTGAAATCATATTAAAGTCACGTGTAAAACAAATGTTGGCTAATGATTAAATGCGGATACTTTCTTTCTTCGTTTGTTTTTAGGGTTCTGTACCCAAAGGGTAACCAACGGAACCCTATTGCTAAGCCTCCGCTGTCCGTCCGTCTGTCAGCGGGCTGTATCTCATGAACCGTAATAGGTAGACAGTTGAAATTTTCACAGAGTGTATTTCTGTTGCCGTTATAACAACAAATAATAAGAATGAAATAGAATTGAAAACAAGAGAAGGTCCCCATATAAGGAACATGTTTTTTCGGCATATGGTACGGAACCCTTCGTGTGCAAATCCGACTTGAACTTGACCGGTTTTATCTTAATTTTGCGTTTGCGGAAATTGAAACTAATTCCTACTCGGATCAGTACTTCTATTATTCAACTTTTCTGATATTGACCTGTGATCACCAGTGATCGGATAATTGGGCACTTATATACCTAAACTTCTTCCCGTGAAAGAATAATATGGATATTCCTTTCTGAATAAATAAATAATCCCAGTTTCCTGGGATTGAACAATTTCGTAAAATCAACTATAACAAACTTAATGAAATTATAGCAGTTGTTATTTTGATTTAATATCTTTATTTAATTCAAAACAAATGGAATACCTATAAACAATTATAATGTGCACAATGAGGTCAATGTGTTGTATTTATTACATGACTCCCCAAGGAAAGGAGTGTATTTTTTATGTTTGTATGTAACTTCTAAATGACTGAACGACTTAAAAGCATGTCCGTATTATACTTTCGTGGGAATAAAAGTGAAGTTTAGGTATATTAGCACCGGATTATCCGATCACTGGTGATCACAAGGTAGAGACACTTCAATATTCTCATACTTTTCTGTACGGGTAACTCTAAGTGGAATGAACACAGCTAAGGAGTGGAATTCTCTGTCGCACTACGTGTTTCCTGTAAGTTTAGCTAGGACCTGCAAGTCCTTAAATCAAGAGTGAATAGGTTACTTTTAGACAAGACTGCTCGCATTGTCAACCACATCATCGTTTACAATCAGATACGATAGGGGCCAAGCGATATGCGAGCCTAAGAGCGCTTACGCACTAAGTCCGATCCGAACGCGATCAGTATCTGTGAAAAGACGGTCCGGCGTAGTCGTAGAACAATTTGTATGGTAGTTTACACTTACACCCGATTTCCGACATCCGATTTCTCTCCGTCCGAGAATCTCTGTTTCGGATAAGATTATAGACAGACCAAAGCGGCCATAGTATTATTTGTATGAACAGTTGCACACTACGTCCGAACCGAATCTGAGCTGCGTCCGAGAAAAGAGTCAGAGGGGCCGGGGGCGAGGGGTGACGTGACTCGGCGATGTTTTTGCGTTAATTGAAAATGTTGAAAATAGACCCTGTTTATGGGACAAATATATAGACGACTAAGAACAAAAACACAATATCGACAAGGAATGCATGGACCAAATAGTAATTTAATATAGTTGGTCGAGTGGTTAGTGACCCTGACTGCTAATCCGGAGGTCGTGGGTTCGATTCCCACCCAGGACAATTCTATGTGTGATAAACATGTTCATTTGTTATGTCTGGGTGTAATTTGTCTATAATATGTATGTATTTTAAACAAAATATAAGTATGTTTATCAGTTGTCTGGTTGCCATAGGCTTTGCCTAATTTGGGATCGGATGACCGTGTGTGAGTTGTCCCAAGATATTGTCCCAATTTAATATAGTGACGTGAACGCTCTGTAGCGGCTCCGCGTAAAATTACTTCTGAATCACGGATTTGGATCGGAGCTCGGATAGTATTTTGACGGATTCTGATCGGATTCGGATCACACGTAGTGCGCAACCGTTCTATACAATATGAATAAAACAACATGTATTTACACCGCATTTTTTTTCTAAACCTACCTCCTGACACTTGACTATGGGCCGTCCGTCTATTTTGTTACAGTTCTCCGCAGTGTAGGACAAATTCAGTCCGAACTTCTTCTGTATGTCTTCCAAGTATGACACCTCCACTGGAAACGTTCTGCCGGGAACTTCTATTACTGTACAGGGATCGAAATAGCTGTGGATAGAAGAAATTACCCTGATTATACAAGGAGACAGGGCATAACTTGTATGGGAAGTCGTTCATGGAGTTATAGCGATGAATCTGCCGAACCTTTTTAACCGACATCAGAAAAGTAATTCGAAGTTCCCAATTCGGTTGTATTTTTTTATGTTTGTAACCTCATAGTCATAACTCCGTCATTTATTTTTGATAAATTCTTCACGTGAAAGGATATACGTTCCGATTTTGAGCAAAACACGCAATTTCGTTTACTTGGATGATATAATTTCTATTTCCTCCAGCTATTTTGATTTCAAAACTACTGAACCGATTTTGTTAAAATTTCTATAGGACCAATTAGAACGTTTATCCTTTCACTTCAAAAATATTTTTTTCGAATCGGTTTATAAAAGTGATTAGCGGCGTTTTTATACTTTTTCTTTTATTTTGTGGTCGGGATTTAGACAAAAGTAAAAAAAAATGATTTTGCTATTAATAAGACCATGCACTTCTGAAATACGCTGTATAATATAATACAATATTATCGTTAGAATCGCCCATTACCACCTATTTATAAAAATAAATATTTGATAATGGGGATTGTTGCACAGAGAGCTATGGAGCGTTCTATGCTTGGCATACGTCTAATAGATCGAGTTCCAAACGTCGAGATCCGAAGACGTACGAAGGTTTTCGATATCGGAAAACGAATTGCAGAACTAAATGGAGCTGGGCAGGACACCTGGCAAAGCGCGGTGATGATAGGTGGAGTAAGGCAGTGACCGAGTGGCGCACGAGGACTGGAAGAGGAAGTGTTGGTCGGCCGATGGCGAGATGGGCGGACGACATTGTTGCCATCGCGGGTAGAACCTGGATGAGGCTGGCACAGGAACGTGGGGATTGGCACAAGAGAAAAGAGGCCTATGCTCAGCAGTCGGGCTGTGGATGATGATGATGAATGGGCGATTCAAATCCATATCCAAATCTTCGGAAGAGTAAAACTTACTTAGTAAAAACTCCAGTATCCAGCGTAGCACTCATAACAATAACTTTGAGTTTACGATTGAGATCCAATGCCCTCTTTAGTAATAAAAGTGTAACGTCAGTATTGACATCCCGTTCATGAGCCTCGTCTATGATGACGTGGGTACAACCGTCGAGACCTGGAGAAAAAGTTTATTTTTAATTTTATGTGTCTGGTGATAGAGTTGATTTTAGAATAACAGATGTATGGAGATAAGGTTGATTTTAGAATGACAAAATGCTGTTGGAGCTTCTATAATTATAACATGGGTGCAACCTTCGCGACCAGGAGAAAAAAGTAAAATTTAAATTTTATAGTTATTGAGACAGAGTTGATTTTATAATAACCGATGCGTGTAAATTAGGTTGATTTCAGAATGACGAATGTTGTTGAAGTCTCAAACAATATTTTTTGTTGCAATGAAATCTGGATAATATGTGTGAGTTCAATTTATACGAATGCATTCATTATAGTTATGTCAACTAGATAGATTTTAGAATTATAAATGCCACTAACTGTTTACGCTGTTTAGGTCTCAGTTTTCAAAGTACCAAAATAAAGCATTTTGGTACTTTGAAAACTGAGACCTAGAAAGTGGTATTAAATTAAAATTTATTACTATGTCAACTAAGTTCATTCTACAATGACTGGTACCTTTGTGCATTAAGTCCAAATAAGTTAAGACGCCCGTGCGGTTGCGTAGGAAAAAGTTCTGTATGTAATGGAAAGAAGGTTTATATTTCTGTCTCTTTCGTTACCTGGATTAGTTTGCAGCCTTCTCAATAGGACTCCTGAAGTACAGTATAGTACGGATCCTCCAGGTGGCTTCGGTGGCTTAGAGTGTAATCTTACTTGATAGCCAATTGATTCTCCTACCTGGGAAACAAAAAAATCATTATCAGCTTTTCTCTGGTCTGCAAACGGGAAATCGCATGTCGGTAATACCAGTATTTATACGGCGGTTTAGCGGTGGACAGAAAAGCAGTCGGTCCATGTAAAATACTGGTATTTACCGACATGTGACTTCCGAAGAACACCCCGTCGTTTTTGCGTCGGGGGTTAAAACGAAATCCATCCATCGGTACCTATAACTGAATATCAGTCTTCATCTCTACTCTGTCGGTACGCTCTTGCCAGAGCGGTCGTGGTCGTCATGTAGTGTTCGAAGCAGTTACGACCTTCTTCACAATTTCTCGCCATTTTTGCATATTAGCGGCCATCCTGGCACACTCATGCAATGGGCCACCCACAGCTTGATTTGGTCATGCATCGCATGGGTGACCTACCTTCGACTCTGCCTTGCACAACGAGGCGTTCGATATAAGTGAATACCAGTAACGTCTGGCATAATAAATGACAGCCGGGACCAAATGTGGCACGGAGAGGTATGTAATGGATGGTCGCCTATTCTTTAATTAATAGGATCATAAACAAAATCAGGGGTCCTAGTTGACTTGTCGCAACCAGCCGCTCCTACTCTGACCGTTACAAGAGATATACACACCTCTTTTCAAAACTCACTGGCGACACTTTCCGCTAAGCCTTTGGCAGCCACTATCACCGTCCACTCAGACACTATCGCCGTAGTCTTAGCGCCACAGTGAATCAGTATCGTGGCAGGGGTCCAAGTTGACTTGCCGCAACCGGCCGCTCCTACTATGACTGTTACAAGAAGAGAGATCTACGCACCTGTTCCCCCAACTCGCTGGCGACTCTCTCCGCCAAGCCCATGGCAGCCACACGTCTTGGCTCTGACACTATGGCTGTAGTCTTAGCGCCACAGTGACTCAGTATAGCGGCAGGGGTCCTAGTTGACTTGCCGCAACCGGCCGCTCCTACTATGACTGTTACAAGAAGAGAGATCTACGCACCTGTTCCCCCAACTCGCTGGCGACTCTCTCCGCCAAGCCCATGGCAGCCACACGTCTTGGCTCTGACACTATTGCTGTAGTCTTAGCGCCACAGTGACTCAGTATAGTGGCAGGGATCCTAGTTGACTTGCCGCAACCCGCCGCTCCAACTATGACTGCTACTAGAAAAGAGATCTACGCACCTCTTCCCCCAACTCGCTGGCGACTCTCTCCGCCAAGCCCATGGCAGCCACACGTCTTGGCTCTGACACTATAGCTGTAGTCTTAGCGCCACAGTGACTCAGTATAGCGGCAGGGGTCCTAGTTGACTTGCCGCAACCCGCCGCTCCAACTATGACTGCTACTAGAAAAGAGATCTACGCACCTCTTCCCCCAACTCGCTGGCGACTCTCTCCGCCAAGCCCATGGCAGCCACACGTCTTGGCTCTGACACTATAGCTGTAGTCTTAGCGCCACAGTGACTCAGTATAGCGGCAGGGGTCCTAGTTGACTTGCCGCAACCCGCCGCTCCAACTATGACTGCTACTAGAAAAGAGATCTACGCACCTCTTCCCCCAACTCGCTGGCGACTCTCTCCGCCAAGCCCATGGCAGCCACACGTCTTGGCTCTGACACTATAGCTGTAGTCTTAGCGCCACAGTGACTCAGTATAGCGGCAGGGGTCCTAGTTGACTTGCCGCAACCCGCCGCTCCAACTATGACTGCTACTAGAAAAGAGATCTACGCACCTCTTCCCCCAACTCGCTGGCGACTCTCTCCGCCAAGCCCATGGCAGCCACACGTCTTGGCTCTGACACTATAGCTGTAGTCTTAGCGCCACAGTGACTCAGTATAGCGGCAGGGGTCCTAGTTGACTTGCCGCAACCCGCCGCTCCAACTATGACTGCTACTAGAAAAGAGATCTACGCACCTCTTCCCCCAACTCGCTGGCGACTCTCTCCGCCAAGCCCATGGCAGCCACACGTCTTGGCTCTGACACTATAGCTGTAGTCTTAGCGCCACAGTGACTCAGTATAGCGGCAGGGGTCCTAGTTGACTTGCCGCAACCGGCCGCTCCTACTATGACTGTTACCCGGTTCTGTTCGATGGTTGATGTTATTTGGTCTCTGGAATTAAGATGGCGAAAAATAAAAATGGGAAGTAAAAAAAAGCTGTCACGTCTAGTCGACTAGCGGCCGGTCTCAACAACGTATCTACCTTTAACCAACTGTGCCTTTAAAACATGACGTTTAATTTGACAGTTGGTAAAAGGTAGATACGTTATTGAAACCGGCCGCATGAATGTGGCCATCATATCTATATTATATACATATATTACAATAAAGCTGAAGAGTTTGTTTGTTTGTTTGAACGCGCTAATCTCTGGAACTACAAGTCGGATTTAAAAAAGTATATGGGGGAACTGGAAAAGATGGGATTTGCGCGAATGAAGTCGCGAGCAGAAGCTAGTATTAAAATAGTTGTCAAATCCGACGATGGTAGTTCCAGAGATTAGCGCGTTCAAACAAACGAACAAACTCTTAGGCTTTATGATGTTGAGATTAAAAAGAGGTAAGACTGTTTGTTTGTAGGCAGTTATCTCCCGCCGATGCAAATTTGCCTAGCTTTTTCTCAACTATGTTGGGGTCGTCTTCTAATATAACCGGATGCAGTTAGCTACCAGCATTTTACATGGCGCAACTGCTTGTCTGATCTCCATCACCCGGTCTGTAACACGGTAACCCCCTTTTTTTTCGAAATCGTCAAATGACTTCTTATGATCTGGGTGGAGCGCTAGGGTGTATCAGACTCTTACTGACTAAAGCCCATCCGTGTTCCTTCTAAAACCCTTTGCTTTCCAGGGCCGCGGTGACTCTTTCGAACAAATTCCGCAACCCCGGCAGAACACGGTAACCCCTAGGCAAGACTGGTGTCAGATTTTCTGGGTTCTAACTGTCAGTAACTAATGTGAAAGATGTATAAATTGCATATGGGAGCAACGGCTTAAAGTAGTTTAGTTTCCGAGGCACGGAGGCAATGGCAGCCTTAGGGGGTGGCGGGTAGGGCAACCGCCCGGAGCCTCGCTCTTGCAGGGGCCTCGCGAAAATGGAGTTCAAAAACCTTACATTCGGATAGTTTTATATTTTTAGCATATTCACGGTAATAAGTGTCATTGAATGTGAGGAATTCGATGGCACAAGATCGGTTTTCAGCTTCGCAGTTGAAAAGTTCGTAGCTCATTGTGATTTTATTTAAAAGGTGCCGCCCTGAAAATTACCCCAGGCGAACATACTCCCGGAATAAAAAGTATCCTATGCGTTATTCCAGACTATAATCTACCTCTGTGCCAAATTTCATCAAGATCCGTTCAGCCGTTCCGACGTGATTGAGTAACAAACATACATCCATCCATTCATACTTACAAACTTTCGCGTTTATAATATATATATATATATAATAATATTATAAGGATAGGAAGGATGTTAGTCTCAAAAAAAGCCGCAAACGTAATCAATAATACTGTCGATTCCAGACATTTAAAAAAGAACAAAGGCCTTGCAAAATCAGTCGTTCGGGGCCTCGCCAAGATCTATGGCCCAGGGCCTCATAACGGTAAAAGCCGCCGCTGCACGGAGGGGTCTCGCGGTACAATGGATGGTCCATCCGCATCACTGAACTGACCACGGCAAGAGTTGCTTAACTTCGAAGACCGAACCTTGCGACTGTTATTTTTTAGCCAAAAGCTTCTCTCCTCTCCGCCCCGCTCCTTTTTTACCGATTCGATGACGAAAATTCTTAAAATTCGCTGATAGATTGCAATGTACTTCTGTTTTGTTAGAAAAAAAATGCACTTTTCCTAAAGAACAGGCTATTATGGGAGCGAATCCACGAATTTTCCATGCTAAGCTAAGAAGAGAAGTTGCCTGCCACAAGGACTTATTCTGACCTAGATAATGTCAGTGACAGAAATAGTACAAAACGAAAGTAAATAAGTCATCCATTCAAACTGTTTCAATAATGAAAGTGCAAGTATTGAAAAGCAAAAGTGAAAACCCACTTTCACCGCCGAAATTCTCTTGCAAACACTTTTACTAGATCTATACGTCAGTCTGACGTATACCGCGAAGTTTGGCGCAGCAAACGAAACCGAGAGTGATCGCGAAAGTGTATGATGACGCGATTTACGTCGACAAAAGCGTATGACGCGGCGCTTACACACAGAATACGTCGGAATGACGTAGGAGCAGCTGACGATTGAAAGTGAAACTTTCGATTTCACTTCGCTTTCGGTTTCGTTTGCGTGACGCGGATGACGTTAAGATCATTGTTGCATTGGGTGGAGACGTGACGTTGTGTCTACGTAGTGTGTGTTTATGTTCTACTTTGTGCGTCGAGAACGCGACTTCCTTTCGAGCCATACCATCAGGAGGCTTCATCGGTTAATTAATAGTATCAAAAATATTGGATAAGTATTTTTTGCTTTGTTAAAATAATAAAAATTAAACAAGATAAAAAATACGTGTTCAATATTTGTCGGTTATCCCATTGGCGGACTAAAATATATGTTGTTAGGAATCTGTACCCTATTGATGTGAGGCCAAGAGGTCGATGATACATATAAAAGCACCTTTTAGAGTATGGACCGAAAGAAAGCAGCAAGTCTGGTCTTAGCAGGTTAGTTGGGCAACGTCCTTAGTACTTATGTTATAGTGATGTGCCATTTTTCCATTACCAGTATTTTAAACCATTATGGTACCTATATTCTGCCTTTCATTATGGTACCTATTGCTGGTAACATTGTTTAAATCGTCTTGTTGATTTCTATGTGTAAAAATACTTTTGTGAGCTCAAAAATTCTAGATATAATTATTAAGCGTTGTGATATAACTGATGTGTTTGGCCAAATTCAATAATTGTTGATTTTTTTAAACGCGCGCGCGCTTCTGTCACTATCTCGCTGTCGCACTTGAACAAGTTGTACAACGCACAGCAAAACATTTGTCTCTGTATGTTTTAGCTATCTTATTCACTTTTATTCGTGGTGCGGGGCACCCTTGTGAACTTGTAGCTTACCATTTATATATGTATGTCACCGGAAAATGGCAAACTCCGTAAGATCATAAAATAACTGCAGAGATTGTCAACTCTCGATAAATTGTCAACTCAACGTTATGAATACTTTTTTACGCACCAAAATATGATAGTCTATAATTTCTTGAAGTCATTTCGAGAAATTGTGGACTGACATAAAATGGCGACCAATCAGAGCAAGAGTCTACAATTTATCTGTTTTGGTGTGATAGTTAAAATGGAAACTTGACCCCTCATTGGTATTGTTGGTGTGAGCTTCTATCTGAGCAGGCCAATGAGAGTTTTGCTTCCAGGTTTATTATCACACGAAAACGGATAAAAAATGTCTTCCTATGTAACCCTAAATTACATTTTTATTTAGAATGTTACAAGGAATGATACTGGGAAAATACTCGACTGAAGTAAATTACTGGTAAACAGGAATCAGAAGAATTCAAAACCGCCTCTTTTTTATGAAGCTGGCTAACAAGAAAGCATGTTACATCAGAACATTTACGCCTTTATTCCACGAAGAGTTGGACGAGTTAAATATTTTCCCCCTTGATAAACCACATTTTTTACAAATTCTGTTTATTCCACTAAAGAAACACGTAGGTAACTTCACCCTAACAAGAAAAACCACATACCTTAACTTAAAAAACGAGAAAAACCCAAATGAAGAATTAATAATCAGATTACCTACTTCCTCATTCGAAAAATAATTAAAAAAATACCTATTAGACTAACCTAACCTACGTCAATATGACGTCACATTCACAAACACATTGACAATTCCAAGTTTCCCCAAAGCATTCCAATTTGCAAAACTTTTTAGAAAAAAAAAGTTCTGACCTGTACCTCTACTTTGACGTGCTAAGCGCAAAAGCGGTCCAGGGTGGAATTGTTCCAATGGCCTTGGAATGCAAAGGCTATTATTTTGAAGGAACACGCTTGGGTTTTAGTTAGTAAGAGTCAGACACTTCCTCCGCTTTGCCCAGAGTAGAAGAAGTAATTTGATTTACTATCAACAAAAAAGCGCAAAACCGTTCTCTAAAAAAAAAGTTCATTTTTATGGCAAAGGATAGCTTAAAAAATACCTACAAATCCTATGAACTATGCCAAATAGTGCTAGGTACCTACTACTCCTTAAATAATTTTTAAGAATGCATGTCAGTTCTGTGACAATAAATACTGTTCCTTTTTTCTTTTCTATTTATAAAATTTAAATTTTCCCGAAACTGAGATACCGTTCGCCCGTATGACGTTTCTATCATGACGTCACCCGAACACACACACACACATAGACACATCTATACCCAGGCGTTCTATTTCCAAAAACCTTGGACCACTTCCCTTCCGAAGTAACCTCGTTGTCCCGTAACCTACAATACATGACCTTGAGACCTCGTTTCGATGCCGCGACCTCGTAACGTGCCCTCGAAACCCGGGAAGTGACCTTGACATTACGTTACGTGACCTTTTTGCTCTGAGTTTGGTACAGATTAGTTTTATGTAGGTTAGAATTCGAAAATAGGTCGGTTCGGTTGGAGAGGGAAGTATGTCGTTCGTTTAGAAATAATTGTGAGTATTTACCTATGTCAGATATATCTTTTATAATATTATGTGTGTTTATGTTTTCGAGCGTATGGCACTCGTGGGCTGCAGCTGAAAATCAACGTCAGGTGGTATACCTTGTGTTGCCATCTGGCATTATGCTGAGCTGAGGCCTTTTTGTTTTTTTTTTTAGTTTTGATGAAGTATTTTATTGTTTAATTTTAAGGGGTTTCTGTGTTTTACAATGCCAATAAACACAATTTTCTGTCTTTCTTTCTTTATATCGTCCAGTAGATCCTGAGCAAATAGGCTGTGACAAACGGGCAGGCAGACAGACGGTCAGACGCGAGTTCCTTTTTTTTTTTGAACCCCAAAATATGTGACAATACTTATATAGTGACATCGGTTTCTTATGGTTTTAATACTTAGGTAACTATGGTTTACTTTTTTTATGGACGTTATTGCAATTGATCAGGAAAACGTTCAATTTTAAGAAGCGCAAAAATTCTGTCTCCAAATATCAATAATTATGGAAGTAGAATGTATTCTTTGCAGCAGCTTATTTTTTTACTTAAGAGATAAATTAAGGATTTGCCTTCCCTTTTTAACCGACTTTAAAAAAAGGAGGAAGTTCTCCAACCGATTTGAAAAAATATTTTTTCATGTGAAAAGATAGGCGATTGGTCCCATAGATTTTTCAAAATCGGTTCAGTAGTTTAGTTTTTCAATCAAAATAGCTGGAGGAAATAGAAAATATAGGTATCATCCAAGTAAACGAAATTGCGTGTTTTGCTTTCCTGGGACTTTCCAGTGGTGTTGTTAGGTGTGGGGTACCACTCAAAAGTGAAAAATAAAAAACACTACACTACAAAGTATAAAATATTTTAATTTCGGAAGTCGGTGTTAATTGTTTGTAATGTTGGGTATTATTCTAGGTATGTATATAAGATGTTTAACAACATAAAACTATAATTTCACCAGCCAAAAAAAAAACCAAGCAAGCTTCCATTTATTTGTAGAGCGCTAAACAGAGGTGCAACGACTACTAACGGCGACAATTAAAAAAAAAAAATGCTTGTTCCCCGCGCAGGAAAGCGACTGGCCACTTTCCAATTCATCCCATCTTCAAACTATCCGAAAGCCAAAGGAGGCCAAAGTGAGCGGCAATCTAACCTCAATACGATCATTGAGAAGTCATTGTAACCTCCTTTTAGTAGTAACTGGACCGGCCAAAGAGTTTCTATGTCACTTTCGAACTTCGAACGAATGCATTTTTTCGAAAGTAAGGCGGTGCATTTTGAATCTGGGTCTTTTAAGTGCATTTGCTGATTTTTAAGAACGTTTCGGGCTTTAGTGGGGTTTTATATTGTTTTCAAGTTTTACACCATGACGTTATGTTTTGGAAATCTTTTAGTGAAAGGAGTTACCTACATATTATATAACTTTTGTCTTGGACTTTTTCAAGTGAAAGTCTTTACTTAACAAGAAAGAGCTAATGTTAATTATTGTCATTTGAGTGTGACTAATATTTGAACAGGAAGAATAGAAAATAATAATTTCATTAGAGAATTGAGGTCGTTGAAGATCGTTTTGTAAATCAGTTGATAGTCAGAATGAGGGCTATCGCGTTTGAATTCGCCGTTAGAGGCGCTAGTGTGGCGCAAGTTCTTCGAAATGTCGAATTTCACAGTTGGTTGGCCTTTGACGACGCGAGTTTAAGAACTCATTTGTTGTAATTTTTGTAAATATTTTTACTAAAACCGCCTAACTATGGCATATTAAGTTACGGTTCTACTGACCACTGCATTGAAATATTTATGTGTAAGTATGTCCTTTTTTACGAACACAAGTGCCCGCGTAACAACACTACGGCACTATCTATGTTGTATTAAATCGCGAATTTACGGTATTATACATTATGTTTCTTCTAACTTACCTCACGTGCGCGTATTGCGCGTAATAATAACTTTAAATTGTAGACCTTACTCGCCAGTGGCGCCAACTGGTGAGCATGAAAACGGTAGCCCTCATTGGGACAACGTTTTGGGGAAACGTTATAAGCTATAAGCTAACAGTTTTTTGAAAATAATTGAGCACAGAAAATCAAATAGAAGCCAATACATAATTCTATTATCAAAAATTATAAAAATGTGCCATAAATAAATATTTTTACTTTACAACGCCATCTATGCGTAATAAAGTGAACTAAGTCATCCATCACAATATTATCCAGGCACGCCGATAGATGTCGCTGTATTCAAGCTGCCCAGCCTTTTTCTAAGTGTTGGGATCGGCTTCCAGCCTAAGCGGATGCACCTGGATATCAGAATACATGACGCCACTGTCTACCTGATCTCCACAACCCAGTAACTGTGTCATAGGATACCCCTTGGCTTAACTGGTGTGAGATGCCTGGATAGTCACAAGATCTACAAGTGGTAGTTTGGACCAACAGCTTTTCATGTTTTTCAACACAAAGAGGTATCTCTATGTTATGATGGTCACCCATCCATGGCCCAACCTCGGCAAGCCTTGCTTAATCTTAAAGGTCCACCCGTGCGGTTGTACTGATAAATATGAATAAAATACTTACCGGTATTCATCAATAGGTAACGGAGTTAACTCTTCGTCGTACTGTTGAAACTTTTGCTGTAAAGCTCGGTTCCTTTTCTCCAATATATTCGGTGATGGCGGCATTAATGTTCTACCGTATACCGGATGGAAGTGCTGCTTCAATTCTGTTGAGAAAAGGGTTTAAGCTTAGGGACCATCCACAAATTACGTCACACGATTTTTATGTGTTTATGACCCCCTCCCCGTCCTTGTAACAGCTGGTCACATTTGTGAGACTACCCCCTCCCTAGTGTGACGTCACATATTTTGTAAAATATCTAGAAATTTTTAAATTAAAACAGCACTTCCGACATTATTTTTATTCCAAGTTAATTATAATTTTAATAAAATCATCATCAAATCAAACACTTAAAAATAACAAAGAAAAAAACTTAAACCTTATGAACATACAGATAGGGCTAAAAATATTTAAAGTTTTTCGTTAATAGTTCAAATTACGTGTTTAAATACTTCATTTATATATTAGATTTTGAATTGTGACGTCACTAAATTTAGGACCCCTTCCACCCCTTGTCACACAATGGCACACTTCGGCCCCTCCCCCTTTAACATGTGACGTAATTTATGGATGGCCCCTTAGCACAGCAGAAATTAGTGGTCACCTACGCAGGGTGAATTTTTACAGTGTGTATATCGAAAAACACTGAAAGGAGTTTCGAGCCCGAGTTTGATGAAAAGTTAAACTGCATTATTGGAGTTTTGAAAAAACGGTTTTCCTTGACAGGAATCGAAACGGTGGGTTTTGAAAAAAAAAATAGTGTTCCTGTTCTACAAATAACCCTGTATAATTGTATATTATAGTAACCGTATGGTTAGAAGTCGGCCAGAACCTTTTGAACCGTGCAGGTGTATACTCTATCCGTTTAGGTAGTTAACTAAAGGTAAACAATCTTGATGTAACTTTTTACTTAAAAACTCAGTTTAAAAATAAAATGCAAGTAAAAACCAAAGTAAATACAACAGTAACGAATACTAAATCAATTGAACCATAAGTTTGAAAAGTAGTTTATTTGTTTAATATGAATTTGTGTAAAAAGACACATCAAGATTGTTTACCTTTAGTTAACTACCTAAACGGATAGAGTATAGTACTAAGCCTCTTATGAGACCAACCATCGAAAAACTATCAGCTGTTTCATACATTTTCGTCGGCTAAATACTTATCTATTGCATTTGTATGAACAGCAGATATTTTTTTCGAGGGTTAGTGTCATAGTAATAATAATAATATCTTGGGACAACTCACACACGGTTAAGCGATCCCAAACTAGGCAGAGCCTGTGCTATGGCAACCAGACAACTGATAAACATACTTATATATTTCTAAATACATACATATTATAGACAAATTACACCCAGACACAGAACAAATGATCATGCTCATCACACAAAGATTTGTCCTGGGTGGGAATCGAACCCACGACCTCCGGTTTAGCAGTCAGGGTCACTAACCACTCGACCAACAGGCCAGTCAAAATAGTAAAATATAGTAAAAGTTGTTTGTAATTATTTATGCTTTTAATCCGGAAAAGGCCATGTTTTACAAATAACCCTATATAAGAGTATAAGGTTGTTATCGTTTTACAAATACCTAACCCAGTACAAGCTCCGTTCAGTCAAATTAGACATACCCAGAAATAAGATTTTACTTGCCTGAAGTTTCGTCAAAACCGGATAACTCATCATCGTCTCCAGAAAAATCATCTGTAACAAGAAAAAAATCGTATGGTGAATGTTCTGTTTGGTGTCGGACGTAAAAGAATAGCACCATCCCATCACTTCCCGTGGGTGTCGTTAGAGGCGACTAAGGGACTCACCAGAGTATGGGCAGCAGCATTCTCTGTGCATTGCAACAGCTACACTGCGATCGCCAACCCGCCTGCCAAGCGTGGCGATTATGGCAGGCCTATGTCCAGCAGTGGGCTTTCGGCTGATATGATGATGATGAAGAAAAAAGACTACGCGGGTGAAACCGCGTGACGTCCGCTAGTATAAAAATAAAGTACTGGGCTTTCTATTAGAAAATTTCTTAGGTGCTTTCTTAGGTACAAACAATGATATTACTTATATAAAAAACCGGTCAAGTGCGAGTCGAACTCGTGCGCCGAGGGTTCCGTACCTACCCATTATACCGCCATAATAAAATTGTATTTGTATCAATTTTTTTAGGTGTCAGGCGTCAACTATGTATGTCATGTATGGGGACACCCTTCAATTTTCAACTTTTTTGGATTTTTTCCTTTACTTGTGCTGTAAGACCTTGCTTTTGCAAGAGCTCGTCAAGAGCACCGTAACTTCAACGTATGGTTTAGTTGAAAATCAGCGTCAGGCAGCTCCTAGTTAACTGGCATTTTGCTGAACTGGACCTATTTGGCGCAGCCGTGAGGCACACAATGTTAAATTTCCTTTTATTTTTTACCTACATTGTGTGTGCCACATAAACTAGTTTTCTTTCTTTCCGTGTACATCTAAGAGCAACAACGGAACGATGACGCTGCGATTATTTACAAACAAATCAGAACAACATGCCACATGCATGGTGTGGTAAAACGATGTGCGTCGACGGAAAGCGCGCAACGGACAGGGGCAAGAGAGACGAAGCGGGGAGGGGTAGTTGTGCTGTGACGTTGGAGCGGGAACGCAGAGTCGACGCATGTCGTTTTACCGCATTTGTTAGTGTGGCACCCCTACTCCATAGTATCGACTATACTCAAACGCGACTTAATGTATTTTAAATAACTTACCATCATCAATAGTAGAATCTTTAGTTAAAACGGCAGGCGTCTGTAATATTCGTTGTCTGGCTTCTTTAAATGTGGCTTCATAGATGTCCTCTGAAAACAAAAGTCGATAATTTTTTTTTCTTATAGTGACTAGATTCGGCTTTTGAGCAACCATTTTACTTCACGGACGTGTTACTAGTCACTGCAATGGTGCTACTAATACTATGCTGGTCTTATAGAGGTATGCGGAACAGAGTATAAAAAAACCACCAACTTCCATAAAAAAGGGAGGATCGTCCGACCAGACGGATATTATATCTGATGGTAAATTACTACCCGATGCTTGCTATTTGGGCTGTTGTATATGTTCAAATCGCACGGGAAAACTCTGATACCGAGCTGCAGGATTTGTTTGACGTAGTTTGTGGCTGGCGGTTTAGATGTCGCTGCGTTAGTTTTTGTGGCGGTGTAGATTTCGCTACAGTCTAAAATGAGCTGCCGCTCTAACATGTCCCAAAGAGACAGCAAGCCAGAAAAGTACATTAACTACATTATTCAGCTTGAATAACTAGTCAGTTAGACTTCAAATTTAACCAGATGCAGCTGAGTTCCAGTACTTTACATGGAGCTGATCTCCACAACAGTAACACGGTACTCCTTGGCAAGATTGTTGACTAATTTTTGCTCGATATTGATAACGGCAACAGGTAGGACGCTTGAAATATTCACAGAATATTTAGTTATATATTCACTTTAAAAACAAATAATTACATTAAAATAAATTTAATATTTAAGGGTGGCTACCATACAACAAACGTGATTTTTTGCCGTTTTTTTTTCTTTCGACTTTGAGTTCTTACAGTTACAAACTAAGATAGATAGAAAGACAAACCTACTTATCCCATTTTCATAATCATTCCAGATTTTCTGTACACGTTCTATAGCTTTTTCACTAATAGAAGTATGTATGGGTTCGTTCAAAGTTTTCTTTATGTTTTCTAGCACAGTTTTCTCGTACACAGGGTGTCCTTTACTGTCTATTTTGTTGTTTATGAAGAGCCAATGGATCGCTTGAGTCGCTGCCTTTTCTGCCGCTTTGCGTTTTGATATTGCTGTGCTGTGGATTAGAAGGAAATATGACAAGTGATTCAAATAAAAAAACAATTACGTGTTGGATTCAGATGGATTGAGAGATAAACGTTGTGAAGGAACGGAAAGCTTTGCACCCTTCAGTGGGATAGTAGAGGCTCACAATAATGCGGGCCTGGAAATCATCAAGTGACTTCTTCCGCTCTGGGCGGAGCGGGAGGGAGTGTCAGACTCTTACTGACTAAAACCTACACGTGTTCCTCCTAATACCCTTTACGTTCCAGGACCGCGGTGACTCTTTCGAACAGATTCCGCAACATCATAAACTAAAGTCCTATTCGTGTTGGCGGTTACGGTGGCCAAACTCACATGTGAATAGCTATGTGTGCACTTTACTCCCAAAGTCTGATAATATGGTACGAACAGAAAGCTCGGGCCCGACAAGGCCTTCCGTTCCACCCAGAACGGAAGAAGTCACTTGATGATATCCCATCCTTAAAAAAAAAGATGGATTTTACCTTTCAAATTTCGCCTTCTCCGGCCAAATAAAAGCATAAGTACAAGTCCAGTCATTAGTCTGAGTGGTCTTCTTCCGACCCTTAGGAGCGACGCTGTTTTGTTTGTAGTGTATCTCGAAGATCTTGCTCGGTGTCTTATTGGTAAGCTCGTTCAGCGTCACGCGCGGTAGCGGGAAGAGGTCTGTTATATTCTTTTGTACTGGAATAATGAATGAAACGGAAATTAGGTAGCATAAAAAACTGGCCAAGTGCAAGTTGGATTTGCACACGAAGGGTTCCGTACCAAAAGCCGAAAAAAACATTTCTCTTGTATGAGGGCCTCGTTTTATTTAATTTTTATTATTTGTTGTTATAGCGGCAACAGAAATGCATCATCTGTGAAAATTTCAACTGTCTAACTATTACGGTTCATGAGATACAGCCTGGTGACGGACGGACAGAGGAGTCTTGGTAATAGGGTCCCGTTTTACTTTGAGTACGGAACCCTAAAAAAGCTTATGAGAAAATTTTATCAATGCTGCAATTTTTATTGTTGGGTTGTGCCAGACAATTAAATCTGGATTACGATGGGGATCATAACAAACTTGAAGAGTTTGTTTGTTTGAACTCGCTAATCTCTGGAACTACCAGTCGGATTTGGAAAATTCCTTTTGTTTATGATATCTACATTCACGAGGAAGGCTATATGCTATACGGGAACGAAATAAAACGGGATATGCGCGTAAAAAAGTCGCGAGCAAAACCTAGTTTATAATATTATTAGTAGTCATTTCGAATTGGAATGCCTTACACTGTAACAAAGCACAAAAGAAGTAAAAAAAACTGTGGATGTATGTATTTATGGTAGACACCAGATAAATGTGCTATAACGGTTATTGACCTACATACATTTATAAACTTTCTTAATATCAAAAACAGAAATAAAGACATAAAGCTGTCCTGAATCGACTTCTATAGTGATCCTTTACATTCTCTAGTAATGAAAAACGGTTCATAATTTATTTTTCGGCTATCTATGAAGGGATATTAGGGAAAGAACAATGTACTTTATTGCAAGTTTATCTGGTGCTTGTCATAGTAAAGCTTTATCATAGGGTACCCCCTATTCTAAGAAAACATAACAACACCGTGATACAACATGCAAACGGCAGGAAGACAATATCACAGTAAATCAACATCAAAAGTATTGATAAGGGTGCTTAAAAATTAAATTCATGCATTGTAAATTATAATGAAAAGAAGTGTGAATAGGTACATGGTCTTTGAGGTCGGTGGTAAACGCCGTGGAGAACCCGAGTTTCTCGTGAATGGGACAAAAATTAATAGGGTGTCCACTTTTAAATACCTAGGGCATTTTATTACCGCCGACCTCAGGGACGATGTAGACATCGAGAGGGAGCTTAGGGCACTAGCGGTCCGGAGTAATATTTTGTCCCTTAGATTTGCGCGGTGTACAGAACCTAGTAAAAGTAACACTTTTCAAGGCTTACTGCCAAAGTCTGTACGCGGGCGGTCTGTGGGTCAGCTATACTAAGAGATCGCTGGATGTCCTAGGCGTCCAATATAACAATGCTTTCAGGATGTTGTTGAGACTGCCCCGTTACTGTAGCGCGTCGGAGATGTTTGCGCAAGCGCGAACTGATGATTTCCATGCGATTATACGCAAAAAAACAGCGTCGCTTCTGAGGAGAGTGAGGGATAGTCAAAACAGCATTCTGAAAACGGTAGCTGAGAGCCTCGGCTCTCCAATTGTGCAGCAGTTTGTGAAGAGGTTGATTGGTACTAACACTAGGTAATAAGTTTTGTTTTTATATGTTACTAACACGCTATGGATCTGTGCGTCCGAAATAAAGTTATTATTATTATTATTATATTATTGTGTTTTCATATAATAGAGAATGTCTGAAAGTAAAACTGTCTTTAGGTACAAACCTTTATTTATTAAGTACTAGCTTTTGCCCGCGATTTCGTCCGCGTGGAGTATTTACTTGGGGCCGACATTTTTATTTTAAGATTATGAAGTTTAGTAAAGTTTCAGTCAATGCTACTGAACAGAGTAAGAATAGATAGATATAGATAGTTTAACAAATGTTCTACATGATTAGTTAAATTGGCATAACTTTCGGTTATTTATGAACCAATTGACATGAAACAAACACTAAATGTTAAGTGAAGCTTGCCACAATGTTTAACTGAAAATGTCACCTCTCTTCACCTCACAAAGGCACAGACAAACAGACAAAAATTCTAACAATCTTTGTTTTGGGTGCTATTAGCGTTGATAAAGGTCCCAATAATATTTTTTCTCATATATCTTCCATGTACAGACAGCGATCCGTTACATTTTTATTATAATATGTTTTGATTGTTTGTATTAGGGTTAAACCACGAGTTACAAGTACAATAAAAATGGATTAATTTACCTCTTTCATGCTGAACCGTAAATTTTCCAAGATCATCATCTAATAAGCCTTTGGAACACCATTTTCTATGTAAAGGTAGTAGATTTGTGACATTGCATCTATTGTTAATGCATCCATGATTTAATTGATACTTATTTTGTAGACAGGCTGCTAATCCTGGAAAGAAAAATAATAGAATACTTAGTTAATATTTCTTGTTCATTCAGTAGTTGTAGTAAGTACAAGGTACAGTTTGACTTTAACTTTATGAACTTTTACTAGCTATATTACGGCATGAAGGTAGGTACTTCTTCAGAAATTAGCACACATGCACACACACACAACATATTTAACCATTTATGATTAGTTTAAATATTGATTAGTAGAATCTTTATTATAGATCTATAGAGAATTAGAATTGACAATCTGCTAATAAATATTGAATGGGCTATGCTTGGAGTCTCTTTGTGGGATAGAATCCACAACAAAGTGATCCTATAGAGAACCAAAGTTGTTGACATAGGTCACAGAATAAGCAAGCTAAAGTAGCATTGGGCCCGGGCAGCACCGATGATCATTAGGGTAGGCAAGTTCTTGAGTATAGACCGCCAATCGGCAAACGTGAGGTAGGACGCCCTCAGGCTAGGTGGAGCGGCAATCTTCGCAGGGTGGCTAGTAGCAGCTGGATGAGAGTTGCCAAAAATCGAGTTGAATAGCGTGAACTAGGAGAGGCCTATGTCCAGTAGTGGACTGTTATAGGCTGGTGATGATAAATATTTTAACTAATCATATGGTTAAAAAGTTTTTTATATAAATAGGTCTGAATCTAAAATGGGAAAAATTGAGGTCATGATTGAAAACAATAATAGGTTTCAGCAGTGGACAATTATCTTTTTGGAATAAAAACTTGGGGTCTCTCCTTCTCCCCCAGGTGTACCACCAAACTTAGATACAGTACTTTATCAATTCAATTCTTATTCAAGGATGTTGTCGTAAAAATGAGGCACCGCAATTTACTTAGGCTCTAACAGTATGCTTTTAAACGACCTGTGAAAGAGTATCAGCGTATAAAAGGTCCATACATGCTTTATAAGGTTGCGTCATGCTCGTAAACATTGATCCATGAGAAAATTTACCATATTTTATTACTTACCACTATATTCGACGTGAGTAGAAAAAATATTTGAAGCAGCATTATTTATTAATAATCTTCTCCACAAATTGGTCCTCGCAAGAAAGTTCTTACACAAAATCATATTGGAAAATAAATGTAAACAATACTATTTTGAGGTTATGTTTTGATCTTTTATCTTAGCAATATCTTTGCATATGACAGTTTCCCAGCAAACAACTAAACAGTTATGTAAGGTTGACACTGAAGAGTAGGTTCTATGTCAACTTTAAATAGAATGTTATAAATACATTACACTTTGCGGTAAATACCCGACCATAGAAACTCGGACAGAATTTGTAGGTTACTGAAACGTCATTGTCATAGAGTTGTCACTGTCAAGTGTCAGCACTGTCAGCTGATGAGTCGATCAATGTTGCCAGTACTGTTTTTTTTTAAATATTTACGAACTAAAAAGATAGTATTTGGAGCTGGTTTGACCGAAAACAATTTCTAGTTGATTGAGAAATTGTCTGAGATTAATCATAATTTTATTTGTATTTAGTACAGGTAGCTAGTACATAATACAATGTATTACGTACTAGCAACCTATTTAGTGAAGATGCATTTGATGGTATTGGGATCGAATCATTGAATCAAAATAACGGAAACGTTTACTTTGCACGGTTTCTCGATCAGTGCAAGGTCAAGTTTATTTTATTGCTTTTTTTACTATAAATATGATAAAATTCAATATACATGGACTTATTTGGTTGGACAGACCAAATTCTAAATTATGTTCATAAATGGGATTGTCAACAAGTACATAGATCTACGAATAGCACCATGAGTCTGGCAGCACTCAAGTGTCAAATCTGAAAGTTTTAACATATTTTACCGTCGTTCAACACAGATTATAAAATTACTAGCCCAGCGCAGTTTACACAATTAAGCAGATGTTAAGGTAGGTCTACATTATCTGCAAATATTAAAGGCAATTAGAGAACAAAACGTTTTAACAGTTCGCAGTCGACCATACGACCAAGTCGCAATAACACAGTGGCGCACCGCGCCCATTCACCTCGGTGTTAGCAACATACGTTTCTTATCCTTCATTGAAAAGGGAGGATCCTCCGATCAGAAGGGTGTTGTGTCTGTTGTATATAGCGACTGCGGAGCGTGGGGTCCTGGGTTCGATTCCTAGGTCGGACAAAACAAGTGTTATTGAGTATTTTTGCATTAGGAATTTCTCTGCGACAGGCGAAAATTTGGAAGTATGTGGTGTGACATCCCCGAGCCACGGAAAGCATCTGAAGGCGTTGGTCCTGCGCCAGAGCTCTATTCAAATTGCTGTCCCATTAGACTATGTGAGTGATGGAAGAGGAAGTGCATCTGTATTTGCGCACGAACTTGTACACTACAATTGTCTCGCACCGATGACTAGCCACCGTTGAGATTGGCCGCCTTGGCCGAAATCAGTCAGAAGGACTATTATGAATGCTAGTTATTATGCGGATATTCTTGTATGACGCACTGTGTAGCGCTAAACGCGTCGTGGACACTAGCTAGTTGGCGTAGCTTTCGTTATTGTTACTAGGCACTTAAGATTCATGTTATTGTATCTCAAGTTAATTGATAAGCAGAGAGGTCATGGCCAGTCTTCAGCTGACTGTGTTTTTTTCCTGTTCATGTGATCACGAGTAATTAAGATGGAATGACAGCTCACTTCAACCAAGCCTTCACTTCGACATGTTTACAGAATGGACCGGCTGTACATGCAAAGAGTTATTTATTTATAAGTTATATATCACCAGACGCCAGATATAGCTATATATCAGCCTCGTACACGTTCGTGTATCAGGTATGTTTGCACAGGCACAAGTCGATGGCTTCCACGTCATCGTCAGACAGAAATCTGCCTCTTTGCTCTGTAGAGTGCGGGTCAGCTCTGACTCCATCCTGAAGACCATAGCACGGAGGTACGATTCTCCTTTGTTAGGTGATGTTGTTCGAAGATACATTTCCAACAACAGCGTAGTCTCTAAATAGATTATATGTTTACTTACATAGGAATAAGTTATCTTTTTGTTTACTAACCCATATGGACTAATACGAAATAAAGAGATTATTTCATTTTATTTTTAATAATAAGTATCTAGGCTTTGACAGCCTAGTTCGTTTTGTCGTCGCAAGTGCTACTGCTGAGCATGAGGTTTTGGGTTCGATTCCCAAGTAAGGCAAAGTTTGATTAGATTTTTCTATAAGAAATTTCTGACTACTTAGTAGTCTATTCGTATTAAAACAAAATAATGACAGTTCTGAGCTCATTGAAATAAGGTCGACAATTATTTGTCCGCGAAAAAAATCTTTTACCACGCCATGGCATGCCGTGGCACCACTGGGCGCCGGCCCTAAGTGTCTGGTGGGCAACTGCCCAATGGTTGATGTCGGCCGGTTGTATATGTTCAATAAAATCGTGCGGAGAACGTTGAAACCGCGATGCAGGATTTGGGTGACGTTCGTTATTTTTGTAGTTCGTATGTGGCAGTATAGATGTCGCTACTATGAAGTCTTAAAACGATTGATATTCCGCTCGGAGAGACAGACGGAGCTGTACATAGCGTATAGCACTATCCCGTTTACATCATCGGAATTAGATCGCATTAGCACGTCATAGTAGGGCCGCAGGTGTATCTCTGCCTAAACTTTTCACAACAGGCGTGATGTTATCTTATAGGTATGTTATTATGTATCTGGGCACAACAAACAATATAGATACTTAGGAAGTAAAACAGCTAGATATTATTTATCGATGTTCTCATGAAGGTTATTTAATAGGTTATAAATACTTAGCATTTATTTCATAACTTTATTGATGCAATCAAGTAGGGTACGTAAAAATAACTAAACTTATTCGTAATCTTCTGACAATTCTGTGTTAATTATTGTGACCTTTTAACCTTTTTTGAGAATAATCGCATCTACCGACAAACATTCGAAATAAGTGGTCATTTAAAAGTTTCCAATACGTGTTACATACAAAATATGTGGTCGAAAACTCGCTTGGTAAGTATTAATAAATGTGCCAAATGACTAAGAATATTATTCTAAATTGATAACCAATTATTTTGTAATTATTCTCTGACGCATTTTGTTGACTGTAATTCCTATCTTTGTTTTCAGTTTTAGCAAACAATTTGTAATACAGGGAAGGAAACATTACGAAAGACAAATTTAAATAACACTTATAATTTTAAACGACTCACATACACACATTAAGGCTAAACACAATGATTTATATTTACAACGTTTCAAGTCCATTGCTCTTGTTGTTATGACAAACATCTAACAAATTTTATACTAAACAGTCAATCAAACTCGGATTAATATTCACCACTGTGTAAACCTCAACAAAATAATAATAAATGCTCTTCTGTTAAAATATCTATTTCGGTTTAGCCCTAACATTCGCCACAATTACAAAAATTAAAGAAAAGTCCTTATTAAATATTTTTTTAGCGAAAAATTGGGTCAGTTTCGGAACACATCATTTGAAACGTTCATGATTAGCGAAACTTCTTTCTTAAAATAAAACATTAAGATATGGCCCGTATTCTAGAACCATGTTCGATCATAATATCGTTTTGAATCATCGAGATTCACGATCCAGCATCGTTTTAGACTACCAGCAAAAAGTCTTGAATAAGTTATTAATAAACTGTAGGTTTTGAATAAATGCCACTGAATAACACAGTCGTCGTAGTTTTCTCCATGATGAAATAGATAAATGGCCGATTAGCATGGAAATATGGCGCTGATATTCTGTCAGAGAAAGTAGCTGTCGTAACAGCGGATGCTACAGTTCCTGATTCTGTTACTTCTATGTCAGCCTTATGTACTATAGCAGAAACGAAAATATTGTCTTTTGAAACACGCTGGAAACTCGCTAGGTCTGGTTGGAATATGTCGAATACGCCCATGTTGTTCAACGGCTTGTTCAACACAAGATTCGTGCTAATATGGAACCTGGGCAATTTCACGTCCACATCTTCCATTCCGAAGGCGTCGACGTCGTCTTGCAATCTCTTGAAGATATCCTTTAAACTGACTTGAGCGAAATTTTTGTACATATCTGCGATTTTCACTGAAGGATACGGCAGGATCACAATCATGGAGTATTTCCCATTTGTCCCGTAAGGTAATTCAACAACAAATGATTTCAACGCTTGTATGTTTGAGAATGCAAACTGACCTTTTTGGAACATCATATTCACACTACCGGCCACTTTCTTATCCTCATCATAAAACGGTTCCAACGCTGTGTCAGATTTGTTGAAAGGTGATGCCCATAATCCTTTGAACGAAATGACGTTAGTTAATATCATTCTCGATTCACGGAAGTCATCAGAACGTAGCACATTGGAGACTCTTCCGCCTGATTTTTCGATGTATGTGTTAGCGATGCGGGCGGAATTGGGGTCGTCGAAGTCAAGCACTTTTAGAGAGGCTCCAAAATCGTTTTGCAAAGCCGATCTGAAGTCCTGGTACACTGAGAAGTCGTTGTCGAGGAACACGAAGTTTCTGCTCGCAAGGCTGACCCCATTGTCTCCTTGGGCTAGGACAGCACTTGTCAAGTCCCTGTATCCCCTAACGAGGGTGTTCTGCTGCTTTGGGAGGATGAATGCCCTCGCCAGTTCACTGTAGCTGTTGCCTGTCGCTCCAAGGGCAATACCGGTCATCAAAGTCCATATTCCGAACGGTGATATCACTACATGTCCGTTAGTTTCCGCCTGCGTGTAATACAATAGCTCTATACTAAAATTCCGGGGTCGTTCATTGAAATCGACCTGACAATAACACACTCCGACAAATAATAACACTAAAGCGGCGGATTTCATTGTGATCTCGACAGAGTCTCGCTGTACACTGAACAATTATAATGCGAAACGGGAATGTGACTAATTTATAGACATTTATATGGTAAGCATGCACGAATGAATTCCAACTGTATCAGTAGCATCCTAAAGTCCAATTTCCCTGTTGACTTCGTTTAATACTAACGAGTTGAGTTGGTTTTTGAAGAAGCTTGGAACCGGTATTCTTGTCCATTTTGTAAAATGGTTTGTATGGTTGTATATATCAAGTCAACTTGTAGTCCTTACATATGAGCCGAAACATAAAAACTGCTTGGTTGGTCTTTAAATAAATTAATTTCATAATAAAATTATTGAGGAGTAGATAAGCAAATAACTGGTTTAGGTATCTGTTTCTGCGACGAGGTCAATTTACTGGTTTTTTTCTAAAGCCAGTTTACTGTATACAGGTCTAGGCACTATAAATTGGGTTATGTAGCCTTAACTTCTCTATTGTTTTTTTTCCATTTTTTCTGATGTGGGCGTAGCACGACTCCAAATTCACATACTAGCTAGGTGTAAATTTGTCTCTGTCTTAGAAGATTTTTGTCTCCAGTTCTTTGACCTTTGTTGACACTTCTTTACGAGTATCTGAAAAAAAAACCAGTTTAATGTTTGGGATATTAAAATGAAAACAAAATATTACAGAAATCGTGTGTGTGGGATTATTCATTGGCCTGTCCAGTATCCTGTTGATTGATGTTGGTTTTTCCCAGCTGGTTATTTGCGGCATCAACCCTGCAACCCGCTTGTAAGGCGTAAGCTGGCTATTGGCCCGTGTTTATTTGCCTGGGTAGGCTACTGTTTACACTAGTGTGTCTTGGAGGGTTTTAAAAAGGTTGTAATTTTTTAATTATAGCAAAAAGGCACTAATTTATGGCCGGTACAATAGTGAAACGTCATGTTTGACTTTCAAACATGACGTTTCAGCTACTGTTGGTAGCTAATTTGACAGTTGTTTACAGATTAATTGAAACCGGTCGTTAAATGACTATCTAACTGTAGTTGAAGATGCGAAATTTGTTCGAAAGAGTCACCGCAGCCCTGGAACGCAGCGGGCTTTAGAAGGAACACGGATGGGTTTTAGTCACTAAGAGTCTGACACGCCCTTCCGCTCCACCCAGAGCGGAAGAAGTCATTTGATGATTTCCAATCCTAAAAAAAAGGTACCTGAAGATGGATGTCTCAACCGAGGCAGACCCAAATACGCTTGGCCGGAGAAGGCAGGGGATAAAGAAGATATAGATAGAAAAGTTCTATAAAAAACATATAAATACATATAGTGGAACATTCGGTCAAGCCTATTTTAATATTGAAATCTGTATATTTTTGTGAAGAGTCGCTAAACTAAAGTGGTAGTGGGCAGGACACACTGCTCGCTAAACAGATACTTAGTCGAAGGTATCAAAAGGTTCTGGAGAGGCAACCTCGTACTGGAAGAAGCAGCGTTAGAAGGCCTCTCACAAGGTGAACCGAAGACCCTGGTGATGGCTACGGGAATCCGCTGGAGGCAAAACGCACAGGACCGGTCGATGTGGGGACACTTAGGGGAGGTCTATATCATAGACGTTCTCGGCTGAAATGATGATGATATTGTGTAGAATAAAGAATAATAATGAGAACTGGCCAAGTTTGTACTAATTTCCGTATTAGAGGTTACTGACGAACAAAAGGAGGTTCTATGACAAGTTAAATGGACGGTCTATACAATGAATTGTCAACTTCTATTCAATGTTGAGGTCTTTGAACTCTAAAGTAATTTGTTACTTTACCAACGTTGTCACGATTGACGCTTTGTTTTTTTGACTCTCAAATTATTGTAGAAAAATGTGAGGTTGTTGGGAAAGGTTGAAAGCGGAAAACAGTGGAAGGGTTTAAAACTGATTTAATTGAGACTGCATTTATTACAATACAAGTTATCATAAATCATTTAGGATAGTTAGTTAATTAATCAATCAATTAAGTTGACCTGTAGACCAAATTAGTTACCGGACGTACTTAATTTTGTGTCAGATAGAATTAAACATAGCGTACAAGAGAAGACTCAGTTGACGGATCTTTAAAAAATACGAAAAAAGTTATACAAACATAATATTTCGTAAACCTTTAATTAAAATGAAGTTTTTACCCCGAATGCGAAAGTCAGCCTGTGACCCAATTTTTATTTACTTTACGTCATCATCTGCCTAGCCTTTTCCCAATTATATTGGGGTCGGCTTCCAGTCAAACCGGATTCAGCTGAATACCAGTATTTTACGTGGAGCGGCTGCCTACCAGACCTCCACAACCCATTAACTGGGTAACACGGTACTCCTTGGCAAGACTGGTGTCAGATTATCTGGCTTCTGACTATCCGTAACGACTGCCAAAGATCTACAAATGACAGCCGGGACCAACGGCTTAACGTGCTTAACGAGGCACGGCGGAGTCTCGGTATGTAAAGATGGTCAATCTTCCACAGACCAACCTCGGCAAGCGTTGCTTAACCTTAAAGATCGATTCGTGCCGTTGTTATTATTTAGCCACGAGCTCCTCTTTTTTACTTAATTTTTTTTCATTTACTTTACGAGATGTGATCTATTTTAATACTAGCTGTACTGCACTGCATGTAGTGCAGTGCAGCACTGCTCGTGTGGAATACAGCGTTTCTCAGGGTTATTGAAGGGTACCTATTAAAATGTTTGGCGGTAGCACCACTTGCATCCCCTGGCAAAGACGGCCTTACATCAATTCAAGCTGTGGATCAGCTCCAAAATTCTTACCCCTAAACCAAATTGCCCCATTTTTATGTTCATCAAGTTCAAATTCTTATCACGCCGCAAATACTGGAAAGATTGTAAAGTGCATTCCTGAAGGCTTATAAACAAGTGTACAAGCTCCTCTATTAGTTATCCGGTTTGCAGTAGTTACTGGGTTTTCCTAGGCAATCTTGTTAAGTCATCGACCTAACTAACGACCATGGTAGAAGTGAAGTTCTTTTTAACCGACTTCCAAAAAGGAGGAGGTTCTCAATTCGGTTGGTTTATTTTCTCCAATTACTCCGAAGTGTCTGATCCGATTTATGGGACTCTTTTTTCGTTCGATGCATTATACTTGCCATTTGGTCTCGTAAAAATTTTATTAATTTTGGCCCTGCAGTTTTTATTTTATGAGCATTTTGCTTTCTTGTTGCTTACTTGGGTGATGTAATGCGTCGTCCAAGTAAGCAAAATGATGTCGGGTAATTATTATCACAACTTAAAATTGAAAAAAATCTGTTCTACAACGAAAAAATACAGAAAACTTCCAAATAAAACTACTACAAAGTCTAAAATAACTTTAATTTCGGAAGTCGGTTAAAAAACGAAGAAACAAAACTAAAAACACCGATTTCCGAAATTAAAGTTATTTTAGACTTTGTTGTGGTTTTATTTGGAAGTCGGTTGTATTTTTTTGTAAAAAAAGTTTTTGGTTTTATAATGAAGATGATAACGCTGGAAGGATATGGGGGAGGCCTTTGCCCAGCAGTGGGACACTTGACTGCTTAATTATTTCATCATAGCTGGCTAGGAAGGAAAATAACAGCAGAGCAGTAATGAAAGGGTTGTTTACAATACTTACGTCGTCGGTACTAATACGATAAGGAGACATGCAAACTTACTATCAACACAATAATACAACAACAAAAATGTGTGGGCTTGACATTCGCTACCGAGATTATGTGAACAGGCTTCTTCTGGGTAAGCTCGCTCCATATCATCTCTGACCTAGACTAGAGTCAAGAGCAAACCCATCTCAAATAAAAAAAAAACATGACAAGTGGTCTCAAATAGGTTCCCAACCTTTTAAGGACTAGGTACCGCCCCCTTTACAGGAAAAAAAAAAGTCCAACGCCCCCTTTACATAATAGTTAATTAAACCAATTTTATACGTCTGTTATCTATTAATAATCACGATTTTAAAAAAATATCACTCTCTGTAATCGTGTTCCTCGTTGTCGTGGCTGAGGGTCGTGATTATTAATTAGGTATTTAAAAATACAAAAACATTTTATAAAAAAAGGATTTAATTCAGACAATTCCCTCATTCCCTCATTTGTCTTTGGACCTAGCGGGTCCAAAGACAAATGACTTACCACCCCTACGAAGAGCTCCAGCGCCTACTAGGGGGCAATAACGCCCCCGTTGAGAACCTATGGACTCTAGTTGATGCGTGTCCGTTTGCGTAGTTGTTGGTTATCGCGGATGCAGACGCAATCGAAGAAACAAATTTCACTCCCCCCCCCCTCTCAAATTCAAATGCGAATATCCAAAAAACCTAAATCGTGTCATTATGTACCTATTCATGTTTTTAAGTTCAAAAGAAAATAATTGCATATGTCACCAGAAAATAGCAGACTCCGTTAGATAGTAATAAATTCCCATCCAAATTCAATAGTTTCCAATATGTTCGTGTCTCATTACAAAAAATTGTTAACGATTTCACGCGAAATTGAAAGTCTTACGGCGTTTGCAATTTTCCAGTGACGCATGCAAAGTTCCCCCTTCTATTTCCCTCTTAATGTTGAAATTTAAAAAAAATACTTTTTAAGCGGATACGCGACGTGACGTTATCAAATAAACCTACAGCTTTCTAGATTTACCGAGTAGTTTGGATGGTCATAATCTATTTATAGTCAATCAGGTCTCGGGGCAAACGATTTTATAAGTACATACAAACACAGATAATAGATACAGATTTCGCATAACAAGATACCCGTATTAACCAATTACGTATAGGTACGCTACCAAAACACATCACGACTAACAAAAACCCAGTGTAAATGGCAAACAGACCTAACTAGGTAATTACCTACCTCCATTTTTTTGCAATCTCTAATGCAGAGTCACATAAATATAGGGTTGCCAGGTCTTAAAATCCAGACCAGGTAATGAGTTATTGTGTTTGAATTTGCCGCTAGAGGCGCTGGTGTAGCGTGAGGTCTTCGAAATTTCAAATTTCATTGTTGGTTGTCTACGCGAGTTTATTTACTTATATGTTGTAAGTTTTGTAAATTATTAACTAAAACCGCCTAACTATGGCAGATTAAGTTACGGTTCTACCGACCACTGCATTGAGATTTTATTCTGTCGGAAAGTTAGTTAGTAAAAAGTCGTTTTTAGGGTTCCTTACCCAAGGGGTAAAACGGGACCCTATTACTAAGACTCCACTGTCCGTCTGTCACCAGGCTGTATCTCATGGAACGTGATAGTTAGACAGTTGAAATTTTTACATAATTATGATGTATTTCTGTTGCCGCTACAACAACAAATTCTAAAAAACTGAATACAATAAATATTTAAGGGGGCTCGCATACAACCGACATAATTTTTTTGCATTTTTATAGATAATGGTACGGAACCCTTCGTGCGCGAGTCCGACTCGCACTTGGCCGGCTTTTTACGAAAAAATGTGTCCACGTAACAACACTACGGCACTAATTTTCGGCATTATACATTATTTAACGTCTAATTTGGCTCACGGGCGCGTAACAACAACTTTTAATGTTATGCTTAAGGACCTTACTCGCCAGTGGCGCCAACTGGTGAGCATAGAAACGGCAGTCCTCATTGAGCCGGACTTTTAGGTAAAATTGAATAAAAAGACCGGACCACTTATCCTGTTCAGAATTGTGTGTCTTTAAAATAATATTTAGAAGCATTCGAGCAAAAAGCCTGGATTTACTTACAATTAAGTAAATCCAGGCTTTTTGATTCCCTGCCAGGGTTGCGGAATCCTGCCAGGGTTGCGGAATCCTGCCAGGGTTGCGGAATCCTGCCAGGGTTGCGGAATCCTGCCAGGGTTGCGGAATT